>JANVCQ010000231.1:35301515-35311550 GCA_025531925.1 Erythroxylum plowmanianum
TTATCAAACTATGCAATAAATCATACAATCAACATAATTCATACTTAACAACATCAATAAAGAAAAATTTGGGGCCCAACATACCATCTATTGTAAGAAGTGCCATACATTGACTTAAGAGCCAAAAGTGCTTGCGATTGGTTCTTTCTAACCTAAATCTTCTTTGGCGACTTCTTTTGCTGAAAGTTTTTCCAGGAATATTTGAATTTTCTATTTTGAGCATTATGGAATAGCATTTGTAGCAACTTGTAACAATTTAGCCTTATGTGACCCTTTACACGATAAAAGTGACATGTAGGTATGAATGTTTTGCTTCTTTTTTGTATTTCTCCTTGCTCACTTGATCTTGCTTCTTTGACAAATCTAACTTCACCATTTTACTCATTATGCAACTTAGAACTTCACTATTTTACTTATTATTCAACGTAGAACATTCACCTTTATAACCAAGACCTTGAAGTCCCCTTTGTTTTTACCAATTGTTAGCAATTGATCTAGCTTCTTGGTACCACCATTTAATATTCTTATTCCTTTTTTTGGTATTGACTAACTTTAGCTTTGTTTCATCAAGTTTATTTGTTGTTGACAATAACTTCATCTCTAGATCATGAATGACATCCTTCATGACTGAATTTTCCCTCTTTAACTTCTCATTTAGCTTATACATTTTCTCCCACTTGGCATACATTAATTCATAGACCTTGCAGATGTCTTCCTTTTTGAATTTTGAGTAGCTTTCATCATTGTCACAATTTGAATTTTAGTTTAGAATCGAAACATCTGTATTTTCATCGTTAGTTTCTTCACTGGTTGCTAGTAAGGAAGTAATCTAATTACTCACAATTTCTTCTTCGCTGCTGTACTTACTTTCAGTTTCGCCTCCACTCCAAGTGCTGATGTAAGACTTCTCTTTTCTTTTCTTAAGAGTATTAGTATATTCCGCTTGCATATGTCTGAAACCTTGGCATTCATAATACCGAATCTTGTTTACTTTCCTTTCACCTTTTTGAATTTTTTCCTGCTATTTGAAATTTTTGTTTAATGAACTCCTAACATTTTGTTTAAACTCATATCTATCTTTTTTCACTTTTTTTAGCCATTTATTGAAATTTCTTATTGGCAACACCATATCATCATTTTCATCGGAGACGTCTCCTGAATCATTCACAGGTTTAGCTACTTCAACTTTCAAAGCCAACCCTTTGTTCTTCTCTTGCTTATTTCTCAATAAGTTCACCTCAAAGTTTGTGAGAATCCAAATTACCTTATCCAAAGATAACTCATTAATGTCATGAGCTTCTTCAACAGCTGCAGTTTTTGGTATGAATCTAGGATGCAATGATTTCAATGTTTTCTTGATAAGTTTTAGAATTGAATACTTCTTTTGATTGGCAATATCATACAACCACTTATGAAAGTCTCTGAGAGTTTCACTTTTCTCCATTTTAAGCTCTTCAAATCTAGTAGCCAACATTTGAAGTTTTAAAGCTCTCACCGATTTTGATTTCTCATGTATTGTTTATAATGTATCCCATGCTTCTTTTGCTGCTTCACAAGCTGATATCATACTGAAACATCCATCATCTACAACACTGAAAAGTACATGCATCGCTAGAGAGTTATGAAGTGCTTCCTCTTCTTTAGCTCTTGTCTATTCAGATGGATCTTTAGGTACCACTTCATTATTTTCATCAATCGTCATTGGATGTATCCAGCCATTCAAAATTGAATTCCATGCTTTGGTTCCTTGTGTTTGAATAAATACTCTCATCTTTGATTTCCAAGCAGGGTAATTGGAATCATCTAGTAATGTTGACTTGGTGATTGGTGCCTCTTCTCTTGTAGCCATAATTGCGAAACATCGATCTGCACCAACTTGACATACCATGTTTTGATTAGGTGAATCAAGTTGTGATACCAATTGAAAGTCCCGAAGGATTTAGTTTTGCAAAGATCCTGTTCTGCCTCGATTACTTTGAACTGTTTTTGTCGGTTGCTTAATACATAGCAACTATGTTAACAACTGTCAATTTTTTTAGAAAAATGCAAACAGAAAAATTAGACATAAAATGAACAAATCAATAACCAAAATTTAGTAATGCAGTTCGACATACCTGGCCTACGACTATGAAGTTCTCACCTAACTTAATCACTTTCACTGAAGTACAATAGTTTTACATAAGGCTTTATTGAGTCGACACCACTCACTCTTTGACACTATCCACTCGTCCTCACACATAGTGAAAGTATTTTACTCTTAATGACACGACCTCCTTGTGCTAACCTCAACAGAAGATTTTTGCAACAATGAACATTAATAAAGATGAAAATAATGACCCAATGGTTGAACCAATAAAGACAAACAAGGAACACTTTAAGCTAGAAGCCACTCCCTTATATGTGTAGCCTCTTCAACTTGAAATCATGAGAAGTCGTTCAACAAAAATTGTGCTATGAACCTTCAAAATAATCACTGAAGAGATCCACGTACAACAGTCACAAAAAATCATCGAACGAACATATGTTTCATCATTGAAATATACAAAAATACAATAGCACAATTTATCACTTTACTGCATGGTTTTCCCACATAAAAATGATTAAGCAGCAATCCAATTATTCACCCACATATGCAAAAATGCAGCTGCCAAGAATAGGTCAATAAAGCACGTAATTACTCACATAAAAACAAAGAAACACAACTGTACAAATTGATTGATTTTCTGCCAGTTTTTTCTCACAAAACAGTAACTCAACTGTCCAATAATTCAGTCACACTAAAGAAAACCCATAAAATCTACTACTAAAGATTACTACAATTATCGAAATACAGTTGCCAAAGATAACTTTAATAAAAAAAAATTGCAACTGCCAGAGATAGCTTTAATTATTGAAATTTCAATTGCCAAATCACTAAAAAATCTGCACATTATCTTTAATAAGATATGATAATTTTATCCCAAATAAATCTTATCTTATCTAGGATTTTATCTTTTATGCTATCTTATCTTCAATAATCCCACACAAGATAAATTTCTTATCATAATGATATTTCAAATATATTCAACTATATCCAATTACAAATAATGCCCAAAATACTAAGTGGGATATCTTAACAAATATCTTAACATTATGAATTTCTAGCTTTTAGATTTTGGGTCATGGATGATAATAAGCTATGGGTTCATAAAAAATTTTGATTTCTCAAACTTTGAATCTAATTTTATTTTCTATTTAGATTTTACAATAATTGCAACTTCAATTCCAAAATTTAATGTTAATAACAGTCAACCATCAAATCAAGTTACAGAATTAGATAGTTCTAATACTACTGTTGAAATCAGGCATGCAGTGAAAGAAACATATTTTTATTTGATTTTCTAAAAATTATGACCGCTTTAAATTTTGTAAATTGATTAGTGTGTAAAATATAATAAGTATGAAAGTAAATCATACCTTATTATAAAACTTAATCCTTTTTTTTGCACTCCCCTTCAAACAATTTCTGAAGCAGGTTTTCACCATGAATTTAGTTGTATAAACTTTAACCTTGAACAATATCTAAACAAACTAGTTGACAGGACTCTACAAGTAGTTTAAGAAGGGGTAAGCAAAAGGTATTACCTCCTTTAGAGCCTACACATATTTATAATAGAGTGTAAATTTTTTTATAATTTAATTGAAATATAATCTTAATTTTAATTAATTCTAATGAAATGGTTCAAATAAGATCTAATGTCTCATATTGACTCTTATTTGTTAAATATCTCATATTAAACCTTTTCTTAAGCCTTATAATCATGTTGGCCTCCAAATTTTTTTTTGATAAATAAGTATGATTAAATTAATTTTGGGATCTTGCTAAATTAGTGTATGTTGGAATGATTAGCATGTTAATGTTAATGAGATTATGTTACATAGGTGAATCAAATTAAAGTTAAAGTGATAAGTTGCATAAGGGAAATTTGGAGAGATCACTTAAGTGGGAAGGCTTTAAGGCGTTGAAGGAGGGCCAAAATGGGAAGAGGAATTTATTAGCTTGCATTTTTAAAAGCCAAAAATGTGGTGAGGAAAAACAGAATGGAGAAAGCATAAAAGTAAGAAAGAAGGTAGAGAGAGTGTCGTGGGTTTGGAGGGAGAAAAGAGTTTTGAGCTAGGTCTTGATTTTTCTCATCCTTCAAAGGAGATTTTGAGAGTGATCGAGAAGGGAAGAATATAGAGAAAGATAAGAGCCTTCTTTTGAACTAAGCATTTCTTCGTTTGAAGAAGATTTGAGGTAAGAGCATTTTAAGGCTTTGGATTTTTGGAAGGGGTTTTGGTTTCAAGGGCTTAGAAAATGCATGGGTTTAAGAGCTCTAAGATCAATTTATACTTTAGTTTCTTTGGTTTCTCATTTGAAAATCTCTTTTTGATTTGGGGATTTTATTTATGTTAAAAAGGGAATCAAGAAGGACAAGAGGAGCAAGAGGAGAGGCTCACTTGAACAAATTATCAACAAGAAATTCAAGGTGGGTTATATTTTTATAATTGACTAATAAGCCAAAAATGTCTTCTTTCAAGAAAAGTGAAATAAATGTTTTCAACTACTTCCAAATGTGCATTTAAGTGTTCTTTAAATGCCTTGAGAAAGTGCTGCATATTCTGTGCATAAACTTTGTAAATGAAAAATGAAATGATTTTGAAAAGATATCGTGCCATGAAAAAAGCAAGTTTCTAATCTAGTGCCTTTTTGGTCAACGACTTTACAAGTCATGAAATTACATGTTATGTGGGTTCGTGGTGATCTCCTAAGTATGTCAAGTACACTTGTCTAAAGACTTCTCCCGCCTGCCCGCTAGTGACATGGAGCTTCTTCATGGACTCCCATAAGTTTACGACTACTCAAGACCGTTATGTAGAAATGCATAGTACGTTCTGTTTTGGATCCACCTGAACCAATTTGATGTGCTTTTATGTCCATGACGTGTTGACAATAGTGATGTATGCATGTTATGCATTAATGTGAGTTTTTGAAATGAAGATGATTATTTCAATGATTTTTGTTTGTTACAAGTTATAAAATTGTTACCCACGAGCTTTAAGCTCACCCTCAATCTCCTCCCACACATTCAGGTGATGAGCAGGATATCGAGTAGGTCAAGAGGCAAGGCAGCACTCCTAGTCTTAATTATTTTGTATTTGAAGCAAGTTTTGTAAAGCAAGACTTTAGTTGCATTTTGAGCAAATTATGGTTCATGTATCTTCTGTATTTTGGGACTTTGATGTATTATGTATTTTCAGCTTGAAATGCCTACTAAAGCTTTTAAAACTTTTATCTTTTGATGCAAATGGAATATGTTTGCATATTTATTCATGAAACTCTCAAGTTTATACGATGCAAAATTTTCAAGTTTTCTTAAAGGAAACATTTGTCTTTTTGATTTCAGGAGAAAATCTGGATTAATCTAGGCTGAATTAAGCAAAAGTGTCTCTTGGAAAGTTGTAGGTTTTTCTTTTCGCTTTCCAACGGTATTTAGCATGAAAATTTTGGATGCCAGAGCTGAAAATCAGGGTCCTTATAAGGGAAGATGCACAAGAGAGGAGATGCATCTTCTGTCTTTTGCTTCTTCTGTAATGACGTCATCTCCTTCTGGGTTTTCTTTGTGATGACATCATCTCCTTTTGTATTTTGTATCGTCTGTGTTTTGCTTCTTCTGTGATGACGTCATCTTCTTCTGTGTGACGTCATCTCCTTCTGTGTTTTGTATCGTGTGTATTTTACTATCGTTATTTTTTGCTTCTTTTGTGATAACGTCATCTTCTTCTATGTGACGTCATCTCCTTCTGTGTTTTGTATCGTCTGTGTTTTGCTATCTTTTGTGTTTTGCTGACGCATCTTCTTCTGTGTTTTGCTAATGCATCTTCTTTTGTGTTTTGCTGACGTGTCTTCCTCTGTGTTTTGCTTCTTCTGCCTTTACGCTTCTTCTACCTTTTCGTTTCTTCTGTGTTTTTCACTTCTTTTGCCTTTTCATTTCTTTTGTATTTTTCACTTCTTCTGCCTTTTCATTTCTTCTGCCTTTTCGCTTCTTCTGCCTTTTCGCTTCTTCTGCCTTTTCGCTTCTTTCGCCTTTTCGTTTCTTTTGTGTTTTTTGCTTCTTCTGCCTTTTTGTTTCTTCTACCTTTTCGCTTCTTCTGCCTTTTCGTTTCTTCTATGTTTTTCGCTTCTTCTGCCTTTTTGTTTCTTCTGTATTTCTCGCTTCTTCTGCCTTTTTGTTTCTTCTATGTTTTTCATTACTTCTGCCTTTTTGTTTCTTCTATGTTTTTCATTTCTTCTGCCTTTTTTGCTTCTTTTGACTTTTGCTTCTATCAATCATTCACCTTCCCCTATCTTCTGTTCCATTTCCGAGATAGAATCTGACCTCAGGGTTTTCCTCAAAGTTGTAGGTCTCTAAGCCTTCATTGAGATCGTCCTAAGAGAATCTTCACCCGATATCCCTAATGACAGTATTGCCACTTGTCCCAAGGCTGATGCAAATGCTTAAGGTCAACTTTTGTTCGGATATAGTAAGAGTAGGTTGTTCTGGTGGGGGCACGCCACCCATGCGGGATACGTGTCTAGATGTCACTTAAGACGCCAGGCTCGTGACTCACAAGGGTGGGGTGTCTAACACATTTAGTTTACAAAACTCACTAAAATTGCAACGTTGTCTTTTCAGGATTGAGAGACGACTCTAGCTACTGAGAGGCTCTACCAGACTTGTAGATTGTGAATTGGCAAGAGAAGTCATGGCTCAAAGGTCAGTCAGTTGGAATTTTTGTGCCAGACTAGATAGATTTTGCAACTTTTCCTCTTTCGCATAGTACTTTTGTATTAGGTTTTGATAGTGTACATATAGAAAATGTTGAAAGACGCATTGTAGACATTCGAGTTTCAAGCAATGAAATGAGGAAAAAGTTAGTTTTTAAAATATTGTGATTTTTTATTGATGCTCATAAGTGAATAATGATACCATGCCTTGTGCAGTGAATGTAGTGATCGATCGTAGCTCGCCCTTATCATAGGATATGTGTCGGAATGACCTCCAGGCGTCACGATGGGTGGCCTACGGTAAGGGGGCACTATAGATGCCCTGTCTCTACACACTGAAAACACTTCCTTGACTTTGTACACCTGTCTGCATGTACCTTTCCACAGTTTCTACATTGCTCACACCGATATGAACGAGCTCAAGAAATAGAACTAGTAATAGGGGCAGTGCTCTGACCCCCTGGTCGTGGTATCCGCAAGTGACTAGCTGATGATGTAGTGCCTCCAATACTACCCAGAGCTGAACTATCCCAGCTCCTCTTAGGCTACTGGCTGAAAGAACCTCCTCCCTTCCTTTTCTGATTCCTTTCTTCCCACTGTCTCCCACGCTCTTTCACTAACTTCTCAGCTCTCTTAGCCAACTGTACCATCTCCTTGAATGTAGTAGTTGAGGTAACCGTCATCCTCTCCTGGATAGCCAAATGCAATCCTGTCTCAAACCGAACATATAGATTCTCTTCATTAGCCACATAATCAGGGACATAAGTGGCGAGCTCCCTTAACTCTATCTCAAACTCGTGTACTAACCTATTCTCTTGTGTTAGTGTAAAGAAGGCGGCCTTCTTCTAATCTCAATCAAATCTGGTGTAGTACTGTTCGTTGAATTCACTGATAAAATCTCTCAAGGTCATCTGATTATGGTAGCTTCCCTGGGCATTTTTCCATCAAACTCTAGCATCGCCCTCTAGCAATCGAATGACAACCTTCAACTTCATCTCATCAGGCATCCTTATATCATGAAATGTCTTTGCGGTTCGCCTCATCTAGGTTTTGGCCTCTGTAACACCACCGCGCCCATTAAAAGTACTACACTTGAGGTTCCTTTCCTCTATGATATAACCCAAAATTTCAAGCATCCGGTGCTGCCCTGGTGTATGACTAGGTACCACTACTGGTTGCTGTGGTGGTGATACTTGTGGTGACATTTATGGCGCTTCAGCCCTAGGCTACTGCTGCGCAGTGTACTGTGCGCACCACGTCATCACCTGTTGCAGAGCTTCTCTCGGCACTGAGGGTATATCCAACTGCGCTACTACTGGTGGTGTTACAGTGTGAGATTACCTATGAGCCGAAGAGGTAACTACTGCTGGTTCTGCGCTATGTTCCTCCAACTCGGGCCGCAAAGTTCTCACATTGCGTCGCCTTCCCCTTCCTCGTCCAACTATGCTATCACTATAAAATCAAAGAGAAGACATTGTTTAATAAAATAAATCGAGCTAAGCCTAGCTTATCTGCTATCCCAAACATCCCAATGAATGTCGATAAATACTCAGATCAAGGTCAAAATCATCCAACCGTTAAGGACATCAACTTAACGATCCGAGACCTAACTTCTCGACTAAAGACCTTCTACATCCAGACTCGACTCCTAAGGCTCATGAACTTTTGAAAATGAAAATAACACTTTTAAAAATACAAAACCTCGCTTTGATACCAATTTAATTATCATGACTCGGTATCACATCGGGCCCATGATAGCCGCCATATACTCAGGCTAAGGACACTCGCAGCATTCTTAATCCGACTATGCAAGGCTAACCGAATATCTTTTTTTTGAAAAATTTGGGCAGTACAACGGCTATATTTTTAAAATTCCAAAACCGATTTCAAACACACTTTTGTATGCATATCCAACCACAACTTCGGGACTCTCTAGTCCATTTAAGGCAGTCTCAACTTCAGGCAATCTCAATAATAGTATCAATAGTTCATACATAAAATCTTTTACAAAAACCAAGGCAATCAAAAGTTAACTCACCAAATCCTAAATCGTATCTACATAAACACAGTTCACAAGCCACTAGACAATAAAAGTAAAAAATAAAAGACTACCCACGTGCAGAAACACCCCAAAAATGTCAAAAAGCTGCACAAATCTCGTAGAGCTTCGAGCCCACTAAATTAACCTACATGGTTTGAAAGCAAAGGAGGTACATTAGGTACTCAGTGAGCAGGAAAAAATGTATATCACAGATAGAATTGGTTCATACCAAGACGGTGTAAATAACCTATGAACTGAATATATCACGCATAGAAAACATATAGGCGCCCAACCTATGACTTAATGTATACTGGTTAGGAACCATATAGGCCCAGCCTATTAATCACCCATCTAGTGAACATACGTTCCAATTCCAATATACAAACACATAAAAACATTAGATGTGTAAATCAAATCTCATTAGAAAACAATAACAGACTAAGCCAAAACAATCATGTGTGACACCACTAGTCGGTCAAACTAATGTACACACCCACCGATTATCAATATTGGCTCGACTTTCATTTATGGTGAGTCCAGACTACAGTTGACAAGAGCGTCATGACCCTAGGTAATGATCTCGTTGGTGTCTAGACCCGAAGCGTGAAATCACCAGCGAGTCCTATAAAAAGGTGTCAATACGGCGACTCGACTTTAATGTACCAACGTCAAGGGTACGGGAGTCGTTTAATCATAATCAGTTGTGCCTAGCACATGATTGGCCAATCATTTCCTCACCAATCATGAAAAATCATATGCAAAAATTAAGTACAAAAAAATCAAGCAAAGCATCATATTTTTATTTATCGGTCCAACTGATAAAATGAAACCGTACCATGGCTCTAGGCCAAAAGAGAATAAATACATGCAAAATACATGACTCGATTATGCTTATGTAAATTCCAAAACATTTTCTCATAAAATAAATGAAATTTATTAAATACATAAGCATATTAGCATTCATTTGAAATTCAATTCCTACCTTACGTTGCCGAGATTCAAAATTCACATACAAGTCATCATGCTTGTCTTCGGATGCTCTAATCCTATTTGTGAAAAAATGGTTTCCCCAACTCACCTCAAAAGAAAGTATACACTCGCTTAGCTTCAACAATCCTGGGTACGGGTTCCTTGATTCCTAGCTCCCAAGACTTTATACATAAAGGACATACAATGTACAATGAAATTACTACTTAACATAAAATTT
>JANVCQ010000231.1:35311650-35324479 GCA_025531925.1 Erythroxylum plowmanianum
TTCTTCTGTGATGACGTCATCTTCTTCTGTGTGACGTCATCTCCTTCTGTGTTTTGTATCGTCTGTGTTTTGCTATCATCTGTATTTTACTTCTTCTATGATGACGTCATCTTCTTCTGTGTGACGTCATCTCCTTCTGTGTTTTGCTATCGTCTGTGTTTTGCTTTTTCTATGATGACGTCATCTTCTTATGTGTGACGTCATCTCCTTATGTGTTTTGTATCGTTTGAGTTTTGCTATCGTCTGTGTTTGTTTTTTCTGTAATGACGTCATCTTTTTCTGTGTGACGTCATCTCCTTCTGTATTTTGCTATCGTCTGTGTTTTGTTCTTTCTGAGTTTCGCTCCTTCTGAGTTTTACTTCTTCTATGTTTTGCTGACGTGTCTTCTTCTATGTTTTTGCCTCTGCCTTTTCGCTTCTTTTGTGTTTTTGCTTTTGCCTTTTCGTTTCTTCTGTATTTTTGCTTCTGCCTTTTCATTTCTTCTGTATTTCTGCTTATGACTTTTTGCTTCTTTTACCTTTTCGTTTCTTTTGTGTTTTTGCTTGTGCCTTTTTGCTTCTTCTGCCTTTTTATATCTTCTGTGTTTTTGCTTATGCCTTTTCGCTTCTTCTGCCTTTTGGTTTCTTTCGTATTTTTGCCTCTGCCTTTTCGCTTCTTCTGCCTTTTCGTTTCTTCTGTGTTTTTGCTTCTTCTGCCTTTTTGTTTCTTCTGTATTTTTGCTTCTGCCTTTTTGCTTCTTCTGCCTTTTGATTTCTTCTATGCTTTTGCTTCTGCCTTTTTGCTTCTTCTGCCTTTTCATTTCTTCTGTGCTTTTGCCTCTGTCTTTTCGCTTCTTCTGCTTTTTCGTTTCTTCTGTGTTTTTGCTTCTTCTACTTTTTTGTTTCTTCTGTATTTTCGCTTCTGCCTTTTCGTTTCTTCTGTGTTTTTGCTTCTGTCTTTTTGTTTCTTCTGCCTTTTCGTATCTTCTGTGTTTTTGCTTATGCCTTTTCGCTTCTTCTGCCTTTTCGTTTCTTTTGTATTTTTACTTCTGCCTTTTCGTTCTTCTGTGTTTTTGTTTCTGCCTTTTTGCTTCTTCTGCCTTTTCGTTTCTTCTATGTTTTTGCTTTTGTCTTTTCGCTTATTCTATCTTTTGCTTCTTCTGTGTTTTACTTCTTTTGTGTTTTGTTTCTTTTGTCTTATGATTCTTCTGTCTTTTCGCTTCTTCTGTCTTTTGCTTCTTCTGTCTTTTGCTTCTTCTGTGTTTTGCTTCTTCTATGTTTTGCTGACATGTCCTCTGTCTTTCGCCTTCCCCTATCTTCTGTTCCATTTCCAACCCCCCTTCAGAAGATAGAATCCGAACTCAAGGTCTTCCTCAAAGTTGTAGGTCTCTAAACCTTCTTTGAAATCGTCCTAAGGGAATTTTCACCCGATATCCCAAATATCAATTATGCTATTTATCCCAAGGCTGTGTAAAATGAGTAAGGTCAACACCTGTACGGAAATAGTAAATGTAAGTTGTCTGGATGTTTGTCTTGGTGGGGGCACGTCAACCTTGCGGGACACATGTCTAAATGTCACTTAGGACGTCGAGCTCGTGACTCACAAGAGCGGGGTGTCCAACAAATCAAGTCCAATTTGATTAAATTACTTTTTCTATTATCAATCGTTCTTTGTGTCTAACTAATTAGGTTATTAAATATTTTGACAATGGATATACATTATCACCTAAACCATATTTAGGATTGTATAAATTAAACTCTTTAATTTATCTTTAATCCTTTAATTAAATAATTTATACCTATAGATCAAATTTGCTTCTACTAGTGCATTATAACTACCTAAATATTTAGGAATGTTAAAAGTAGTTTTGACTCAGCTTTATGTGCATATTTTTTAATATATAATTCAATCATTTTATCATACAATATTCTGATTAGACATAGAATATGAAATTAATGTATCTTCTATTTGAATCCAATTATATTAGTTCTTTACTATTAGTAAATTGATTTTATTAATGACATTTAAAAACTATTTTCAAGATATTATTCTAGTTTAGCTAAGGATTTCTTGAATCAATCCTAATGGAGAACAATAGAACATTCTCACTAATCACTTTAGAGTAGTGAATCCCATATTGATTACTCAAATATTTCCCTATAGTTTATACTATATTCAATGACCATTAATTGAGTTACCCTTGACTAGGATATATTATAACTAATATTAAAATGTAACAATTCATATATGTGATAATTTGGAGATTTCAAGTTAAGAATCACTCATGCAAGCATCACAATGAGAATTTTCATAGATATAGAAGCAATAATCTAAATGGAATTCTTATATCATGGTTAATTTAGTGAACTTGTTTTTTAAGAAGCACTCACATGTTTGTTTAAGTATCTCCAGGTTTTAGTGTATGAAATCAACTACTTTTTTCATAAATAAGAAACATGTGTATGTTATATTCGATTAATGTCCAGTCTCAATAGAATAATGACTAAAAATAATTTAAGAATAATACATAAATTTAATATGAATATTATAATTATAATCTCATCATATTTGCGATGTACATTTATTATGGACCTTATCTTATGCACAAAAAATGCATTGAAATGGTTATATCATAAAATCTTCAATCAACTAATTGATTATAGAATAATAATAAAAGAGGTTTAGTAGAATTCAATGGTATTAAAAACTTTTCATACTTTCAATTCTCCGATATTTCTTCCATATAGAGCATTAAGTTGAGCAGAAGTACTACACAAGTAGTAGTTGAAATTTCATTAAATAGCCACCTCCAACAACCCACTTTTCTATAAATGTTTCTTAATAAAATTGCATGTGCTCTTAATCAAAAATCGCCAAACATATACATCACCTCCGACTTAGGGGGAAGTTTAGATTTGGTCCCATGTAAAAGTTATACGTAAATGTCACCCAACACATGCAACCACTCGGGACGTAAATGTCACCCAACACATGCAACTACTCGGGGATTAAGGATGTTGACTTAAGATTTAGAATTTAATATAAAATTAATTAAAAGTTATAATTAAGAGTTTTTGACATCTAATTTCACTTGACTGTTCAAGTTTTATGGCATTGAACAATCTACTGACAATATTTTGTCGAATCAATTTGGAGACATAATTGTTTAGGTGAATGTACCCTAAATCAAAACTTTGAGTGGCTTTTCTTGCAATATAATTAGTACGATTGTCATAATCAAATAAATGATAGTACGTAAGGGTAGGTTAGTTTGTATTAGTCATCATATCAGATGACTATGGAAGCAACCAAATTGAAATTGATGGCCCAACCTTTTCTCGTTCAAATAACATTAACAGTTACTAGGAGCATTAATTTAGGCATGCACAGTTAGACGTATGTCCCTTTCTGCCAGTTTATGTCTTTCTGTATAGTGTCCTGACGAGAGAAAGACTTACACTGGCAGAAAGGGACATACCTCTAACTGTGATATAGTTTCTTACGCACAAGATTTGGTGTGTAGAAGTACAAAAGAAAGCACAATTGTTTTCTTGGAACTCTGCTAAAGTGATTTGAGGAGGGGGTGCTTCTGATCACATTTTGTTTGTTTTCTTGAATCTTATTAGGTGGGAATTTTTCAACCCAATTGAGGTGTGTGTTGTTGCCGACAAAGGTGGACAAGAAATCTTTAGACTCCCAGAAATTTTGGCCGTCAAGAATGTTGGGTCTCTAATATATATAAGCAAAGACCAGTTGTTCATGTTTTTGCACAAACAAATCACTTTCTACACATAAACCCTCTTGGAGTTGTCTGCAAGGAAATGGGTCTTGCGTGGCGGAGACAGTTAAGTGCTTTTCTTGTTGGAATTCTGTTCCTTCATCGACTTTGTGCCTCTGATAAAGGTATGATCTTGCTCCTTGCTCTTTCTTTTACTTCCTATTTTAATAATACAGACAAAGGTATCATCTCACTATTGCATTCAGAC
Source organism: Erythroxylum plowmanianum (assembly GCA_025531925.1). Taxonomy (NCBI): domain Eukaryota; kingdom Viridiplantae; phylum Streptophyta; class Magnoliopsida; order Malpighiales; family Erythroxylaceae; genus Erythroxylum; species Erythroxylum plowmanianum. The sequence continues at coordinate 35,315,616 of JANVCQ010000231.1, forward strand.
TTTTTTCTGGCAATGGTCAGAGTAGCCATTAGCATTTGGAATTATGAGTTTCAAAGAGTAAAGTGTTGTCAGCTTTGTGACTTGGAATCTTCTTACCTGTATAGATATTTAATTAGTTTGGATGAAATAATTAGTTTATATCCTTAATCTTAAAAGGCTTGAAAGCGGACGGGGTCGCCGGGCAACTAAACTAGCATCAGTTAATTATTAGCAAATTACACTTGTATGTATAATTTTCTGATTTGGTGGAACAATTTTTTGAAGTAAAATTTAATATTGTGAAAGACTAATGATCATTAGAGGGAAGTATCGCTACCTTTAATTCAATCATTTTTGTAATTGATTATACAATATTATCCCACTTAAGAGTAGCATCGTCACCGGTGAATATGTGTATTGGAATATGAAATCGATATGATATTTATTGATTTTTACTTTGGATGTTGCATAAATTGGACATCACTAACCAAATTAATTTTTCGGCTTTCTCGCTGTTAGGTAGGATCATGAATTTGAATTTCGTTTTGTACCGACTGAATTAACGGTACAAAATAGGGGTATTTATGTATTGGGTATAAATATTGATCAGTATCAGCCTGTTTTATCTAGTACCAGTCGATATTTATAATATCGACTATACACCAATCAGTATCGAAAATTTTGAAAAATATAGGAACCATCTTTTTTCTATGATGCTTTACATTTTGACATTATTAATATAGCTTAAATGCATCATTTCCATTAAAAAAAAGTAGCAAAATTTTCAAAAAAAATTTAAAATTTATTCCCCTTTCTTTTTCAAAACTTTTTTAATTTTTTATTTAGTTAAACTTTTATTCTGATTTTTTAATTTTTGCTTTTAAAATAAAATAAATATTTTATTACTAATAATAATTATATACTCAATAAAAATTAAAAATAAATTATTTAATTTTAATATTTTATATAATATTTATTAATAAAGTATTAATAAAATATTTTATTTCTTAAAATAAATAATTTAAAAATTAGTATTTATAAAATAATATTTGTTTTATATATTTTAATTATTAAATCAAATTTTAATAGAAATATATATTTTAAAAATATTTTTAAATTTAATTATATTTATTAATAATTATTAAATTAATTTTGTAAATTAAATTAAATTAAGATATTTATAGTTTTAGTAATAATTAATTTTAATTAATTGAATATATAATAAATTTAATTGATAGTAAATTAAATAATATATGTTTTTGTTTCATGTTTCATGTTTCAATTCTACTTGATTATTTCTTTATCACGAACTCTTGCTACAAATTATAATAATTTAAAAATTAATGATATTTATTTTTTTTTATTAGATGTTTTGGTATAATTATTATTTATTATATAATAAAAATTAAAATTGTAATATTTTAAATACTTCATATTGCTCTTAATTTTGTATTTGTATGATATATTTGTACGTACCAAATTCGGTACTCAACTGAGTGTTACTGCACTAAAAGATTTATAAGATTTTGACATTTCACACGGTCCATAACTGGTCCTAAAATCATAAATGAAGAAAGTTTATAATGCAGAATATATTACTCTTCTCCTTTAAATTTTTCTTACTAAATTCTGTGTTAATTAAAACAGAAGGGAATCATTTAAAAAAGAATTTATATATGTTAAATAAAGCCCTCAATATCCACAATATTACTTAAAAAAAAAATGAAAATGTTTGATGCTTCAATTTACTTGACCAACCCCCAGTTATTTCCAGCAAATTGAACCATGCCAAACTTCTTGGTTTAATTATTTCTATCTTCCTACAATTTTAAGATCATTAATTAGAACTTAAGATTCAGCTACTAAATCTAATCGTAGCAACCTAATTAACATGATCAGTATTCTATTCTTCGTGGGCAGCTCCGAACTACTCTTTCGTCCATGACGCTAGTTTAGCTCCACCAATATCACACTACGACTATATAGTTGTGGGTGGTGGAACCGCAGGTTGCCCTCTGGCCGCCACTCTGTCGCAAAAAGCCACAGTGTTGCTTCTTGAACGAGGTGGCTCGCCCTACGGCAACCCTAATATCACCGACTTAGCCAACTTTGGCGCTTCACTCTCTGATCTCTCTCCCACCTCTCCTTCTCAACGTTTTATATCTGAAGATGGTGTCATCAATGCCCGCGCTCGCGTTTTGGGTGGCGGAAGCTGCCTCAATGCCGGCTTCTACACTCGCGCTGCCAATGAATACGTCAGGTATAAATATTTTGGTGAAGTCTTTATATTCTTCTTTTGATATTAAAAGCAAAAATGATTAAGTTCTAAAACTAGACCTAGGCTTAATCGCATGATAATAAATAATGAAGTGTCTTAATAGGAGCTCATGCGGAAATGTAGGGCCTAATCGAATTTAATGGTTGTAGCTGTAATTTGACTTGTGATATATTAGGCATGTGGGATGGGACGGAGTACTGGTGAACGAGTCATATAATTGGGTGGAGAGGCAGGTGGCTTTCGAGCCGGAGGTGGGGCAATGGCAGTCGGCGGTAAGAGAAGGGCTGCTAGAGGTTGGGGTGGAGCCAGACAACGGTTTCACTTATGACCATATAGAGGGGACTAAAACAGGAGGGACAATCTTTGATCGAAGTGGTTATAGACATACAGCTGCTGATTTGTTGGAGTATGCCAACCCCAGTGGGCTTACTGTTCTTTTGCATGCAACTGTTCGTAGGATCTTGTTTAGAACCGAAGGTACCTAATGAGTCATGCTCCACATTGAATTCTTGTTCTCTCATTGACAACATTTTAACGTTGAACAGGAAAACTAAGGCCACTAGCTCACGGAGTAGTCTATAGAGATGAGACTGGGGCCAAGCACAAAGCTTATCTACGAAGGGGGTCGAAAAATGAAATTTTGATATCGGCAGGTGCTCTAGGCAGCCCACAGTTATTAATGTTGAGTGGAATAGGTCCTTCGGAGCAACTTAAGGCCCATAAGATTCCAATAGTGTTGGATCAGCCGATGGTCGGCCAACTCATGTCCGATAACCCCATGAATGCAGTTTACATTCCCTCGCCTATGACAGTTGAGGTTTCGCTTATTCAAGTTGTTGGCATCACTAAATTTGGTAGCTACATTGAAGCGGCAAGTGGCGCAAATTTTGCCGGTGGCCAGCCAAATGGAAACTTGGGAATGCTTTCTCCTCAGGTAAATGCATTGATGTTTAAGCTTTAATTGTACATTTACAAATGTTAGTTGAAGCATGGGTTTGAATTGAATATATTTCTTCAGTAGAGCCAGTACGGTTTATAAGTGTGTGTGTGTGTGTATATATATATATAATATTTGGCAAAAGCTTGATTACCACAGATTGATTCATCTCTATTTAAGCGAGGCCTTAAGTGTTGCTTTCCTTTCTTTTGTTTTGCCTATATTGGTCAGCTATCAACTGTTCCACAGAAACAAAGGATCCCAGAGGCTGTTGAAGCAGTGGACAGCATCAACAGAAGAGCTTTTCAGGGAGGATTCATTCTTGGGAAAATCATGGGTCCAATTTCAACCGGTCACTTGGAGCTAAGAACACGAAGTCCGGATGATAATCCATCCATTACATTCAACTACTTCAAAGAACCTGTAGACTTACAAAGATGTGTATACGGTATTTCAACAATAACGAAAGTGATCGAGTCCAAGCCTTTTTCCAAGTTTAGGTATAGTTATTTATCAGTGCCACAGCTACTAAATATGACCGCCAGTGCCCCTATAAATTTGATACCCAAACATAGCAATACATCAATGTCCCTGGAGCAATACTGCAAGGACACTGTCATGACCATATGGCACTATCACGGGGGCTGCCAAGTAGGTAGTGTTGTTGATCGAAATTACAGGGTTCTGGGTGTTGATGCTTTAAGGGTTATCGATGGATCCACGTTTAACATGTCTCCGGGAACTAATCCTCAGGCCACCGTGATGATGCTAGGAAGGTACACAAAATTCAGATTCTAGACACGCAGTGGATTAAAGTTTACATTTGCAGTGGTCTGTATAGGGTAATATCTACTTCACTAATTGGACGTGCATGGTTTGCAGGTACATGGGAGTTAGCATATTGAACGAGAGGCTTGCACGTGAAAAGGCGCAGTGATTAATCGCGTCTTGTTACAAGTTTGGTGTTTTTCTTTATCTACAGAGGAGATTCCAGACGCTTCAAGTAATGCATGTCTGAAAAAAAAAGGTTTCTATATGTAAGATTAAGGTTGCTTTGTGCCATATGATGAATTAAGTCAATTTTATTTTACACGACGACATTAGGACAAGTGATAATTAATATTATGAAGTAACAACTTGGGTATTTCCAAATACAAAGTAAACCATCTGACTTGAAGTAGTGAACTACGTACCATCGCCATAATTAAATCATTTTTTTGAGCATTTTCTGTTTTCCTCTAATGGTTACTTTTTTATGTTTCTTTGCATTGAATCAGTCTTAACAACTATTCACAAAAGTTATGTTCAATTAAATCATGATAATGTATATATTCATTTAGTAGATAAATTATATAACTTGTATACATTTTTAAATATTCTCCCTTCTTAGTATTCTACGAGGTGATGTGATCTGATTGACTAAGGTCAGTGGGGCCGAGATGTATGATGAACAATTAAGTATTAAAGGCGTGCATGCTTCCAATTAATTGAATTTGTGATCAATCGGCTTTAAGCTATTATTTTTCATTTTATTTATACAATACAAGGTGATGTATGTTGAATAATTAGTCCATGTAGAACAAACTTTACTACTTGATAAGTTGTAAGTGAGTACTTATACTATAAGAAAAAAATAGAGGATCACAAATTCCAAAAATGCATACCCTTTTGTAAATAGAATCGGATAAAATAGTCCTTACCCTTCTATCCAACAAAAACAATTTCCAAAATGAATGATAAACGGAACATTATATAATTAGAGTAAATAACGAATGTGGAGAATCGAAGAGTATATTTCAATTTTGAATAGGAGAATCGTTCATATATAATCAAACAATACCTATACTTTTAATATAAGAAACTGTGATTAATTCAATAACTGAGTAAGTTGGTGCACGATCTTAAAGCACAATGTCCTATGAAATAAAAGTCTATTTTCCTCATGTAAAGGATAAATTATGGACAAATAAGACAAGAATATAAATTTTCACGAAAATACAACATATCAACTTATGTAATGGCGGCATAGTATGCATTCATATTAGTTTTAAAAGTAAGGTTGCCAAGTTATATCTTCACTAATCTATACTTTTTAAAATTGATATAAGGTAAGAGACTAACATTAACTAATTTAAGAAAGTAAAAACGTAAATTGTTTTCTCTCTTAAGAACTTCGTATAATTCATTTGGATGACATTAAAATAAATTGATCCCTTATATTAAGTCATTTTTAGCATTTGTGAAAATTTGAAACTAAATTCTACAATTGGGAAAATACAAATGTTATTAAGCCAAAACCTCTCATCTTTTATAATATCCATTTTTGTTAAAAAAATTTTGCCAATTATTTGATAGAATCATTTGTCCACTACGAAAGAATAGGATAATCATTCATGTATAATCAAACAATGCCTATAATTAGAAAAGAGAAATCGTACTTAATTCGATAATGAAATTACTTGCAAGTTGGTGCACTAATCTTAAATAATAATTTTTAAAAGCTATAGAATAATAATAATAGAAAATTTGCAAAAGGAGTTATAAAAATGTTTAGAACTTTTGTGAACCTACTTGGATCAGTTAAACAAACTGAGTCAACTTGGATCAGTTAAGTACAACCGACTAAACATTTTAGTGGCTTATCATATATTAATAGCAGCTGTTGAAAAAGTGCCTACTAAGAGTCTCTTACCCTAGAAGAGAGAGACTCATGAAGATCATATAATCGATGCAACCTAATTAAGAAGATAAGAAAAGATTCATATGAGGGAATTTCCGAAACCACGGTACAACCTCACTTTTTGAGCCTATTATTAGGAGTTGTTGAAGAGTCAACTTATTCTCCATCTTCTTGTCAAGTTGGTTAGGAATAATCTTATATTTATGTTGGGCAAAATGATGCCTATGATACATTCCAAAGTGCTTTCAAAAAACGCAGAATATAATGCAATCTTAACCAGATTATATTCTTCTTTCTTCAGGTTATGCCTTTGGGAAGCCCATATCACCATCTGCTAGCAATCAACTTCACTGCAAAAGTGATTGTTCAACATTTAAACTTTAATCTAGAGCCTTTTTAAGTTGTAGCATTTGAAGAATAAGTTGTCCTTATTCTTATTATTCATGTTGCACAACTTGCAAGTTGGTTAAAGACTGAAGTGAATACTTATTCTATCAAGGTGATTAATTTGTTTCTAATGGCAAGCCACATGATGAATAAGTACTTAGGGAGGATGTACTTAAGCTAGACAAGTTTCCTCTAGTAAACTTTGGAAGAAGATATTATGAAAATTTGAAATGTTGACAAATTGTTAAAATGTCCTTCGGCTAAACCATTAATGCAGTCTATTTTTTGTTGATTAGGATTCAATTTTGGCAAGTTCTCCTTATAATTTTGAATCCTCTATGCTTGATAAGCCATTTATTTCGATTAATCAACTCACTTATTAGGTTGTGGGTTTGATCATATATCTTAGATAAAAGGCTTCAAGAATCAGGTAAAAGGGATTTAGTTCGCACTAATTATCAAATTAAAGCCTTGTGCTTTTACCATTACCTATGTTGCATTTGATTTCTCTATATGGCTTACTTCTTAATTTTAGTATCTAAAGCATAATCCAACATGAATCTACTCTATGTTTGATCTTCTGGAAGCTATAATTTTCTAAATAATGGATAAGAACCCATTGAACCTAAAGTGTCTCCTTATCAACTAGGATTCTCCACATCCTCTTAGCAAGTAGAACTTTGTTGTTTAATTAAATTAGCTAAATTCTAAGACCTCTTTCCTCTCTTGGCAAACCAAGGTCTCCCATCTATGACAAGTATCTTACAATTTTCTTTAGGCCTTTTTATGATGTTTTTTTGGAAGAGTTATATGAGATATTCAATAAACATATAAATTATTGAGAATAGATTGGATAAGTTGGATCATTTTTATATAAAAGGGACTCTTGTTAGCCCAATGACCATCCTTTTTATGGAATAGATGAAATAAGGGTTGACAATCTTCATATATAGTTATCCTAGTTGATAAAGGAATACTAATGTATTTAAATGGAAGCTTTCCTAACTTTAGACCAACTAGAGGAGAAGCAAACAACTTGAGCTCTAAATTCGTCTAAGGTAAGAATAAAGCTTTTGTCTCCATTGGAGGCTTGATAAACTACAAAAGCTTTGAAGAGAGTTCATGAGGATTTTGATTGAATTGGGCTCTATTTTGTAAATTAAAATTAAATCATTAGTAAAAGATAGATTCAAGATTCTTTCTTACCTAACCCTTTTCTTTTTTAATTCCTTTGGTTCAACATTCATTAAAATACTAAAAGAAGTAGATGAAATGCATTGTTTAATCTAAGAGATGAATTTTTAGGGGACACCAAAAGCTTTTAAGAATTAATGAGTAAACTCTCAGTTGATATAGTCAAAAGGTTTGCAAAAATTAATTTTCATGGCACAACTTTTGCAGGAGTTCTTGTTTTGATATTTTTTGAAATTTTTTTATATCAATAAGATATTACCCGTTATGCTTTTGCCTCTACTATAAGGACCCTAGGATTGTCCATCATTACATTAAGTCTAATGGAAATGATTTTATAGATAGTATTATAGCAAGTAATAAACCTGAACTCCTTGAGTGAGCTAGGATTTGGGATCATAGGGACCATGGAAATTTAATTATTTGAGAAGTTTCCCTGAATTGAAGAATTCTGTAATAGCCTTATACACTTGATGTGTAATCAAGCACCAGGATTCTTTGAAAAAGAAAGAGTCCAAACTATCTAGGTCTAAAGTTTTATTAGAATTGAACATATAAAGAGCAACTTCAATGTCTTGAGTACAAACAGGTTTAGTAAGTTCTAGGAATTGATCATCATCTAGTAATGAAACTGTTAAGTACCTTTATTAAAGAGTGAAAAGTAACCGAGGAGTCTAAGAAGTCTTTAAACACTAGATCTTTCAGTTCCTTTTGGTCTTAATCTTTATCTCCATTATCATTGCATAAGCTTGAGATTTTGTTAGATTTTCTTCTAATAAGGATAGAATTAAAAAAGAAGAGTTTTTTCTCCTTCTTAGAGTTATAAAACTTTAGATTTTTTCTTGAAGAGAGGGTGTTAGCTTCCAGGGATCTTATATGATTGCATAGAGCTAGCTTTTCCTTTTCAATCTTGTTTACATTTGTTGGATCCAGGTATAATTTATAATGACCTATAGTAAGCTTGTCTATAGTTTCCTTAATGTCTAGACATTTTCTCCTCAAATGCTTCTGGTGCAACTCTTTGAGGCTACTTTAATTCATTGCAAGTTCTTAAGATACTTAACTACTTAAAACCCATTATAGTGTAAATCTTTAAGGCCTATTTTAATTAATAAAAATATCTTAAAGCATTTAAACTACACAAACCCCCTCTCAATTATCGTGATCCATTCTGATTTTTATAATTTCCTAAAATTCTTTCAGCTTAGTGAGATAGTTAAAAAATGTGAAAAGGATAGATCTATTAGAGGAATTAAATATATTATGCATTTTAATAGGAGAATAATCTAAGAATAAGTTGTTGCTAAAATCATTTAAGCTTCTTAAGAATCATATAATGTAGCGCCCCCTTACCATAGGGTATACATCGGGACGCCCGTAGGTCATTCCGATACATATCCTACGATAAGGGT
>JANVCQ010000231.1:35336008-35350416 GCA_025531925.1 Erythroxylum plowmanianum
GCATGAATTGAGTGAACCATCGATGATGGTTACCTCACTGAGTTCGCAAAACTCACCCAAAATTTGCAATTATTTTTTCAGGACTCAGAAGAATACCCCGTTAGACAACAGGCATATAGCATTTACTGGTGAGTGAGAGAAGTGGTCGGGATCAGTTCGCGTCTGCATTAGTGTTTGATAAAATTGTATTTTCTGAATTTTTGTATAGATGATTAGGTCAATTTGTAAGTTAACAGACTGAAATAAATTGTATTTATAAAAAGGGCCCCCGTGGCCAATGTACTTATCAATGATTGTTTATGTTAATTGTTTTCCGCATTGTGCACGTTTGTATTTCAAAAAAAAATTATTTATACTGAATTTTGACTGAATGATGTAGCACGCCACCCTCGCAGGACACGGACTCGGATATCACCATCAATGTCGGGTTTGAGTCTTGCGGGAATGGGGTGTTACAGTAAACTTTCCGTAAACCTAGTTGGTATGAATAAAATAGAAGCAAGCAAAAACAAAATAATAAGAATATACAAAATTTGGTAACGTAGTTCGACAAATTCTGCTTATGTTTATGGGGCCCTCACCTAGATTAATAACTTTTCACAGAAGTTCAATAAATTTACACAAGATCAACCTAGAGCAACACCGCTCAATCTTTGTAGCTATCTCTCAAACTCACTACCCATGAAAATTTTTCACACCCGATAATACGACAGACTCGTGTTAACCTCGTTAGAGGATTTTTCTAACTACTTTCACTCAAAATGATAATAAATAAAAATAGCTCAAGTATTTAATTAACTGAGAATTGAACAAAAAAATACTTGAGACAAAAGAAAGACTTCCCTATGGTTTTTATCTTCTTAAAATAATCCAGCTGAAACTTTCCACCATAGCTCACTCTTTCTTCACAAAAAACAATTCACAGAGTGTCTTCATTTAATAGCTAATACCCACTTCACCGAAGATGATCTTCACTATATCATTAAACCAAAACGTGTGCAACGCTATTCTCATAAATCAGCTTCACCATGGCTCATACAAAAAGACACGTTAATCACTATATTGATAAAACCATTGAGCTACTGCCAAACTGTCTCACCCACGCACACTCAATATCCCATAAGTCTAACACCAGATACGTTATTAGGCTTCTCACCATATATGCGCAGCCAGCAGTCTTTTTCGACACAGACATGTGACACACACTTCTCAGCAACACCCACGTAACTAGGTTTCTTCAACTGACATGTTTTAATAGGTTTCTATTAAAACACCATCTCCATACCTGCTGCTTATGTACGTGCATGACACTAACTCACCTAAGTCAAAAAAGTCCATATTGACCACGCAATTGCAATATCCCAAATCCAAAACTCAACATCCAATTAATGCACATCTTCATCAATCCATATAATAATTTCAATTTTCTTATATGTCCAAATTAAAATGCCAAAACTAAATAAGGAATATATAAAATATTTGCTAACAGATATTTTAATCAAGTTAAAATTGAATGTAAATTTTAAGAAACTTTATGATTAAATATGATATGTTTAATAAAAAGGATTAATATGAGATATTGGATCTTATTAAGACATATATGGTATTTAATTAGAAATTTTTATAATTTTAATTAGCTAGTTGGAGCTAGTACTCCTTGCCTAATTATCTCTGTAATAATTGTAGAGTTCTCTCAACTTATTCTATAGATACTATTAGAGTTGAGATAAGCCAGTTTACTAAATGTTTTGAGAGATAAAAAAAATCAAGCTTTAGAATAAGATATGAATTATGATTCATTTTTTATTATGGTTTAGATATTAATCATTTTATAGAATTTAAAGTGATCTTAGTTTTTGAAAATCAAATTACAAAAAAATTGAAGTTATTTCACAATACGCAAGACCAAATTCGGCACTATTTCCTAGCAGTAGTATCAGAGTCAACATTGATTCTATAATTTGATTAAATTTGCTTGATCATTATTGATTTGATGAAGATTAAGACCTAAAAACTTAATTATTTGAATTAGTTACCTAATATTAATTATGGTATTGTTAATAATTAGGGTTGGTTTTGTTTAACAAAACAAAAACTAGATTACCCCCTTATGCTTTTTATGGAAAGTTTACGATGCTCATCATTCTATTTCCTAAGTTTTTGTAAATCAATATGCTTTATTTTGTAAATCATCATAAGCTTTCCATAAAAAGCATAAAACTCTCATATACTTACCTTTGAGTTGGATGCACATTCAAAAGAGCAGCCCTTCCTATTAAATCCAGATGCAGATATAGGGAAACTAACTTGATGGGGCCTTATATTGGATCATTCAGGCAATTTAGTTTATTATGGGGGGAGCATATGTAGGCCTACTTGACCCTACACCAAGCGGCAATTTAGTTTATTGGGGGGGTTGGGTGGGTGTAGCTCTTCTTGTAATAATGAAAGACCAAGTACATTAAAACTAAAAGGCACTACAATTAGGGGTTGATAGCTATACTTATCTTGATTATTTGATAAGTAATAATTTGTAATGGAAGTAAAGCCGGCTTTACAAAATATGAAACTTGAATTTACATATAAAAAATATTAAAGTGTTAGTTATAATTAATTTAATGAAATTATTTAAAGATAATTTTTGTTTTGATTAATGTGATACAATTAATTTTAATTTAAAATCATTCATTTATTATTATGTATTAATTTTCTTATATTAATTTTAGTTTAGTGTATTATAATATTTTATTAATTTTTATGTTGGTGCATTGCAATTATATTTTTTTGGGTAAATTAGAAAGATGCATTGCAATTATATTGATGCAGTGCAATATTATATTATTATTTACATTTGTGTTTTGTATATTTGTATATAATACATTCAAACATATGAGAATAATTTTTACATGTGCAGAGCAATTTATGAGAATAATTAATGTGAATCTTAGGCTGAAAATCATATAAAACTAAATTACAAGTAATTAGAACATTATGATCATCTTCAAATTAAGTAAGGATAACTCAACCCTAATCAAACCAGCTAATTTAAATTAAAGTTATAATGATTTTGATCATTACAAGTTGTCTTAATAAGATCATATTAAGTTCTTGTAAAAGGACAAAGAGGAAATTCTCACAAAAGTGAAGAAAACTCTCAAATTGTTTTCTTACTTTATAATATTCATTTTTTAAACCAAATTTTGAGAACATACACAAATCATGCAATTCATCAAACATATCATCTAACCTACAGATATGATGTCTATACTTTATAGAGATTTGACTGGTGGCTTGACAAACAACACTTAAAAGATGTGTTCTATCTTTCTTTGGTACCAAAATCACAAGGATCGAACATTGGCGAAGACTCTCATCCACTTGCCTTTGAATCTCCTTTGTCTCCTTATGATTAGTAGTATAATAGGCTAGTTTATTAGGAATTAATGAACTAGGAATGAAGTCTATTGGTGTTATTTACCTCATTTTGGAAATAAACTATGTAGTATGTCCTCAGGAAATAATCTACAAATTCCTACAATAAATAAACAACTACAAAAGACACAAAAGTTTTAAAATAGTTACTTAAAAAAGAAACATCCTAATGTAGAAGTATGACTAACCACTCCCTCGCTAATATAAAACATTGATTTCATAATTTCTAACCAAGACACTCTCTTACTTTTCTTTCTATATTGCACTTTACTCTTTGATTTTTATTCATTGCCTACCACTTTGCTTTTCACTTTTCTACACACATTCACTTTTTTTTATAACTCTCCTCTTTTTCTTGAATGCTTACTTGTTTTTCTCTTATCTTACACTATTTAGTTATCATAATTTAATCCTTATACGGGTATAATGGTTAGAGACAAGTTAATACAATATTTTAGTTACTTATTACAAAAGAACATCTATTCTTGAACCTGTCATGAGTAACCTTCATATCAAATTGCCTCAACCTCCCCAAGGTTATATATACAACATAAGTTGGTGTCACATCATAAAGAACCTTGTCTTTGTAATTGTCAATAGAGAATCCCACTAACCTTTGCTTTGTCACCTTAACTTCTCCATAATCATTTAGGCATTGCAACTTATATGGCTTAGGATATAACCAAATTTGGTCTTTCAACTAACAAAGTTTTAGAAAAACTAGTATAACTACCACTACCAGTACTGCATACCTTATCATTTAGATGGTTACCTAATATGAAAGATTTGCTCATATTGGACTTTATTTCCAAGTTCCTTAGGCTATATATAAGAACACAACCAGTAACCAACATATCTCCATGCATAGGTCCCTTAATTTTGGCATTATGATAATCCTCCAATAGTGGCAACTCATTATCATATGAATTAACACTTCCTATGTCACTATTATCCATAATAATTATATCTTTTTATTTAGACATTGAGAATTAATATGTCCAAAACTTTAGCATCTGAAACACTTAAAATCAAATGACTTAGAAGATGAAATAGTTTCAGTTTTACCCTTGGAAAGAATAATAAAATCCTTTTCTTTGACATCTTCTTTAAGTTTTAAGGCAGTTTTGTTGACCTTCCAATTTGAGCCTTATAAAGAGTTAGAAGTCAAACTATGACTTAAAAGCACTCTTAGATTCCAATTGCCTTTCCACCTTAACATCTTTATTTTAAAAAAAAAATCTTTCATCTCCATATAATAGTGCAATTTCATTGCAACAACATTCTCTTTATTTAAATCACAAATAAATCTTGCTATAATTGCCTTACAAACCTCCTCTATATTGGCCTTAATCAATGTATATCTCCTTCTCTTTGTAGTAATTCTTTATGCTTATAAAACCTTGAGTCAACCCTTGTAAATTTCTATATAAGTTCCTATAATAGTAGCTAGGTACGAACCTCTTAAGCATCAATGCTTTCATCTCTTCCCATGACCAAATAGGTCTCTTGTCATTCCTATGCTAATTAATCAGTTACTGATTTCATAATATACTAGCATAATTTTTCAAACTCAACTACTACTAGTTTAACCTTCTTTTTCTTAGGGTAATTATGAAAACCAAATACATATTGTACCTTCTTCTCTTACTCTAAGTATAGTTAGAGATTATTCTTCTTGTGAAAGGTATATATTTTCTTCTTAATAATACTACATTGTTATCTTATTTCGAAACAATCTTTTTTATCCTTCCTATAACTAGTCTCATCATAATTGGAATCCTCATTACTCTCCTAAAATGTGCGTTTTATAGTGAATTTGGGTTTATATTGGGACTCAAAACTATCCAATATAATGTTTGGAAACTTGAATTAGTCTTAGATAGCCTTTATAAACAACTTAAGATCAATATTCGACTTCTTATAGTATTTACAAAAATAGTTTAAGAGAACTCTATAAGTAGTATTGAGAGGGATAAATTAGACATGCTAGATCATGAAGAGCCTATGCCTATTTATAATATGACCTTAATCTTTTGATAATTTAATTAAAATATAAACTTAATTTCAATTAAACTTTAATTAGAATTACAATTAATTATAATTAAATACCAATTCTTCTAAAATAAGATCCAATATTTAATATTGTTCCTTATTTATCAAACATCTTATATGTAATCCTAGTTTCTCATACTTTGTCAAACTTGATTAAATTACCTTTTCTCTCTTCATTCATTCTATGTGTGTGACTCATTAAATTTCTTAATATGTTAGCGATATATGTAACTTATAACCACAAACTATATTTAGGATTAGATAATAAATTAAACTCTTTATTTATCTTTAATTCTCCAATTAAATAGTTAATATTTGTAGATCAAGATTGGTATACAGTAATACATTATAATCACCTAAATATTAAGAACATCAAAGTAGTATTGGTTAACCATTTCAAGAATAATTTTTCTGTATAATTTAATTATTTTATCTTATAATGTTATGATCAAACATAAAATAAGAAATTAATATATACTTTATTTAAGTCTAATCTGCTCTACCATTAGTGACTGATTATGAACATTTGAAAACTATTTTCAAATTGTTATTCCACCTTGGTTAAGGATTTCTCCATTCAAATACTAATCAAGAAAAATAAAAGGATAATAAATTATATATTGATCACTCAAATATTTCTATGGTTTATACTATATCCAATGGTCATCAAATGGGCTATTGTTGAATATGATAATTCATAAGTAGTATTAAAACATAGCAATTTATATATGAGATACCTAGAAATCTTAAGTCAAATGATCACTTATATAATCATTATAATGAGAATTTTTATAGAAATATAAGTAATGTTCTAAATAGAATTACTACATCATTTCAGTTCAATGAACTTATTCTCTAACATGTACTGACAAATTTATTTAAATGTTTTTCATATTTTAATTAATGAGATCAATTTTTCCCTTTACAAAGAAGAAAAAATACATATGTTAATCTTTACACTATTAATATTTAGTGATAATAAACCACAATTAAAAACAATTTATGGAAAAGAATAAAATATAATATAAATTTATAATTATGATCTCAATATAATTTCATTTGAAAAATATATTAATCTCATGAATTTAATCATATATATTATCAATTAAACAAACAAATATAAGATAAAATGTATTTAATTAATTATATCATATAAACAACAACCACCTAATTAGTAGGGATGTCAAAAGGATCCGGCTTGGGTTGACCATAGCTCATAGTTCGGCCGTTACTTCCGAAACAATGTCGTTTTTAAAATTTTTCTCAAAAAATATGATGGTCAGGTTGATGTAGACTTATTCCGGCCCATTAGGTCACAGGCCAGGCTAGGGCTACATTGACATCTCTACTGATTAGTTTTAAAGTATAAACTAAGTTGTAGTATTTAAGTATTGGAATGAGAAAAATATTTTGAATTATCTTAAGCTAGTTGAAAATTATTGTCAATAATAAGAAGGAAAATATTTTTAATGGATTTGACGAGCCCGCAAGGAACGTTGGTAAAGAGCAAAAGAAGACCTTAATGATAGGTTCTCCAGTTCTCGTTTGCTTTCCTCTCCATTTTGGCTTTGTTACATATACTTGTCGCAACAATGAATTGTGCACGTGTACTCTCTTAAATTGCTTATGCCTGAATAGACATTTTGTTACCTAATTTAACAAATTTTTTATACAAGATAATAAAAAGGGCTTAATCGTTGGCTGTGTGATGATGTATCGAAGATTCAATTGAAAGTCATGTAAAAACAAATTAACAAATGGTACAACTTATTGAATAACCTCATTCTGAACTTGGTTAATGCTGAAACTACTTTATACTAACAAGTAAAAAAGAGAAATGTAAGGTCAATAATCTTAGGGCCTCTTTTTAATACTTTGTTATTTGTAATTTTAATTTCTGAATCTCTGTTTTGATGTTCTTTAAAGTAAGTGCATCGAAAAGATACAATGGGTAATTGTTCCAAGTCATCTTTCGAGTGCTGATATGAAGACTTTAACGTGTAAGAATTTAAATATAAACAGTTAGGCATGTACACGAACAAAGCCTCAAATATGTGTGTTTCGATGAGATCTCATTGATTTTAATTCAAATACATATGTTTGAGTTGAAGAATTTCCAGAAGCAAAAATTTAAAGAAGTTAAAAATTAGGATAAAATACCAATTCACACTTAAAAATGTGATAAAATTTTAAGATTTTGAAGTTTATATGCGCACATCTTAAAGTTATATCTGTTGATAAACGTGTTTAATTAATTAATATATGATAATGATAAAAATTTGTTCTTACTATAGAAAATTATTAAGTTTTATATATGTAATTCTATAAATAAATAAGCTTAGTGCCAAAATTAAAGATTACGAAAAGTTTGATGTATGTTTAAATTTTAATAAAAAATTTAATTGAGAAAGAATTTGACAGTGACCTAACATCCTAGGTAGAAAGAATATGAAAGTGGAAATACATCAGGCCGTAGATTTTCTACCCACCTTTCTAAGAACAAAAGCAAGCGTCTCCAACCTATGCTGCCTTCTTTCTCCTCTCTCTCTCACAGCACCTAACATGGGACAGAAACATAAACAAAGAAAGAGAGAGATAGAGATGGCAGAAACATTAGATCATTCCCTATAAGAATCTCTCTAAACATTTTCTGTAATGAGCCTTTCAGGTAACGGTTCGGTCTTGGGTGCCCTTGCATGGAATGCGTGGAAAGCAGGCACCAAGTTAAGGGATATCCATGGCGTATGCTATTTCTTAAACAACTTATTCCTTTCATAGAGTAGAGCCATCACTGCAGGTTAGAGCCTATATGGCTCTCGCGTCATTAATTTTCTCTACAAACCATACGCATACAACAGACAACAGATGAATACTAAGTGAACTAGTTAATGGGCTTCTCTCCTTTGGCAGGAGACCGGTATTGTAGATAACAGATCTACCCATGACCCGCCAAAGGAGAGTTGCCCTTTAACTTCTTCAACTTAATAGAATCTCAAGAATTGATTTTCATGTCATGCTTCTCGCACAAGAAAGGACTCTGGAGAACAAGAAGCACGGTAATATGTTAGTTTCCATTTATTTTATTAATTTGCTTCATGAGTCATGACCATCGAGTATATTCATATTAAACTTTGCTTCACTGACATATAGCAAGAAAACATTTAATTCTTAAGCCTAAGTTCCATATTTCTCATAATCATGTCTTGTCTTTATACGTAAGGTAGTTTTAAGAGAGCTGCACGGTGCTCCCCTCGGTTTATAACCGTGTGATGATGGTGGAGTCCTGAACGGAAAATATAATTGGTTGCGTGAGCTGACATCCAGATGAATAAGAAAGATCAGATGAAGAAATTTTTACGGCTAAAACTATTTTGTTTTCCAACGACGTTACAATGGCAGCAATCTTCTATCCAGTAACACGATGGTTATTTATTTCATAACACACACAATGCTTCGTGTAGCTCTTAGCAATAATGTGATGTAATCACACACCTCATTGCCACAAGAAGCTTGGGATATTTAGCAGAATGTTCTTCTAATTTCTTAAAAAATTAAGAAAGAAAAGATAAAATATCATTAAATCAATTGACCCTTCAAGGTCATCACATGTTCTCCCTGGTCATTTGGAGTTCGAGTCCAAAGGGCTGTCTAAACCTGCATGCTATGATAAATTAATAAAATTGCTGTCCTGCAAAGCATGATTGAGCAATCTCGCTCTTGTAGCTTGTAACTTTCTAAGCCTATACTGATGAAACAACAGTTTTATTTTGAGTTAAGTGAATTATAAGTTTGAAAATAGTTAGCGAGCAAGGTGCTGCTAACGAAGAGAAGAAAATCTTCATAAATGGCAAACTCTTTGGTTCAGTGGATTGACATACAATTTTTAAAAGTGAAAAACTTTTGACCAGTTAAGATCAAAGACCAGACTTTCTGATCTTTGAGGCAGATCGTGAACTTGAGGATAATAAGACCTTACATCAAAAGCATCATAGGAAATGAGAAAATATCCTAGTTCTAGTTTGATAATTAGACCTAGAAAATTTATTTTGCAAGCTATCAATGATGGATAAACTTCCTGAGCACACTAGAATCGATACAATCATTAGTAAGAATGTCCAGAACTATAACACCAGGGGATTCACTTTCATAATTAGCAACTTACTAGGATATAACCCAAACTCAAAAGGCTAAGGACAAAGTAGTATGGCTCAGGCACAACTTTAGAGCCTTCACTAACAAAACCCGCATAAAGCTATTCAGGATCAACAAGCTTTTAGTTACCTGGTAAAAAAATAGTATAATTTTCCACCAATCATTCAAAAGCATAATTCATATTGTGTTTTACAATCAAGCAGCCAATTAGGACCAAAGACAAATGCAACTTTGATCTCTTAATTCTTTTTGTGTTCTTTTCAATTCCGAGTTAGAGACACACTTATCTATTTTTTAAATGCAACTACACTTCTTAGGTTTGGCATAAACTGCAAACTCTCTGCAATCCGCAATATAATTAGAACCGATCGATGAGCGAGCATAATCAAATGGGCTTAGAAGAACCATCATCACACTAAAGGGGACAGCGTCCTTTTCGAGATAGCCTTCAGCTGCTCCATTTACAACATATGAAATAAAAGGAATACCAGAATCTTTAGGAATGAGAAGGCTAATATCAGCCGTATATGTCAAACATTGTTTTAATTCAGAAAAATAGTGTTAACTAAACAAAAATAGTGTTAACTAAAGTAGAGAACTCACAAGTCCCCGACGACACTAACAAGCTGTATGATGATATGTTACTATTCCTTTGCTTATCTTTTATTAGCTTTTCGAGCATGCTAGCTCCTATTGTACTCTTAATGTTGGCTTGTAAACTTCTTATACTGACTTGGTTCATTATCTCAACTTTACCTTAAAAAGTAAAATTAATTAGTTTTCATAGGCTTACAAAGACTTTCACTCATCCTCTTTTGATGAGGAACTGAGCTAGAAGTCTTCTATAAGCAGCCCATTGCTTACAAGTCTTATCGCCAGGGCCACTCATCGCATTCATTGTCTAGGCTGAATATTGTATAGCAAAGAGTCTTTTTTTCTAATACCATTTTGACACGCCTCAAGCCTGAGCCAACTTGAGTGGACACGTGTTTGTACTATATCCAAAGGCGAAGTGCAACCTCTCAAGCTTCATCATTGGGTTAAGACGTGCAACTTACTAAACTCACATAATTCAATTAAAATAACTTCGCGAATATGGTCCTCTCTTTTTCTAGAAACTCCCTTTGATCTAACTCTACAAATCTATGCTCAAACTTGCTTAGGTACCCATGCATCTGTTATGCACTCTGATTCCTGAAAAATGCACGAATCCATGTATTGAATACTAATTAGGTAGTTACAAATTTTATATCCCATAAATAGCCACAGCTATGCCTATATTGGACAACTAATTGCTCTTAATATCAAAGGGAACATGTTTACGGTAGACATTGGATAATTCATCCCTACCAACAAAATAGTACTTGGCTCTTAACATTGGCTAATTCACCTTAAATAATAGTTTGGTACCTACCCAATCCGGCACTAACCAATTTACCCCAACTAACATAATGACACATGCTTCATTTTGGTGTGGACTAAATATTGGTCCTAGCCAATGGGATGATATTTTCCCTGGCCAACCATAGTTGTCACCAAATCAAATAAAATTAGTCAACATTACCATTTGGGCCTCAAATTACTATAACAAAAAGGACTTTTGGCTACTTTTTTTTTTTGGCAGTTTCAAAATCTTAGCTAAAAATAAGTTTTTGACGACATTTTATGAAATCATAAGGTCTTGCGAGGTTTTATAAAATCGTCGCTAAAGGGCAAACTCTTGGTGACTATTCACTAACGTTGTCAAGAAATGGTAGATCTTTGGTGACACTTTATTTAATTCATCGTAAAAGGTGTGAACTTTGGCCATGATTTTTAAAATTATCTCAAAAGGCATAATTTTTTTGCAACAATTTCAATAACCTTTGGTGACAATTTTTGAAATCGTCGCCAAATTCTTAAATAACAAAATATCTCTCTTATTTATAGTGATAAATTTACTAACTTTGATTTGATTATTTTGTGACTAAATATCATATTGAGAAAAATCAAATTTAATATTATTGATAATGATTCTAAGTGTAAAAATAAATTTAGCTAAAAATTTCAAATCATTTCAACAATTAATGAAACTATAAAGTCAAAATTAATTAATATTTACATAGACTTATAATTTATAATTTTCTCTTTTAAATTATATGATTTACCAATTTGATATGATGTCACAAAATTTTCAAATAGTTTTAACATGAAGAATGAATCATATAATGAAATATGATTTTTACAGAAAAAGCAATAAATAATGATATATGGTAAGTAATACATTATTATGATATATGGTAAGTAATACAAGATTTTAATTAAAAGTTTAACAATTATTATAAACAAAACAATAAATAAAGTTTCATGTCTATTCCATCGAAGAGAAAAAATATAATTATTTTTCTAGATTTCAAGTGATACGAAACTCGGTAGATATGGTAAAGGAGTTCTTTATGTTTGGATTTCCACAAGGGCTCTTTGCACATTCGAAGGAATCAATTGAAGCAGATAAAGATCTTCCCTTAGGAGTTAGTTTATTTACACTATCTTCCAACAACTTATTGATTTTAACTAAATTAGTTGAAGATACAGTGAATGATTTTCCATATGCAGTATGGATCATTGAATTAGATGAACCGCATGTAATATGCTTTTCACCTAAAGAACAAATAGTATAGAACAATAACATTAATTTCTTTATAATCCATTGAAAATTTTATTCCTAAAAGCTAAAAAATTAAATCAAAAGGTATAAGGAACATAGATTTAAACATATGCATACCTGATTTAATGACTCCATCATCGCCATCGCCTCTATTGTCATCTATGTTCTCTTAAAGATTTAAGGAAGCTTTATAGAACACATACTATATACAATCAGATGTTCATCTAATAACTTCATAACAGAAAATTAGATACAGATAATAAAGAAAGAGAGCTAATTTGGATGATACTAAAAATTTTGAAGAAGAAGATCGACCATTGAAGTCAAGGGGTGATTAGACTTTGATGAGAAGATTTTTTGTGCATCAATTTGTTCTTCATCAAGGAGAATTTTTCCATATTCCTCTCATCGAAGCTTATTCCTTCCATTAGGAACTAATTGCCAAGTTGACATTTCACGATGAATTTATGTTAGCAGCTTTATTATAAAAAGTCAATAGAAAGAAAAACAAGTTATAAATATAATCAATATAGAAGCAGAGTGTACAATTTAATAAGGAAACAAAAAATTATATGAAGTTATATGCAATTATCAAAATATTCACAGAAGAAGCAAAGATCATCGAAACTTAAATTTTTAACCATCCAAAAATCCCCTACATAAGCACATTCTATATGTGCTTTCCTCTAAAGTCGCTATTTTGATAAAAAAATTAGGTCCCTTGAGCTCCTTCTCAAATATGGAGGGAGCTATTCTAGTGGAATTTAAAATAGAATAAAGTACATAAACATCCCCTACAGAAGTGCATTCTATGTTTGTCACTCCTCATTAATAAGTTGATGTAGCGCGTTGTAATACTACTCAAAATAACTAATCTCACAACTATATTAGTGATTAGTCTAGGTCGATCTCACAGAGAGTGTGTTGGTTTGCTGGTTTCAAAGTGGTGAATGCATTAGGGACTTGATCATCGGTTCAATCTCAGCCTATATACAATTAAACATATTTCACTGAGTTGTTGTTCTCATACCACTCCTAGCAACTATTAATCGTAGGTTAACAATAAGCTCTATTAATCCCGATTTTTCCTTAGGTTGTGTTTAATTAAAAAGAGGTCTTTAATTAAACCTAGCTATCGAACAACCTAAAATAAACTCTCTAGATTTAATTGGACAGCTGCATTACAAGTTAGGAAAACAAATTAATCAAGGCAATAATTACACAAACTCAGGTCATTTAACCTAGATGATGTTATCCCTAATGATTAAAAA
Source organism: Erythroxylum plowmanianum (assembly GCA_025531925.1). Lineage (NCBI taxonomy): Eukaryota > Viridiplantae > Streptophyta > Magnoliopsida > Malpighiales > Erythroxylaceae > Erythroxylum > Erythroxylum plowmanianum. Next base: position 35,349,563 of record JANVCQ010000231.1, read on the forward strand.
CTATTAATTACCACAAATGAATCAGAAACACAAAAATTACATATTGTATTCAATTATAGCAATGAGTTCATACATAAAAACAATCAAATAGAGTATTCGATCATTCTTACATAATACCCAATTCAATAAACACAAGATAATATAATCAATTCCTAAGAGAGAAAGAACAACAAACATAAAGAACAACAAACATAATGGAGATAATGCTTAACTAGGTTGTTAGGTGTCAATGTCACCTCTGAATCGTCATCAGAAGGCTCAGCCCTTTATGGGTCTCTAACGCTGCGTATGGTTGCTGTCTCTGGTGGCTAGAGACGGAACGGAACAAAAATTTAGAGACGGCACGGAACAAAAATTGGAGACAGTGAGGTGTTTGGTTGTGGTGGACAGAACAGAAATAACTGTCTCCGTCTCGAGGACAGAATGTGTTCGGTTGCAGTGGACATAACAGAAAAATTGTGCCAATAACAAAAATGCCCCTGGTCCTTAATATAATTAGAAATATGTAATTCATTGACAATTTTGATTACGAATGATTTGCATTAGTTAAAAAGTTAACAAATAATAATAATAACAATTTTTCCAATAAGATCTAATAATAATAATAATAATAATAATAATAATTTCAAAGATTAATAACAATAATAAATAAGTTCAAAATGTATACTAATAATAAATTTGAATTATAATAAATACAAAATATAATAATAATAATAATAATAATAATAATAATAATAATAATAGTAATAGTAATAGTAATAGTAATAATAAATACAAAATGATGCTTAATAATAATAATAATAATACATGGACAACTACTAATATCAATAATAATAATAATAATAATAATAATA
>JANVCQ010000231.1:35353812-35364771 GCA_025531925.1 Erythroxylum plowmanianum
TGCATATATACTAACATGATGCATGAGCAAGAAAATGCATTGTCTTAATCTTTTTGAGCTCATAATTACTGAAAGTTTGGGTCCTAACCCTTAATATGGGGATGGGATGTTACAAGCATTGATTATAACTTTACTTGCTTTTGCATCAATAGAAATTTTAGAATATTCCAAATGGATGTTAAAAGTTCCTTTTTAAATGGATATATTAACGAAGAAGTGTTTGTTAAGCAACCTCTAGGTTTTGAAAATGAAAACTATCCTGATTATGTGATGAAGTTAATTAAAGCTCTGTATGGTCTAAGCAGGCTCCTCGAGCATGGTATGAGAGATTAAGTAACTTTCTTCTTGAGAATAACTTTGAAAGAGGAAAGGTAGACAAAACCTTATTTATTAAGAAAAAGGAGAATGTGTACTTAGAGTGCAAATATATGTTGATGACATAATAATTTGGTGTTACTAATCCATTCTGTGAAGAATTCTTAAACTTAATGTAGGGGGAGTTTGAAATGAGTATGATAGGAGAACTATCTTTCTTTCATAGGTTGCAAATTAAGCGAACAGAAAAAGAAATCTTCATCAGTTAAGACAAAAACACAAAGGAACTTATCAAGAAATATCATTTTGAAAATGTCAAACCGATGGGTACTCTTATGTATACTAGAACTAAAGTTGATAAGGATGAAGAAGGCAAGGCTACAAATGAGACAAAGTATAGAGGAATGATTAGATCACTTTTATATCTTACAAGCTCAAGACTAGATATTATGCTGAGTGTGTGTGTTTGCCCATACTTTCACTCAAATTCAAAAGAAAGCCACTTTCAAGCAATCAAGAGGATCTTTCACTATCTTCTCGAAACTATGGATTTTGAATTATGGTATCAAAAACTAATTCATTTAGCGTAGTTGGCTATTTTGATGCAAATTATGTAGGTGATAAAGTTAATAGGAAAAGCAAAAGTGGTCACTATCAATTTCTTAGAGGATGTCTATTTTTTTAGTTTTGCAAGAAACAAAACTGTATAGTGCTGTCCACAACTGAAGCAGAATATATAACAGCGGCCAACTATTGTGCTCAAAATCCAATGGATGAAAAATCAACTCCAGGATTCTTCTCTAAACTTTGATCATATTCCTATACTATGTGATATTACAAGTGTAATCAATCTTTATAAAAATCTTGTGTATCATTCTAGGACTAAGTATATAGAAATTAAACATCATTTTCTTAGAGATCATATTTTAGAGGAACCATTGATCTTTTGCATGTTAGAACTGAAAATCAAGTAGTTGATATCATTACTAAGCCACTTTCTGAAGATAGACTTTGTCTATTAAGAAAAGAGCTTGATATGTACAAATTATTTGATATCTAACTCTATATAAAGATTCTATGCTACTTCTTTTTGTAGATACTAATAGGCTCCTTATAATATGCTCTTGAATAGGATCCTCTAAGTTTAGAAGGCTCCTCTTACTTTAATAGGGTAGAATAAACTTGTTAAAAAGGTAGTTATCATATTGTACTGACAGCTTTTCGTACGTGACTGATAGAAGATATGTAGACAGTCACACCTTATTTAATAGCGTGTATGATTGTTCATCTTCACACAAAATCCATGATCAAGAATCATTTAGTATATCTTGAGAAGGTTTCTTCCTTCTACTTATCTTTATTGTTCTAAGAAGCGTTTTTTACCTTTCTATACTCAAACTCTTTATTTTTGTCAAATCTCTTAAATCTGACTAGCTTACTTAAAATGGCACGAACAAAGTCTAAGGGACAAAAGAAAACTTTGACTCCTACTACTAGCTATGGCAAAACTCTCCGCCATAAACAAGAGTTTGAAACTCTTACTTTTTGATCATTTTCTTTGTCACCAATAATAGGATCATTAAACATCCCTACTGAACATGCTTATATCACCTCTATTAAAAAGCCTCAAGTTTTAAAAGCATCTATTCTAGAGACTCCATACGAGAGAAAGAAAAAGATTTTGGCTATGTTGTCTCTTCCTAAAAAATTATATTTTGATTCATCGTTTGGACATAATGAGCCAACGATCAAGCAGCAATATGTCTCTGACTCTAGTGATGAAGGTTTTTATAACTCAAACCCTAGCTCATCAGAAAAAGAAAAAGAAGTAGTGGAAGAAGAAAAAGAAGCAAAAGAATAAGAATAAGAAAAATTTTCTAGTGAGGGGGAGCTAACAAGAAAAGTAAGATTCCATTCTCCTTCACAGTCTAGTCTCATTTTGCCTACTCCTACTCCATCTACTATTTCTTCTAAAATTTCCACTCCACCATTGACTACTCCTTGACCAGGTTCGTGGATGAATAGTTGCCTGAAGTACATTGTATCACTAATGATAATGATACAGATAAAGAATCGATTCATTGAATAAACCATCCACGAACCAAAGGAAGTTTCCAAAGTAGGCTAAAAAAGCGTTTGGAAAAGAAAAAAAACTCTGACGTTGAACTAATGGAAGAAGAAAAACCTCAGAAGAGAAGAAATAAGGAAAGGCAAAGCACCTATGGTTGAAGAGAATATTGAGGACCTAATTATTCAAAATGAACCATTTTATGAAGAAATGTTGCTTGAAGAAATTTTGAAGGCAAACAGAAACTCACTATACACAAGAAAGGAGAGTCTTCAGCACTGGTTAAGATGTTTCAGTTAATGGAAGCTGAAACTCGATACAAAATGCATTACAAGAAACGAAAGGTGGTTGTTGTATGTATTTGACCTCCTCTCCTGTTTGATGATATTGGTATCCCCATGTCTCTTTATTTTCTTACTATTGTTTGGAAAATTTTTTTAAATTTGAATGAGACAATGTGTGATGATTTGGTTAGATCATTTTATACACACATGAGTAGAGATAAAATTGATGGAAAGTTGGCAATTATCTCTTGGGTATGTGAGTATGAGATTTTGATCACTGAGGAAATCTTAGGAAACATATTAGATATAACTCCCTTAGGCAAAATTAACTTCTTCTGTCATAAGTGGGCATTACTGATCTTGTAATGAGAGAAATTGTGAATTTTTTTCCCTACATACCGAGACTACTCTTGAAGGGAGACCCTAATGTAGACATTTGAACTTACTGTCGCAATGCCTTGTATTGATATCTGCCACATCAAATTTTCCAAGGAGTAGTTCAATGGAAAGATGTAGTCTCCTAGACACATATGTTGTGTATAATCTACTAAAGGGGAATCAGATGAACCACCCAGTAATGATCTTGTGATTTATAGTGGATAAAGGGAGTCATAAGAATACCACTAATGGTTTGCTTTATGAGATACTACTCGCCAAGATTTTCGCTCATTATAGAGTGTCTTTTGACAATCTGAATTGGTATAAACCTACCAAGTTTCATTCATTTATTCCCTATCAATTCAGATATAAGCTGAAAGATAATGTGTGGGTAGAGAAGAAAATAGAAAGAGTAGCAAACATCTTAGGTCCAACTCCACAAAAATCAACCCCTATCATACTTCAAAATACAAATGATCTGATCCTTTAACAACTAAGGGACATTCGATACAATCAAGATTAAATGTGTGAACAAATGACAAGGATGCAAGACCAATTTAATGACCTGCAACTCCCTCTTTGCACATTCTTGTTTCATGATTGCTTATCTCTTTTTTGTAATGACAAAGGGGGATAGTAGGGAGAGTATACATAGGACCTCGCTAAAATACTTGACTTATGAGTAGGGAGAGTATATATAAGACCTCATTGAAATACTTGGCTTATGACTAGGGAGAGTATATACTTCGTTGAATTATCCTGTTATTTCTGATGATATATTTTTGAAACCCTTGTCGTTGAAATTCTTTTATTACGATATCATATGGCATAGGCTCCTACCACTTAGTGGTAATAAGAGGATCCTTCTAAATCACGGTTATTAGTAATGACTTATAAATTACTCAATCATTTGAATTTTTAAATATTTCTATTTATTAGTTGTCATCATTAAAAAAGGTGAGAATGTTAACTCAAGGTTTGTTATTAATGATTTTAATGATAACTATATAATATTTTAAAATTCAAAATTGATTTATTTCTCTTTATTTGAATAATTTTTAAAAGGATATAAAATCTAATTATCTGTGATAGGATAGATGTTTCCTTTCTTGTATGATCCTTTTTAATGAACTTTATTTATTAGCAATGATTCTACAATATTTGAAAGGATCTTGCCAATCATATAATTCAACAATCAGTGCCGAGAAATTGTCAAAATTTTTTCTTAACATCTGGATACTGGAAGATTCTAGGAAAGATGATATCGAAGATTCTTTATATTCAAAGTCAACTTAGAATATAAGTGAAGCAACGACTAGTTGAAAAAAATGTCTATTTAAGGAAGAGTCACAGCATTTGCGAACAAGTCAAAATTTTAAAATACATTAGTAGCATCAATATTTTTGAAAGACATATTTTATTAAACTCTTTGTGCCTTAGAAAGTGAAAACACTACATTGAAAGAGATTGTTATTCCTTGAAGCTTACATTTGGCAAACCCTATATTCATTTTTGTTGAGAGCTTATAGATGCTTGTTAAACACTACGGTTGTAGAAGGTTGAGAAACCTTGAAAAATATGTACTTGTGAGCTTTGAAAGGCTCGTCAAAATTTATTACTTGGAGTTTTATAATGAAATACTCAAGTTGGATACTTAGGAACTGGACGTAGGCTTTGTTATAAGATGAGCTAGTTAAATCGAATGTGTCATTCGCTCTTTGTTTTTAACTTTTAAATTTTTGCATTATAGTTTTTGTGTTTTCAATTTTCAAGAGACTCCTTCAATTTTAGAATTGAATGGGCTCCTTTTGTTTTAATATTGCAAGAGGTTCCTTTCGTTTTGAATGTTGACAGACTCCTTTTGTTTTGAATGTTAATAGGCTCATTTCATTTTGACCGATAACATACTCCTTTCATTTTGAACTTTAACATGCTTCTTTTATTTACACACTCATTTCGTTGAAATGCAGTTGGCTCTTATCATTTACGCAAATTGATAGTAAATTGCAAAATTTTTAAGTCACACACAATTCACCTCCTTCTTGCGTGTGTTTGCTTTATCACTCCCAATGTTTAGGTTTGTTTTCTTTCCCTTCACATTTGCTTCCATTAATCTTATTAGATGATTTAATGACTATCTTTTTTCTTTATTTAGGAAAAAGATGAGAAGGCCAAGGTAAACTGAGGACAAATAAGAATACCTCACAACCAAGGCTCCAAGTCATTTGCTGTTGTGCGAAATAAATATGTAAGATATTCGTTTACAACTTATAATCATGTAAATAAACATTATATTATTTATTATGCATTGTATGTTTTTTTTCATAGAGAGAGAAGAAACTACATGGACAAGAGTGTCATAGGATCACAGTCTACAAACTCACTTACTATAAGGAAGGTCAAAGGTGGTTGTCTGAAGAACTGCAAAATAACTACGTATAAAAATATGTTTAAATTTTAAGTTTATTTATTTTTTAGTATTAACTAATAATATTTGCATTGAATATTGGTTTTTTTTAATTATAGAATAAGATGCAAGAGTTGCTGCAAACATCAATGTTTGAGAAAAATGAGGCAAATGTAGATGACATTTGTAACAAGGTGCTAGGTACACGATCTAGATATATCGAAGTCTTGGATTTAGTACTAAGACAACTGCTTCATCCTCATCTAGACCAATATACGTTCAAAGTCTTGACGATGAAAACAAGTCGCTAAACAAAAGTTTGTTAAGCATTCAAAGTTCCTCAAAAAATTACTTAACCCAGATTATGTAAACAGTGAAGATGAAAACAAGGCTTAGGGATTAAACTAATCACTGTATTTGTTATTTTGCATATAAGTAGTTTTGAAGTTGTAATTAATTCTTGTACACAAACAAATTTAATGATATTTTATTTTTTGTTTACAATGTTTCAAATTATCAATTATTTTTGTATAGTTTTTATAATAAATTAACAACAATAAAAATCGAAATATTATATACAATAATATGGATTAAAAATGTCACAAATAATTATAATTCAATATGGTATATCATTTCATTCAAATATATATAAAAATTTGACTACATTTTAAAAAATGTAGGTAAAACTTTTTGGTTACGTTTTTAGAAAGATAGTTAAAAAATTTTGGTTAATTTTTAGCTACAAAAACTAACCATAGCCAAAAGTATTGGCAACAATTTTTCAAAATTTCTCTAATAGTTTTTCCCTATGAAAATAAAGCATAGGAAAAAAACTATTAGCGATGATTAGTTAAAAACGTTGCCTATAATTTTCAATTAAGGGGATTTGATGATGAATATAAATTATCACTAATTACTATTATCGACGATTGTAAGAATTTTAGTGAGGATTTTTTGGTTGCCAAATGTGGTTTTTGTTGTAGTGAATTAACACGCTATATACATAATGGGGTACTCAATAACAAAAGTGCATTTATAATTATGTATAAGTTATAATATTCTTACACCGACATCTAAAATTATAATTCACATGATTATTTAATTTTATTTGTCTTCAACTAATATAAAACATATAAAATTCTTTATAACTTAACTCTCGAAACTATTAATGTAGAGAAAAACTAATTAGCTTGTTACTCTAAATTTCAATACCCCTTTAAACTACTTGAAACCAAAAATCAAAAGATGCAAACAATTAATTATTACCTAATAAAGTATTTAATATGCATAAATAACGAAATAATAAACCTATTATCAACAAAGATTACTAGCATCTATATGAAAAGATAACTTAAATTGTTTTGTACTTGAAAATTGTTCAAAGGTTGCTCAAATCTTTGAATGCTAATGAATTCCATTGGAATCATCTTCCTTTTCCTTTCAATTTGCATCTCAAACCTTTCTCATCATTGATCTTTCATTCCCTAAGGTTTATTTACGATAAAAATGAAGAATATTATGGTCAAAACTAATTTTAAAAAACAATTTTTGAACAGGCACTAATTAATTAATATTTCCTGATGATTACCACTAGTATGAATGTGGGGTACAAGGTCAATATATAAGCCCAATTAAGTCCTAATTATCTTGATATAAATTATAGATAAAGATAAATAATCTTATCTTTCTATAATCACTTGAATCACCTCAATATGATATTTTTATCAAAAGTTTTATCCAAAATATCTAATAATGCTCAGTAGTGATAACAAACTAAATCAACATGTTTTTTTTTTGCCAATAATTAATTAATCCACCACCTTATAGACTTACAATATCAAACTTCAATTTAATTAAAAATATTAAAATATTTTCCTAAACTATCAAATTCCTTTAAATTATAAATAAAATTATAGGATCCCACATTCTCTCCCCCCATCGAAATAAATTTTTTTCCTTAAAACTTAACTCAATTAAAGGTATAAAGGTTATGACCTAATACTCCAAATATAGGTCACTTATCTTGCCCTCTCTAACATCTATAAGGTAATAAAATATGAGTCAAAAGTCAAATCCTGCTAACTTAATGAAATGATAATAATGATATTTATTGTAACCCTAGTTATCTAACTATACCGTAAGATCATGTTTATGTTAAACTTAAGCTTTGGTACCATTTTGTAATGCCTTAATCTCAAAATTATCCAACAATAACTGTAATTTAGACTTTAAACAACCATAGGCCTAAAAGTAGCTAACTATGAAGTTGATTAGTAATCGTTTCTATAAACTTATAATGGTCTCTACCTATCCTATCCTTTTTAATATAGAATTGTGATACCCACCTCCAATATGGGATCTTATATAGCTAACCTAATGCAATATAGTTAACAATGGCATATGTAAAGGGACTAGTCAATTATATTATAAACATGATCAATGAGTTTGAAGTTTAATGATATACTCCCTGATTCAATTGTAAAATTCCTTGGGTTTCAAAGTTATATCATACATATAGAACAAGTCAAAAAATTTTAAATAAAAACTATCAAATTTTTATGTAGATAGATTGTATACTTGTAAAAAGTTTAAATTTCCTCAATAAACTTTTCAATAGTAATAAATTTTAAAAGCTATAGTATATATCAAAAAATTTCAAAATCATAGTATATAAGTTTTGAGACAGTTTATATAGAAATTATTTATCAATTAAAGTGAATTACATGATCATTAAATAATATTATGTATACATTGATAAATTATATATTAATAGTAAAAATAAAATTAAGAATGCATAAACTAGAAGATATGATTGTTGTTCTTGAGCCTAGTAAAATCATATTTACACAATACCTAGAAAAAAAAGAAAAACATATATGCTTCTCTTTACTCTTCCTTTAGTTAACGTTAAGTTATAACTAATAAAAGTGTAACCTATATAAGTTACATATATATGAGGTTATAAGATGGCAAGACACTAATTAGTCATAATTTTAGGCATTATAATCAAGGTGCATTAAAGGATCAGAATTACAACAATGAGCTATGACATCTCTTTGACCCAGATATAAAGTAATAAATCAATTAGTTGTAGCTTATATTTAAAAAAAAACTTGCATTCTCTCGCTTAAACAAAACTAACTAAGATTTAATTATGTCTTTGAAAATGACTATATTTGGTTAAATAGTAAATTTAATGAGTTTATGCACAATTTTATTAAACATTTTAGCATAAAAAATTCCAATTTAGTGAACCATTCATACTATATATTGATAGTTGATATTGTCTTTAATATGTAACTCCCTATAGTCACAAGCATAATCAATTTACTAATTGAACTCTTTAATGTAGTACTAATATATTTTGTTTGTATTAATGACTTATAAAAGTCTAACGCATGCATAACCACATCAAATTAATCTCAAATAGAGACTCCAATTATAAACAGGACTCATGATCCTAAAAAAAGATAATTAACCTCATATAGAGATCATACTAGAGTTTGGTCCATTAAGAGTCATTGATCATAAAGATCACTTGTAGAATAAACCATTTGCTTTCATAAAGAAACATATGTGCATATATACAAGAAATATAACAAGAAAGCATTTTAAACATCGCATTATAATAAATAAGTGTATATCACACATATTTATTAATCTTAAATATTATGAATATGTAACATAACATCCACAAATTCCTACTACATGACAACATCATAAGACAATATAATAATTATATTGCCTAAGTCCTTTAGTCAATAGGTCAACTAACATATTTGTGGTGATAATATACTCATAAAATACATAATTATGATTAACACATCCTCTAATCTTAAAATACTTAATCTTAACATACTTGGATCCACTAGTACTTTTTTGTATCCTTGGAAAAGAAAACAAAAGATTAGTTGTTACAGTCAAACTTAATAGGCCTGAAGCATAATCAATAATCCTAAGCCCTCCAAATAAGTCTTTAACCATGTGGAATCTGCTCCTACCTAAAAATAAGGTATAATATAAGCTTACATAGTTGAACTTACAACAACAAACTACTTAAAACTATTTCAAGAAACAACTCCTCCAACTAACATAAAGATGTAACTTGTAGTAGAATTTTTATCATCAAAATAACTACCAAAAAAAACATTAGCATATATAATGATACCCAAATCATCTGTCAACCTATAAACCAATATGTAATATTTCTCTTAGGATGCCTGATAGCCATGTTAATTCTTTTACCCCTTCTGTAATTACATAAAACTCTGCTTCTGTGGTTGAGAGTGATACAATTGACTATTATTGTACCTTCAACTAATTGTGTTTCCTGCTAGTGTAAAGTAGTATGTAGACATTGATTTTCTTGTATCTCTATCTGCTGTGTAGTCTGCATCTACATATCCATATAGGCTTAGACTGTTGATTTTAGCTAGCTTAGCCTTAGTGAAACACAGTCCATGGCTTAGGGTTCCAGTAAGGTATCTAAAGACATTCTTCAGTCCTTGCCAGTGTTCAAAGCTAGGATTGGATATAAACTTGCTTAGAATGCTAATATCATGGACAAGATTAGGTCTAGCATAAAGCATCATATACATGATGCTACCAACTCCATCATAGGGGTATTTTAACATAGCCTTCTTTTCTTCTTCAGTTTGGGGGCTCTTATTAGCAACCATTTAAAGATGTGAACTTATAGGAATAGAAGTAAGTTTTGCCAATTCCATGTTGAACTAAATCGGACGTAACTTTGTTGAGTCAACAATAGTTTTCCTTCCCTCCTATTCCTTATAATTTGCATCCCTAGTAACTTCTGAGCTTCTCCCAAGTCTTTCATTTCAACGTGTTTGCTTAGAGTATTCTTTACTTCAATTATTTTACCTAGCTCTTTTTCCAGCAATAATCAAGTCATTTACATAGACTAGCCTGAAAATGGCTTCTGTCCCTCCTAAGTTCTTGTAGTATAAGCATTAATCATAGGCACTTCTTACAAAGTTCATCTCACTAGCTATTTCATGGAACTTCTTGTTCCACTATGTTAACTCATTTAAATTGCACTTATTTTGGACTTAATTAGTGTTAAGGTGTTGCAATTATTATCCAAATTTAATGGAATTATTTTATAATTATTTACAGATGGTTTTCAACACCTTAAGGATGAAATAGGATCAAAAAGATGCAAAAGAAGGAAGGAAATCCGAAATCCCCAATTTAACAGAAATTCAGTGACTAAGCATGGGCATGCCTAAGGATGGAATAATTTTGCAGATAAAATTCCAGAAGTCTATTTCAAACAAAACACAATCTTAAAAGATTATCTTGCCATCTTTCCAAGGAGTTACCTACCGAAATTAGAAGAGCACCTTATCTGTAACATCCAATCACCGATGGGAACGGTAAAATAGTAATTTGGGACGGGTTATGAGTTTGTAAGCTAGTCTCGGCATGTTCATGCATAATATTGCCTCCATATATGCATACATTGGAATTTTTGTATATGCACATGA
>JANVCQ010000231.1:35393035-35411390 GCA_025531925.1 Erythroxylum plowmanianum
ATCAATGCTCAAGTCACATTCATGTTCAAGTGAGTAAATTTCATAGTCACTTGAAATAGCTGGTCTTCTTTGCCTTAAAGACCCTCGTAATGTTACGTCTTGTGACATTACTTGATCACCATTAGCTGATTCGTCATTAATATGTTCAATTTGTGGAATTGGAATATTGATTTGTTGTTTCGATATGTTACGTATCTGTGATGCAACAAGAGGAATAACAATCGGTGGAATCACATTTGATGTAGTAGATTCTGCCCATCTTGGAGTAGTTTCTACTCGATTCTCATGAATATCCACCTTTTGTGATTCTCCACTCTCACTGATTTGACCATTCTCAATGAACCGAGCGTTACTAGACTCAACTATTCTCGTACTATGGCTAGGACAATAAAATCTATACCCCTTTGACTTTTTGGGATAGCCGATGAAATAACCATTAACGGTTCTCACATCAAGCTTCTTTTCATATAGATTATACAGCCTTACTTCTATCGAACAAACCCAAATGTGAAGATGTCGTAAACTAGGTTTCCTTCCTGTCCATAGTTTATAAGGTGTCTTAAGAACTGTCTTACTAGAAATCCTATTTAGCATATACGCAACGGTCTTTAATGAATGCATCCACAATGATAAAGGTATAGTACTATTACTTAACATACTCCTAACTATTTCCATAATAGTACGATTTTGCCTTTTAGCTACACCATTTTGTTGTGGTGTACCAGGCATTGTGTATTGCGCACATATGCCTCGACTGGAAAGAAACTTTGCAAATAGACTTAGACATTGTCCATTTTCATCAAATTTTTCATAATATTCACCACCTCTATCAAACCTCACTATCTTTACTTTTCTATTTAACTGACTTTCTATCTCATTAATGAATACCTCTAGGATGTCCACAGACTGAGACTTCTCATGTAGCAGATAAATATATCTATATCGTAAGAAGTCATCAATAAAGGTAATGAAATATTTTTTGCCACCCTAAGAAGGATCGTTGAAAGGACCACAGATGTCAATCTATATTAATTCCAATAATGTGCTACTTCTTGTGGCTGGATGCTTTGATATATATTTAGTTTGCTTGCCTTTAATGCAATCCACATATATATCCCAGTCAACAAAATCCAATGGAGGTAAGATGCTATTTTTAAATAACCTTTGTACCCTTTCCTTGGATATATGACCTAATCTTTTATGCCACAAAAAAGTAGAACATTCATTTTGTGCACTACATTTACTTCCTATAATATGGTCAACATGAAACAAAGATACAACAAAATCATCATCAAGATTGAAACAATATAAACAATCAATCAAAGTACCAGAATCATAATAGTACTTATGTTTATACAATGAAAAAACACCGTTTCCAATCTTAAATTTAAAACCATCATCATCTAACTTTGCAATAGAAACTAAATTCCTATCACATTCAGGAATATAAAGACACTTTTCTAGATCTAGGTAACATCCAGTGTCCAAGATCAATCTGCACATCCAAATGCCCTCTATCCATGCCTTCATTTTGTTCCCCATATGCAAGAACTTTTCAATTCCGTTTATGGTCTGGATTGAAAGGAATCCCTGTTTAACATATGACACATGAGTAGTTGCACCAGAATCTAACCACCAGATATTATTAGGCACTTCAATAAGATTTGATTCAAAACATACTGAGACATAGTATGCACCTTTCTTTTCGAACCAAGCATTTCTTTTAGGACAATCTTTCATGAAGTGATTAGGCTTCTTATAGAAGTGACACCTCTTATCCTTATGGATTCGACCCTCGTTAACTTTGCTGAGAGCTTTGTCCTTAACTTTGCCTTTCTTTCCTGGTTTGTTCTTACTGCTACTAGCTCCTTGATGAAACGTGAGATGAACGGAGTGTTTTTTTATTTTCTTCAATCTCCCTTCCTCCTAGACCAACATGGCCTTTATTTCTTGAAGGTTCCATTTTTCCTTAATAGTGTTATAATTCACCTGAAACTGACCAAACTCTATAGGAAGGGAGTTGATAATAAACTGTACTAGAAAGAACTCACTCACATCCATACCCATGGATTTCATCTTTGTAGCTAGGTTTGACATATAAGATACATGATCGTGAATGGGCTGTGACCAATTAAACTTTTTGGTTGTTAGCTCACTTAGTCCCTACTATGGACTTGTCAGTTATATCATATTGGGAGTATTCTTTAAGCTTCAACATGAACTCCTTTACATTGTCCATTTTAAGCATTGACGACTTTACATTTTCTGCAATCATCATTCGTATCAAATTCAAGCTCAGCCTGTTAGACCGTTCCCAAGCCTTATAATAAGACTTGTCAGCTTCAGAACTAGTCTCAGTTATGGCTACATGCCTTACGTCTGAAACTATGGCCAAGTCCAAATCCATTACACACAGTTGGAATTGGATTTGTTCAGACCAATCAGCATAGTTCAGACCATTGAACTTGATAAGCCCATTTCCTAAAGCGAACAAATTAGTAGATGCTGCAACATACAACATATAACCCATGCATTAATGCTTTGAGTAAACCTAAATAGATTCAAACTAACTAATACACTTTGATTATGCATTTAAATTCTCCTTTGGATGAAATTTAAATACATAGTAGTAACCTATTCTGATACATATATATAGTTTACTATAATGGACAATCAATCATATTCTAATCAACATGAAGGTTATCTTTGGATATACATTCATATTAACCAAATATGTTGATAAAGTTCCTGTGTCATTAATTATACGCAATGGTCCACCTTTGGGTGACCTCCTAGCGTTATAATTAATAATTTTAATTGTTCAGTTTAACCTTTATGTCATTTTAGCATCATATTATATTAAACAATTGAACAAATCACAATTAAATGCTTAATATTTTTCAAGTTAGGCCACTTTAGTGACTAACAAGCTGTCCATGCAATAAACATTTAATTGGATAATTATCATACATAACCAAATTTAATTTAATTAGTTTAGTCACTTTGGTGACTAACAAACTATTCTAAATTTTCATAATGTCATGTATTACATTCAACATATAATAGGAAAATGAAATTCCAAACATTGCATAATATAAATAGTTAAAGTACCAATTAAAACATAATATGATACAAAATTTATATTATGCATAGAAAATAAATCAATTATGAATTATTAAAAATTCATTATGTTCCATCAAAAATTGTTTTTACTTAGGATTAAAGTCCATAAATATTTACTAACCCTATGTTGTCCTTTAATGATCCAAAGGCCCAAAAAATCAATCTATAATCTAATTTTTGGGCTTGGAAGTCTGTCTGGCGCGTGCAGCGCTAGTGCACGCGCTAGACGCTACGTCATTCTGCAACGTCTAGCGCATGCAATTCCTTTCTAGAATCCTCTCTTGCTTGAGCCAACAAAAATATAATCCACCATTGTCTTCTTAGATAGTCATTACACAACACAAAACTCATTTATTTTCTCACTCTAAACAATCCAACCTTACCTAGAGTATCTCTAGCCATCATGATAATCATAGAGGATACGAAAACCATCTTGTGTTTGGTTTCTCTTCATACCAAAACTTTCGGTTGTAGATTAACATCCATGCATGACGTGTTTGATTTTTCTTTATATCAAAAAAACAAAACTTACAAAACTTCGGTTTTATATTGACATCCATGCATGACGTTTATAGTTTATATTTTCATTCTCTTCTTCCTCCTTTAATGTGTTTCTTAATTCAATGATTCAAAATATCTATTCAATAAGTTTTTAAACTTATATAACATCACCAACCAACATGTCGTTTGGTAATTAGAAGAAAGAAGAAAATGGTCTTTGACCAATTTGAGATCTATTATTTAATACCCAATAATTATTATCTTGGGTACTTTTCATGAGATTCAAATCTATAAGTCACATTGGACATTAAATAATCCAACATATTACAAAGTAAAATTGTTATAATAATGTAAAAGTAAACTAAAAATCTCCAAAGCACTACAAAAAGAGTATAAATTGTAGAAATTTTCGTAACATTTAATCAACTAAGAGTAATTCTATGAGTCTATCTTATACATTCAATATTTTTATATTAATTTATTTGATTCTTAGAAAATGATTAAATTCTATATAGAGGTTCACGCAGAAGTTTAAACAATGTACAGGAGGGTGGCTTGTCTAATTACCAACATTGAATTATATCTCCCACTACCCCAAATGGAGTAACAATAGTTGGACATTTAAATCATAGTCACCCAACGATACATTTCATACACTACCTTCAAATTAAAAAAATAATAAAATCCAAATCTAAGGTACAGTTAATTTCTTTTTTAATTACATGCGAGTGTATACATTATTTATTAAGGATCGGAGGTTTACAGATTACTCTCTTATCAAATCATAACGTGCTTCTGACATCTACTGAACGAAACAGCTAAGACGTCTCAAAGTGAGGATAACCAATGGTGCCTGGAGGAGATCATCTGTAAGTATAAATCAGTTCTAATTTTATTCTATTAATTTTTATATACGTGTTTATTTAGGATTTCTAGTTACATAGAATTTACATAAATTTGGAAGCAACATTTTTATTATGTAATAATAAAGTTGTATATTATCAAAACTTCTCATACTTTACTTTAGTGCAAAATTTTGGATTGAATGTAACAATGAGAAAATTTACATAAGCTTAAAGTAAGTAAAACGGCACATGTAATCTCGTAATCATCTGTTATCGTAAGCCTGTTCCAAATAGTTTTCACTTTTCACTTATACAAAAAGGGATCCAACGGTTTGATGGTCGTGAGAATAAAGTTGCAAGATGGGACATGTTTGGACAATCACGCGTGGAGGGGTAATGATCGTTCAGTGGTACTGGTGGGAGTTTCATCGTGGGAGTTGCATGGACATGTCCGTGTCAGGGCGTCTGTCCCTGCAACGTTCATGGGAAGTGTTTTGACTGACAACTTGAGTGCATATAGGATAATGCCAAACATGTTGCCCAATGAAAGCTCTGAATAGGAAATGTCGACTGTTTGCGTCAAGTTTCATAATTATAACTTGGGAATGGCAAAAAAGAATAGGAAAATAACAAAAAACAAAAATAAAAAAATATGAATGGAATTATTACTTATGCATGGTTAGTATATAATTAAACATAATAAGATTAGATAGGTTATTAATATGCTAATATTTTATATTATTATATGATTATTTTATAAATAATTAATTAAAATATTTATATAAATATGCTAATATTTCGTATTAAATATTAAGAACTAATAATTATATTTAGTTATTATATATTTTATTTCATAGATAATTAATTAAAATATTTATATTTATAAATAATTAATCAAATTTTTATATGATTCAATAAAATTTTAATTTTTGAATAATTTTTATGATAAAGAATCAAAAATATTTTGTGTTTATATAGTATTAAAGAAACAAAATAAAATAGTTGTTCAAAAATTAAATATAAATTGTACTATATGATTCTAACAATAGTATTATGATAACAATCAATAAAACATTGATAATATACATGATGATGATGATGATCCTACTACTACTACTACTACTACTACTACTACTAATAATAATAATAATAATAATAATAATAATAATAATAATAATAATAATAATAATAATAACAACATCGATGACTATTGTTTACATTTCTAATATTTAGTTTCATGTTATACTTATACCCGCACCTTTTTGAGTTTATAAATATGTAATTGTCCATTTTGAAAATATTTTAAATTAATTTTCTTATCTTCATACTAAATGTGTTAAAGTGAAGATAATATTCTTTTAATTAATTTTGCTACAAGTTCTTTATAACTAATCTGAAAATTAATTTTGAAAATTTGCAATCACTAACTATTTAAAAATTGTCCTTTTTGCCAAATAAAATGTATTAACTTAAATAACTTTCAACTTTGAGTTTGAATAATAAATTATACAATATGTACGAATACAATTCCCTCCGTACACTATCAAGGTATTACATAGTTTTGTGCTTATTTGTTCCGATTTAAATGACTTTTCTTTGTTTTTTATGTTATGCAATTAATTAAACCAAAAAAAAAACAATTGAACACATCTTTAGTTAGATTGAACAAAAAAATCAATATTAATCATCTACAACATAGTGAACTACACCTCTATTTGGTTGGGCTTCTGTTTGGCAACATAAAAACAAAAACATTTTTAATTTTAACTATATTTTATTTTGTAATAAAAATTATTTATGCATATAAAAATTATTTAAAGTATATTAAATAATATACAAAGTACAATATATTAATTATTATATAAATTTAAACTATATGAAACATAAATGAAAATATATCTAACCAAATCTTTTATATATATTATAACATAAATAAAACTAATATTAAACATAAATATTAAAACATATAAATATATAAAGAAGATGAGATTGTAAGATAAATGTGAAGATGAGTTTGTGAGTATTGTGAGAATTATGTGTAAAATATAAGGGCAAAATAGACTAAAAATAGGCTCATTAATTGATCTGAAAATTTTACTTGAAAAAGTCATTTGAGAGACTTTTTTGAGAAGCTCTAAATTTCAATTTTTAAGAAAACTGTATTTTTGCTTACAAAAAAACTATATGTATTAAAGAAGTGTTTTTTTTTATAACTAAACACTCTTTTTTTTTTTAAGGCTTTTGTGGTGGAGAAAAGAACTTATTGACCTCTCAAAAGTCCATCCAAACAGACACTATGTATCAAACGTAAAAGTAAGTTATGTATTTATTAAGTTATGTATATAAATATCTTTTTCACCAATATTGCTATGGCCTAGATAAAATTGTTTCTGTAATTTCCTAGAAACATAAAAATTAGTTATATATTTATGTAATGAGTATTATCAAGGACTACGTATAATTTCCCACCACAATTGATTTTATGAAAATTTATTTGGCAAGATAATCTTGATGTAATCAGTAGAAATGAATATTATTTCTGGTTTGGTATTACAAGTAAGAAAATAAATGCAAGTTTTGAGTTATTAAAATATAACTTCTTCTACCTATGTCAGTAAGTTCCAAGTTAACACATAATATTGACATGATCTCAAGTTACTAAGTTCCAAGTTAACACATAATATTGACATGATCTCAAGTTACTATTTGATAACAGAAAATCATCCTAATCTTAATTCAATCTTCCTGTTGTAATTACATTAGATAAAATTCTTATTGTCACTTATCATTAAGTTTGGATAGATCCATTACAAAAAGATACATCTTATCTCTAAATGTGTGTGAATCTAGTGTACATTGTAATGCAATACACACAACAAAAACACATCTCTACTACATAGTTTCAGTTTCTTTTTAACCTTTTTTTCATACACGGTATTGGAGCTCACCCAAGCTCAGTCTCAAATTTTTTTCTCTCTTGTCTTAAGTACCACCTCTACTACATCTACTAGACATAAACACATTTGTACTACATTGATTATACAAAAACACAAGAAAATTACAATGCAATTTGCAAACACCTCACTATCAATTACCAACATCACAAACTTTATTACAATCGTTGAAAACAACAATAACTATGGAAAAATCAAGTTAAAGCAATACTACTTACCTGTGACTTAACCAAGTATATCGATCGATTTACCTAGGTGTATTAACAGATCTATCACTCTACCATCCAAGCATTATATATCAACTGACGACATTTCGTCTCCTTCGGCCAAATTTTTGGAATGACAAAGCAGGACAAATTAGTATACTGTTGTCTTACCACGACGCTTACCTCTATACTTGTGTCTCTTGCTCTGGCTTATGATACTACTCGGAGTTTCTAGATAGCATTAGAAACTCACTTTCTTCAACAAACTACAACTTAATAATCCCTTCTTCGTCATTGCCTTCACACCACCAAAAAGGACGATTCCACCATCACTAATTATTTTATGAACATTGCCTCTACAATTGAAGATCTGTCAGCAATAAGTAACCCAATTTCTTCAGAAAACCTAGTCCTCTTTACCATCAATAAGCTTTCCCCTAAATATAAGTCTTTCATCACTACAAGGGAGAATTGTGAGACACTTCCTTCCCTCTATAAGCTTCGAGCAAAATTGTTGCTTCACAAACAACGACTGTTGTCCTTCAATCAATCTCCATAAAAAATGGCATTCGCTACTCTAAATGGAATTCACCACCTCTTTACTTATGGTGGCAGAGGAAGAGTTAGATCATACAACCCTAATTAAATTAGCCAAAGCAAGAAATATTTCTCATATAGAAGAATGCTTTTGTTTCTAGCAAAATAAGTTGCTAGGTTTGTTATGGTTTAGTAGTCAAAAGAGTTCTTTTGTTTTTCCTTTCATGTATCCATTTGAGGCATACTCAATATCGTGGTGTAGAGGAAAAGAAGATAAATGCTACCCTCTCTTGATTCCTTTATTATATTGGCAACTCCCTATCTTTTATTATTTCTACTCAAATATGCACACATTACATAAACAAAATGGAAGGACACACTACATATATAACATTTTATATGGAAGACAAAAAGATCATTTCAAATAAATAAGTTGATTTTCCTTTGTAAAAGTGCAAAAGAGTAAAGAGAAGCGAGTTATTTTGAGAGTTCGTTTAATATAAAATTACTTAATCATTTCAAAATTCTCTCTTCCCACTTTTCTTTAAATCAAAACACGAAGTTTTATCTATTCTTTGTCACTTCATTTCAATCTTATTTGTCCACCAACTTTCGATGCTGGTATCCAAAACATAGGCGAAGATGTATCCAAAATGCCAAGATATTTTGCTGATTAAAAAAATTTATTAGAAAAAACAAGTTAAAAGCTTAAAAAAGATTGCACATTTGCATCAACAAGTCTTCTTATTAATATGGATGATATCTTAGTGACTGGTTCTTCACAAAAATTCATTCAAACCATCATTGATACTGTTCACTCTAATTTTACCATTAAAGATCTAGGCTTTCTTCACTACTTTCTTAGCATCAAAGCCACATTTACACCCACATGCATTCTTCTCACATAATCATAATACACTTGTGATCTTCTTCACCACACACAACTCGACTCTTCAAAACCTATCTTCACACCATTATCCCCTCTCTACCACTTTTCAAAAACCATGGCGTACCTCCTTCTGATCTAACTGAATACCATGGTACTATTAGGGCATTTCAATAACTATATATAACCAGACTAGATATACAATTTTTTTTAACAAAGCTTCCTAGTTCTTACATTATCCCACTGATGTCCATTGGTCATCAGTTAAACACATTCTTCAATTCCCATAGTATTCACTTAACCAAACTAACCACCTTATGCATAACTGCTTACTTTGATGTTGATTGAGTTGAGTATCCTAGTAATCGTTAATCTGCATCTAGTTATTGCATTTTTTGGCTCCTCTTTAATTTTTTGGAGTTCTAAAAAGCAACCTATTGTGGGTAGATCTAGCATTGAAGCAGAGTACAGGATTATTGCTCTAATTGCTGTTGAAATATGTTGGCTTAGTTCTCTACTTGGTGAAATTGGACTTTTCAACATTAAACTACTCTTGTACTATGACAAATTAGGAGACACTTTTCTTACTATAGATCCTGCTCCTGTCTCTCATATTTGTGCCAAGCATGTTGAAATTGATATCTATTTTGTTTGTGATTTGGTTAGGAAGAAATTTTTGTTCATATGTCATAATATTTTTATCTCACTAAATTGCTGACGTTATCACAAAACCATTAGGTTCTAGTCCTTTTTTTGCATTTATGTCACAAGTTTAACGTTCTTACAAACATTAGCATCAAACTAATCCCAATGCAATCTTTTTGTTGTAATTACATTAGATAAAAGTATAATTCTCACTTATCATTTAGTTTAGACATAATCAATTATAAACTTATACATCTTATCTCTAAATATGTATAGATACAGTGTACATTATAATGCAATATACCCATAAAAAATCAATACACTATAGTAGACTTTCAATTTCTTTTCAACCTCATTTTCTTGCACTTTCGTTCTATTTTTATAACATAAATGGGAAAAAAATCTTTATGTAAAGATGTAGATGAATTTCATCTATATGTTCATTGTCATTAAATTAAATGATTTTCACCAGTTTAAATCACATATCGTTAGCTATTCTTGATAAATCATTTTGTTTGTAAATAACAATATTCAAACTTTCTTGTTTATATGGTTCTTTTGTCTCTACCTTTTTTTTTTGCTATAATTAAGAATATCACCCATCCTTTCAATATTCATTTTTTTGAACTAATTATCTATAGGAAAGCTGTATCACATATGATTTTACAGTCGTTTTAAGCGTAAATACCCAAATAGTCTAGTTATTTTTAGTTATTAAGGGTATTTTTACTATTTTTATTCATGATGTTTGTTTATATAGACCAACAATACCTCCAAACAAAGCCCAACTTTTTGCTTATCTTATACTTTGAATATGGTCTACATCTAATGTGAAGTATAACCAAGACACAGTAGAGAGGCATAATATTGGGAACAAAGTATTATAAACCAAAAGGCATATATATTCTTGCACCCTTTGGTTTCCTTAAATTGCATTCAATCAATTAAATCTACGAATGGTTGGTAACAGGATATATTTAAGTAAAAATATATTAACACACGGAGGGTAACTAAGGAAGGTAAGGTAAAGCAGAAACAGCCTGTCATCTCCGTATGATGCGTGTATTACAGGACTCTTAAGGCATATGGTGTATGAAAATAACATGGCCATGGGTGGGCAGTAGAACATAAGCCAAAATCCTGACGCAAACTATACAAAAATGCGGTCACGATTCCAAATAAATTCGATACTGTCTTGTCGCCCACCCACCACCTAATTTCCAATTACAAGGCAGGACAGTCCTTTCCATAGTTGCCATCTACTTTATTCTTTATAAATATACCTTTTCTAAATTAAATCTCCAAACATAAGTGTAATAAGGTGAAAATATTTCATTAAAAAGTTACAAGCGGCAGATTGTAAGAATAAATAAAAAATTTTATATCATAACTTAAATTTCCTAAAATACTGAAAATTTTAATTAGAAGATGACGTAACAGCAGTAATAATATTTAGTATAAATTTTGCTAGCACGCAAAATTTAAAAATATAATAATATAATTTATTAAACACAAAATTTATATTAAATATTATAATACAATTCATTAAAAAAACTATTTCTAAAGATATAATAAGTAAATATAAGTTTGGTATTCAAAACTCATTTTCGTTACAGCCATTCACTAAAAAAAAATCTATACTCGAAACCGAAACAGAAAGAGAGGTATTGCAGTTTGGTCACTGTTAACGTTTTAAGGTCTTAGGCTATATAAACTCAACTAACCCCTCACGTGAGCCTCTACAGCCTCTGTCTTCGCGACTTTTCAGGTCCTCTCTCTCTAAAACGTAGAAGGCGCCAAGAAGATAGTTGTTGTAGCGTTGCGAAGAGGGTTTTTACATTGTCTTGCGAATTTTGACGAGGCCAAGAAACACATAGGAAATGGCAAAGAATGTGGGAGTTCTAGCGATGGATATTTACTTCCCTCCTACATGTGTCCAGCAGGTGACAGCTTTGATCCTTTTCCTCTTTCTGGGATTCTTTTGGTTGTGGAGAAAATGGTGGAACTGGCAAAATGGAATATGGTAGTTGGGCTTTTTTTTCTTCTCTAAAGTTGAGCCTTAGGCTTGGTTGTGGGGTACTTTTAAGCTCCATCAAGCTTTTTATTTCTTTTTGGTGAGCTGGGATGATTAGTTCTTGACTAGTTTTTGGAGATACAGTGGTTTGTTTGTTGTATTTGTAATCTCGATTCCTTCCATCATGTGAGTTTTCCTTTGATTTCTTGTGCTTTTTTGTTAGATTTTTTTAAAAAATGGTCCAAATATCTTCTTCCTTGTTCAAAGTGGATAGAGTTTTGAGCTCAAGCAGTTTCTCTTTCTTTATTTCTATGTGTGCTTATCTTTTTCTTTTGGATGGTTCTTTGACCCGTGAAAAAATGAATCTGGTTGCCTTTCTTTTTTCTATTGTTCTGTTTCGGGAATTTGCAAGAGCTTCAAAATTTTGAACACCCAAAATCAGTCACTGAAATCTACTTTCTGGTTGCATTTTTTGATATTCTGGAAATAGGAAGCTCTAGAGGCTCATGACGGAGCTAGTAAAGGGAAGTATACCATTGGACTTGGACAAGATTGCATGGCTTTCTGCACAGAAGTGGAAGATGTTATTTCAATGAGGTTTGTAGTTCTGCTCAGAAGTTCTACACTAACTTTCTTTGATAAGCCTTTAGGGGGCATTACTTACAACTTATGAGTTGGCTAATGACTTCAATTTTGTCCACTCCGGGAAATTTTAGTTTGACAGCTGTCTCTTCGCTCCTTGAGAAGTACAATATTGACCCTAAGCAAATTGGACGTCTGGAAGTCGGTAGTGAAACTGTAATTGACAAGAGCAAATCAATTAAAACTTTCTTGATGCAAATATTTGAGGTATCTTGTTCTTTTACCTTTTATTTGCTCAGGAAAGATTCAAATCACAGCCAATGGTTGTAGATAGAATCGTGAGGTTGACCTGATATAGTTTTAATATATTGGGAATCCTTAACAAGCACAACTTTGAATCAAGTAATGAGGCTGGATTTTTTCAGTGACTCCTTTATGAGCTTATCTCTCAGCATCAAGTGTGGGAGTTTAGAATAGCCATGTCCTGGTTATAGTTACTGCTTGTTTATAGAACAAAAGGGATGCTAATTGGTTAAGACTTAAGAGGCATTCTGGCTTTGGTAAAACATTGTCTTTGCTTTATTTTTGACAATGGGATTTGGGTTTATGGTTGCCTTCCTTGTTTAGTCTGTTTTTTAAATTAAACCATTGAAAGTTTCAATTAGATCACTTTTTGAATTCATTTATATTGACAGTCTAATATTTTGCTTCTTGACTAGTGTTTTGTGGCATGTTTATTACTAACTGCTGTTTCTGATTGAAAAATGAACAGAAATATGGAAACACCGATATTGAAGGCGTTGACTCAACTAATGCATGCTATGGAGGAACAGCGGCTTTGCTGAATTGTGTCAACTGGGTTGAAAGTACTTCATGGGATGGACGCTATGGGCTTGTTGTGTGTACTGACAGTGCCGTAAGATCAATTTTGTTTGCTTTTGACACTTCCATGCGTGAACATGCTGAATAGTATTTGAACTTTTAACATGCATTTGTGATTAATTGGAAATTTAGTGATGGTTAATCTTGCATCTGCTAAGTGGTGGTTATAAATGGACACAAACCTGGTATTTCAACACATGTTTCTAAAGTTCTTTTTGTTTATCAGGTTTATGCAGAAGGACCTGCCCGTCCTACCGGAGGTGCAGCTGCCATTGCCATGCTAATAGGTCCTGATGCACCTGTTTCTTTTGAAAGCAAATATAGGGGGAGTCATATGTCTCATGTTTATGACTTCTACAAACCTGATCTTGCTAGTGAATATCCAGTAAGCTTCACCGAAGCTCCTTTTTCCTTTTCTTGTTGTCTGACTAATGCATAGCCTGAGAAAAATAATTTTATGTCTCCACTTTTAGAATTTCACCACCATCTTTTACTGTTGCTCATCAACTCATGGAATTTGCATCTACGGAGGTTATTTGATTTGTTTGACTGTGAAATATTAACTGATACTGCTATTCTGTACCTAAATCAGGTATCTTTGATCATGATGAATGCAATTGCCATGAAAGGAAAACAATATTAAGGAATGTTTTTCCCTATATTCTTGCAATCTCCTTGGAGCTTAGTTACTTAAATTGATGTATTATGTTATTGGATTTAATCAATTTGGACAGTCAAAAGAAGTAATGGAAGTGTATTTTTTGTGCTATAGGTATCAAGTGTAAGTTCATTAAATTTCGTTGGTTTAAATGCTAAAAGGATAAGGAGCTTGATATTAAAACTATAGATTGACTTTAGGTATGACTTGTCAATCCTTTAACAGAAAAATCAATCTTATCAGACAAATGCTTGAAATTCCTTGCATATTTCTTCAACATGTGTTGAACATAGCATGAAAGTTTGCTCTACACTACTGCATTTCCTTAAGTTGCAGTTGTTTTTACAGGTTGTGGATGGAAAGCTATCTCAAACATGCTACCTCATGGCTCTTGATGCATGTTATAAACATTTCTGCACGAAGTAAGCCCATAAAATTCTGAAGTTGTTCTCATGGATTACAGTGTTTCGATGATTATGGTGGTGTATTAAGAAAATACTTTGCTATCTTGTAATCCTTAGGTATGAGAAATTTGAG
Organism: Erythroxylum plowmanianum; assembly: GCA_025531925.1. Lineage (NCBI taxonomy): Eukaryota > Viridiplantae > Streptophyta > Magnoliopsida > Malpighiales > Erythroxylaceae > Erythroxylum > Erythroxylum plowmanianum. The sequence continues at coordinate 35,407,406 of JANVCQ010000231.1, forward strand.
GGCAGTCAATTCTCTCTTTTTGATGCGGATTATGTTGTATTTCATTCTCCTTACAACAAGGTAGAGAACTTATTATAATCTTACGTGTACTCGTACCTTTTTTGTTAAGTACAATTCCTTAATATTGGCATTACTAGGTCCTGAATTATTTAATAAGTACAATGTTGACTGCAGCTTGTCCAGAAAAGCTTTGCTCGCTTGTTGTTTAATGACTTTTTGAGGAATGCCAGGTACTTTTAGCTACTTATGAGCCTTAAAATTTTGTTTTATGAAGTTTATGTGATATTGTTTGTTACTTATGAGCCTTAAAAATTGCTTTGTGGACTTGGGAAGATTATTTAATCCTATTTATGAATATTGAGTCGTTGACTTGCAGCTCTGTTGATGAGGCAGCTAAGGAAAAGCTGTCACCATTTTTAAATCTAACTGGTGATGAGAGCTACACAAACCGCGATCTTGAAAAGGTTATTATGAAATTCAGACTGCTAGAAAGGATAAAGTTTGATTTCCTTCTTTTCCCTAGATGAAGTTGTGAGAGGAGGGTGGGGCCTAGAATGTCCGACAGGGATGTATTCCTTCTCCTTTCCAAGTCATGTTAACCAAGAATGTTTTAGTGAAGATTTTTCTGGCATTATTTATACGTACGATAAAAGGAACTGATAATCACATGTTGTCTGGAAAAATTCCTGTATTGTATTGCAAGTTGCTCAACCCAAACCTGTTATATAGTTACGATGATTATAATTACTGTGTATTGCTACTATCAGATGTCGCAGCAAGTTGCCAAGCCTCTGTATGATGTGAAGGTACAACCTACAACTCTGATACCAAAGCAAGTTGGCAACATGTATACTGCATCTCTGTATGCAGCACTTGCCTCCGTCATTCACAATAAACATAGTGAATTGGCAAGTCTCTCTAACCTTTCTGAATTTGAAATCCTAGCTTTGGAAATTCAGAGACACTTCTGAGGCCAATAGTATTTTTGATGTTGGTGATTATTTGCAGGCAGGCAAACGGGTGATAATGTTCTCATATGGAAGTGGTCTGACGGCCACATTGTTTTCACTGAAACTACATGAAGGCCAGCACCCATTTACTTTATCAAATATTGCAACAGTGATGAATGTTAGAGGAAAGTTGAAAGCTAGACAAGAGGTAATTTTCGCTTCAGAATCTTTTGGTTTTTATGAAGTTAGACAGGACAATGTAGTGCATGCCTAGTTGACTCAGCTGCGACAGGCTTCTCCATGAAAGACGTTAGAATCAGCAAGTGTAAAGCTTCTACACGCCCATCAATATAGAGAAGCCTAATAGAAACTGTCTGTTTTGTTTCGTCAATGAATCATGTGCATCTTTTGATAGTGCTTTTGGTTTAAAGAACTTACGGATGAAAACTTCTATTCTCATTATTGTTTGACATTCAAAACTTGTAGCACCATAAGTCAATCTTGGACATCTTATGTAATTCCTCTTTTTTTTTTTTCTCCTGCAGTTTCCACCAGAGAAATTTGTTGAAACCTTGAAATTGATGGAGCACAGGTATGGAGCCAAGGACTTTGTGACAAGCAGAGATTGTACTTTATTGGCTCCAGGAACATACTACCTCACAGAAGTGGACTCCATGTATAGAAGATTCTATGCCCAGAAGCCCGGTGATGGTATATCTGAGAATGGTTCAATCGCCAATGGTCAAATTCAATGGAAAACAGGGAAATCGCAGTAAATGAGTTCTTATACTATTAAGTTGTGTCTTTAGCACTAAGGCTTTCCCATTGTAATTTGCTTTTCTAATAAATGTCTCTTAGTAATTTATTTGTTACTGGTTGAATTCATAAAGCTTACTTCTGTTGAGTAATTGAAGTTTTCTCAGCAATTGGCAATTGCAGAAGTAAATATGATCTAATCATAAAGAAAAATCCTGTAGATAATGGAAAAAGTAGCCGTTGGCTTTCAAGGTATTAGAACATCCTAATTACGATGGCAACAGCCCACTAAGATAAAGTCGCACTGATGCTTAGAAAATTTCGAGAGCTTTTTGACGTTAATTGTATAAAAGCTTTATCGTAAACATTGTGTTAAATCCTTTAACTTTGGGAGAACCATCTTATATATCACAAATGTAAAACCGGCTGTTGTGTTACACTGGTGTTAATATAAATTATAAAACCAGTGCTTTGTTATGAATAATGATGCTATGGAATTTTTATTTCAGAAAATTTTATTTTGGGAATTTTTTATTAAAAAATTAAAAATAATGTAACTGAAGTTGAGACTCGAACTATCGTTCGTTGGTTATTAGCGTTACTTATCTATAATATGCAGGAACGTTTATAATTTTATTTGCGATAGAATAAGATGTAAACGTTACTTTGATATAGTCTCTAGCGGTGGTGGTGGTGGTGTACAATGTTCTGTCCGGTCTGGTGTCACCAATTCTTCATCTTTTTTCGTATCCTCGTTGACATCATCCCAAGTTTCTCGAAATAGGGTCCTCAGTGGTACACTTTTTCACGGCATGCCACAATAAAATTGACTTTTAGCCACTCCTTTTGTGATGATTTGAAAATTATCCATAAAAGTCAACTTTTTGGACGATTTTTAATAATGTTTCGAAAAGCTTCTTTTTGGGACGTTTTATAGAATGTCGCTAAACGCATGCCTTCGGTGATGATTTATGAGCCTTTTGGGACGGTTTAACATTTTCGTCACCAAAGGTCGAGTTTTTGGTGACGATTTTGTGAATTATTGAAAAAGCTTGGACTTTTGACGATGAATTTTTTTAAACATCACCAAAAGTTCAAATAATAAAATCAAATTTAACATTATTGACAATGATTCTAAGTGCAAAAATAAATTTAGCTGTCAAAATTGTCAATTCTTTTCAATAATTTAAGAAACTATAAACTCAAAATTAATTAATATTATATAGATTTATACTTTTTATTTTATCTTTTAAATTATATGATTTGACAATTTTTATGATGTCACAAAATTTTCAAATGGTTTTAACATAAAGTTTGCAATATAATGATCATATATGATTCTCACATAAAAACAATAAATATTGAAATATGGTAAGTAATATAATATAATGATATATGGTAAATAATACAAGATTTTAATTAAAAGTTTATCAATTCTTAAAAACAAAACAATAAATAAAATTTTACGCCTAATATTCCATTAAAAAAGAAAATAAATAATTATTTTTTAGATTCCAAGTGACTAAGACTCATTAGAATAGGTAAAGGAGTTCCCGATGTCTGCATTCCCAATAAGGCTCCCTCGGCATCAATTGAAATAATTAAAAAATCTTCCCTCAGGTATTGATTTATTGACACCTCCTTTCCAACAACTTCTTGACTTTAACTAAATTAGCAAAAGATACAGTGAACAATTCCTCATATGCAGTATAAATCACTCAATTAGATGAACCATACATACGATGCATTTCACGTAAGAAACAAATAGTATAGAACTTACGCTATGTTTAGTTGGATGTAAGATTTTTAATGGAATAGAATGAAATGAAATAGTTTATAATAAAATGGAATGTAAATGGATGCAACATTAGAAAATTGTTATGAGGGAGGAATGGAATGGTTGATAATATAATATAATGAAATGTTATTTAGATAAAAGGTTTATAATGTAATATAGGTATTGCATGCTAAACATCCCAAATCGAAGGTTTTTTATTTTTACTGTTTAAGATAGAATGTGATGTGATATACAGGGCCGTTCCTATCGTTTTATAGGCCCTGGGCGAAATAAAAAAAAGGCCCCAATAAATTGAAAATATATTTAAGTTTACGTGTTTGTATGAAATATAAATTACTCAATTCATATGTCTAAATACTCAACCAAATATTAAATGATCATAACATCAACTAATAATATCTTATAAATATCATTAACAATAAAATAACTAAAAATAGTAATAGTAACAACAAAATAGCAATAGCAGCAATCAAACAACAAT
>JANVCQ010000231.1:35430061-35450271 GCA_025531925.1 Erythroxylum plowmanianum
TTGATTCATGAATATATGTGTTTGTGTATAAATATATTTTGGGATGAATCATAAGTATATGAGACAGATTATAGATTGGCCTTCTCACACGAGAAATCACCTCTAGTATTTATGCTCGCTAGAGATAAGGGATGTTTAAATTTTATTATCTCGGTGATAATTGAGAACGAGAAACTTAAACCATAAAATGTCGCAAGGAAATTAGTTCAAAATGATTTATTAATCACTATATCTGTTTTATGTTGCCAGATATGAGTTCTGAATAAGTTTTTGAGTAGATGAGTGAACTCAAGTCAAACATTGAGTATGTTTGAACTATCATCTGTACTGTATTTCTTGAATAAAGACGTTCAAGTTAAACGAAGTGGGTAAATACCGTAGAGCATGACTCGTACTATGTGTGCACAACTGACCACTATAGGGATTAATGTAAGTCGCAAGATCTCATCTTACATTGTGTGAGAACCTTGAGGTTAAGAAGAATCTCGTCATATACCCTTATGACTCTTGTTTCATTCTTGAGAATTGAATTTAAAGTTTGTTACTTTAGGTTATTGCCAAAAGATCATGCAAGATGCGATCATATGGAATAATTCTAGGAAAGCAAATTAAATTTAATTCAAAAGAGAATTGAGAACAGAGAAAGGTCATTTAATTTAGATCATTGACTCGCATTAACAATATTCATAAATGGCCATCGTCTCTTTGTTAAAAAACTTGAATACAGTCATGACATCAGGAACTAAAGGAGATCAACGAATAGTGCAAATGTGAGATATGATCTAGGGTATAGCATACAATGTCTGCTCATGGACACATAAGTCTCAGGGTCAATTTATTAATCGAGATGTCATATACTCCTAACAGATATGTGACAATATACTCTCGTCGTATGCTGGTCACACCGGTTATTGAACAAGTATGAGCACTACAGAGTTTTGTTAAATCCATCATATGTGAGTGGGAGATGATGACTTATATACACCCATGATGGGTATAATAGTCATCATTCTTGAATAACTACTAAAGGTAGTTATATACAGAAATATATGAAGGCAACGTTTTGGAAATAAAACTGATCTTTGCGTGTATTGATTTTCATTCTGGTTTTCTATCTTCTCTCAAGTTTACAAAAAGGAGAAGGAGATCTCTGCAGTAGAAACTAAAAAGTTCTTTAACCAGTGGAATTACAACGATCAACTAAGTATGTGTTTTTTGTTTTCTATGCATATAAATCGATCATGTGTTTAAGTGATTTATTTATTTTTTATAAATGATTTATTATTATTTTTTAAATGATATTATTTAAAATGAATATATTACTTTAATTGATTTATTTATTTTTGATAAATGATATTATTATTATTTTTCACGACGATGGATATCTATTGGTGATCAGAATGACTTCCTCTACTTTCTTCGTAGTCCAATTTAGCGTGCCTTTGAGACGCTGTAAGCTCTGCTCATAAGCTGGCTTGAGGACCAGTAGCCTTCGACTTGAGTACCTCAGAATTGGGGCAGATACTAGATAATTCCCAACTGATGAGCCATTTGGAAAACAAGGCCTTTGATTGCACTGGCTAACATCACTTGTTTCATATTGGACCTTGTCGCATGAAAAATCAGATTATAATAACAAATCTGAACAAAAATTAAAATAAGGTTTTATTTAGAATTTAAATATCAAATAAAAATGCTCTCATAAGAGAATTCTATTATTATACCGAAAACCCTTTTCTTCCATTTTGACTATTTCCCATGAATTCTCCTCTTTGGAGTTTAGCGTGAAAAATGCTATCATCCAAAATATTTGTGTGGAGAGACAGTCTGACCTTTATTCACGTCTTCCCTACTTATAAAGCACATTTTGTCCTCGTTATTGTTTTTTTTTTTAATTTTCCAATCTCCAATAATTAACTTAATTAGACATGAAACGATGTGAGGAATAATTAAAGCAACCATATTGTCTTGGTTTCGCATTAATAATAATTTACACCATTTCATCTACGAAACTTCTTGCAGTGTAGCGAAAGTTGCAATCCTATCGTGGAAAGGAATCTACTGGGGCCTTCAATAGATCACAGCCCACTTGTTCCTTGAACCTTCCCGTTGCTAAAGACATCCAGTATCCTTCTCGCCAAAATCACCTGGTACGTAAAGTTTTAATTGATTGCAAATGTTGGACCCGCCAAGTTGACATTAGCATCGCAACTTTACCTTTTAGATATTAAAAGTATCGATCAAAAGATATGATGTTACAAATTTATATAAATGGAAATAATATAAAAATATATTTATTTTTTTAAATAAATTGCTAAAGAATTTTGAATAACTTTAACAAATCGTTCCATCATTTTTATCAAAATTTATTTAAAAACAAATTCTATATATTTTTTAATGTACGAATCTTCTAATAAATTAAAAGAAATTATATATTTTTTAAATTTAGTTAAACCTATCAATTATTTATAATAATTTTTTATTTGGCATTCTCAACCCAAATCTAATTAACCTCTACCAACAAAATACTTTGATTTACCAAACTTCAATTCATTCAATTAAATCATTTATCAAGTAGCTTTTTATCTTAATACTAAATTAAAATTTAATTTTGAAGTTAAAAATTCTTACATAAGAATCTCTTTTGGAAATCACATCTTAAAAAGCTTTAAGGGTGCAGTACGTCAGTGGAGGAGACATAGAAGAAAGGGCAGGCCATAAAGAACAAAATAATAGGAATCCCCGTTAATAAAGTAATATGGATCAGGTATGAACTCATGATCAGGAATTTACAAGGTACATCCAAAAAGCTTTATGGAACCGGGATTTTACTTCAGTCATGAGCGAAATGACACCGTGAGCAGTTCGGACACATAATTGAACTTTAAAGGGAAATGACAATGAGAGCTTGTGCCTTTTCCCTGTTTATGCTTTCTTCTGCTATTTCTTATCTGCTTTTAGATTTAGGTCCTGTCTAATAATCTGTAAAGGTGAAGCATGAACAAAAGCCGGTCAATTAATTATTAGTAGAAATAAAGAACTGTATAAAAAAAGAAGATAAGTCTTGAAACAATTAGTAAAGTTATTTTTTTACTAAAAGATTATATGTTCGAGTTATAGAAACAATTTTTTTATAAAACACAGAAAAAAGACTGTGTATAATTAATGACCCTCTCCCAAAACATAGAAACTTATGCATTGGGGCAGTCTTTAAAAGAATAGTATTAATATTATAAGATTGACAATTTAAATTATTGAATAAAATTCAGAAATATGTGAAATCACAAGTAAGTCATTTGTAGAGAAGATAATTTAGTTTAATTATATGAAATTCAAATTTGAAAAATTTTTAAAACCTAATTAATTATAATAAAATCTTAAGAATTGATAGATGAGATTAAATTTAAACAAATTCGAAATTTAATTTTTAACCCATTATCAACTTAATCATTATACTCTTGTCTCTTTGTAATATTAATTGTTATGATTCTAAATAAAAATTTTAGAGGTTCAATTTATTGGAATACACACAAAGTTCCCCTCGCAAGTTGAATTACTTGTAGACTTAATCGGCATTATCATGAATTAGTTTCAGTTAAAAGTCCGTCTTGAGCGTATGGACATTGGCAGGTATTCGTCACCGTTATCGAAATTTTAAGAACTTCTGGAATAGATTCCTTAACGTATCGATTACTCGGTAAGACACGGAATAAAACAAAAGTAAACGAAGACTCGTCTCGGGAAGGGTTATGAGTATCAAACTTTTAATAAACTTTTTCTCTTATTAACACATAACTAATAATTGGTAATGCCCAAGTAAATTTTGTCAGGTAGCTATTGTTTCATTTGACATCCAGAGTTGTTAAAGAACATTTTTGCATAAGATACTTAAAGGCTTTGACTAGACCTCATCACTTTCATTAATCTCAAAGTAGAACATATTTGATCTAAGAGAGGAAATTCCATTATGGGAGTTGCAACTCTTTAACTATAGGAAAGACAGAAATTTGGATCTGCCACAAATCAACCTGATCAGTTAAAAGCAGCTTCCTCTTCAATTCTGTGTAGCATTTGATTGATAGCTGCTGCTATCTCATCCACTGTACTCAGATGGCACCCTTCTTCAACCTGTTCCATTTAATCATTATGTAGCAAAAATGAGATGAAATTGAAGGCTCATAAGTGCAAAATTTAGGGATTTTATTGGCATCTCCGAGAAAGTTGGAAGGAAAGGTGAAGGGGAAAAGCTGGATTCATTAGACTGTAACAAGTCTGAACTAACCTTAACGCTAAGTGAGTAGAGAGCCATTTGATCAAGATCATCAGATGTAACGTTAAGGTGGAGAACACTAAGCCTCAGGCTTTGGAACCCTGCGACCATTTTCAAGAGCTGTCCGGGGCGTTTCTTCGAGAGTATTTTCAGATTGGCGTGACTCTCCACCACGGTCACTTCTATGTCTGCGGCGGCGCCCCGATGAGTCTCTGAAGCCGATTTATCGTCCTCGGTGGGGGGAGACTCAGTTGCATGTTTGGAGTACTGGGGGAAGGAGAAGAACTTGGCGAATGGTGAAATGAATCCATTTATTTCTGTTTGCTTGGACCGTTTATTTGATTCCATGGTATGCAACTGCTGCTCTAGCTCCTTCACGAAGTTAATAGCACCTCCAATTATGGATGCTTGATCACCCTGCAAAATATAAAGAACAAAAAAAAGAAAAAGAAAAAATTGCATGTCATTGAAACCAAAGTCGATCATTCTCTTTTTCTTTTTATTTAACTATCCATTCTTTGTGGGGAGGAAAAATCTTCTACAATTACTTGGAGGCATGATTTTGAACACGAAAGTGGATAGGAACTGACCCTTTGAACATAAGAAGCAGGCATCAGAGACCTAATAGCAGAAAGATATTCATTCATTTGTTTCCTACGGTTTCGCTCAACAGCAATGTGAGTCATTCTTAGGCTCTCAATTTCCTCTTTGTTCTTCGTGTTCTTCGTCCGTCTCCGCTTTCGCGGGCCACCGACAGCCACGGGCATATCCTCCTTCATATCACCTAACGATGAAGTTCTAGGGATAGATCGGTCTACAATGCAGGCCTCAGGCGAGGAATTAGGATCCCACTCTGTTAGAGGTCTCATTATTGACGGAGAAGAGTAGTCCCAATTGGCATGCAGACTTTGTTTATGATCTTTCTTGCTAAAATTGCTGTTTAGAATCCCGAGTGAAGACTTATCATCTTCTTGAAAGCCATAGTCATAGCCCCATGATCCTCCTCCTCCTCCTCCTCCTCCATAACCATCCTTGTGACCATAGCTAAAGGGGTCTTGTGCGTACACTACGGCCTCTAGTGCCATATTCTAAATTAATAACTCTCCTATGTTGCAGGCAAGAACAAAAACAGATGGACCCTCTTGTACTTCCCTAGTCTCTGATCCTTGTTCCTAAGTTTTTGAGGCAGATCACAAGCATGAATATAGAGCAAAGTTGATTAGGATTCTAGACCCACCAACCAGAGAATGAACTCTAGCGAGTGAAGTAGATAAAAGGATAGGGGTATGAGTGAGGAGACTATAATGTTAAAGTAGAGGTCTGTGTGTCTGAGTATGTCCTTGTAAGAAACTCCGAGGAACCTACCATGAGCACAAACTACAAGTTAACACAAGGCCCAACAAACTCGCCTTTTCTACCACTCCTGGTCCTAGAGAAGAAGGCCAGGAGGCTTTGAAAGACTTTTAATGGAAGCATACAAAAGTTACAGCTTCTTGCACGTGAGATTGTGTTGTAGTTATGGACCAGTCATTTTAGACCAGGCTGGGAAGGAAAATGAAGAAGTAGGGATAAAGATTCTCTCGGCACTCGAAGATAGGAAAGTACTGCTTCTTGAAAATGAACATAGAACATACTCCAACGAAACAAAGAAAACAGCATTTAATAAATGGAGAAACAAAATGTGGGTCCGGTCGTCCTCAGGCGTATCCCCAATTCGTGAACAGAGCATCATTATTGATTATTGGCCTAAGGACAGTCATCTCCTCAATTGACGAAACTGCTCCGTGCAATCACATAAAGGCTGACAGAGGCTTTTTTCATTTAGGAAAAGCCTAAATAAATGTAGTTACTATGGTTGCATTTGGTAATGATATGGTCGGACACTTGGAGATGAAAAAGAGGAAGATGACGAAAAGCTGATAAAAAAGTTACCCGAGATCCTGATGTAAAGTCCGTGGGGTGGTGTGTGGCAAGAGAAGAGGAGAACAAGCAAATCTGGCTTGTCCAGTTTCAGGTAGGTCTGAACACTTACAGGGATCCATGTGACCGCATAAAGGGTTCGCTTCTGTTATCATCAATGATCTAACCCCGTACCACGTCTGCTATTAATGTTTAGACTTCTTCTTTTGCTGTCAAACCCAAAGTTTTAAAAATTGATCCCAACGGTCCGATTCGATCAAAAAGATTTAAACCAATCAATAGCTCGGTTAAATTTCACCTAATAATTTCTATAAATAAAAATAGGCCGATTTAACCCTTTTAGGTTAGGCTGAACAGTCCAATCTGATTTTTAAAACCTTGGTCAAACCTCTCTCTCTTCTTTTCTCTACTAAATTTCCTGTACTTTTTAGTTTTTACATCAATTATATAATTATTTTTAATAGATTTTAATCTAATCACTTTTAAATAAAATATTTACTTTATAAATTTAATATCCCTAACTTGTGGTTGTGAAAGTGAATATTTATAATGATGAGAATAGTATCTTTTATTATTTGTAATATTAAGGACCAACAACACCAATAATCATTAATGATCAATCATAATTTTTTTTCTTATTCCAAGTAATCTAAACTCTTGTAACTGAATGCAATGATAATAATACAGATCCTAGGGTAGGCAATAGGTCAAGCCTAGGCCCAAATCAAAGTAAACGCTGTCGTTTATACATTATTCGGCCCAGTCCATTATTATCCGTAATTAATCTATAGTCTTTTAACACATTTTCTAATGTTTCATCCCTTTTTTCTTGGGTTCTATTTAGGCAGACTATTGCTCACTTCATACTCATGTTTTATTTGGCTTTTTAAGGACAAATCATTCCGTGCATGTAAATTAGCACTACAAGGATGTCCTTTGTTTGCAAAATGGAAAATAATATAAATAAGAAAAGGCAAATCCATGCAAAGTGTTGGGAGATAAAACAATGTTATAAATATCTTATTGAATATTTAGTAGCAAATTAAATTCTAGCGTGATATGTTACCGATATTTGTCAACAATGAGTACCGTTTTAAATAATATTTTAAAATATAAAATAATTTGTAAATTTTATAAAATTACAAAAATAGTTCTTTCATATATATTTTTTATAATTTTTTACTTTTTTCAATCATATCTTAAAAATCATAATAATATCAAACAATTATTTTTATTAATATTATTTTCACATGTTTCTCGTAAAATTAATACGAAGAAAAAGATCATTTAAGTCTCATATAGATATAAAATTAAGATAACAGAAAATAAAACAATATATTAATAATAAGTTTAAATGTTAACCTTACATATTTTAAAAGTTATTATAATACTTTTCACATGTATGCACTAAAAAGTATATATATTGTCAATATAAAATATATAAAATTTAAAAATATTTATTAAACAGATATGTAATTTATAATCATTTTTAATTCTAATTATATAAAAATTATTTAATATAATTTTATTATTTATTAAATAAAATGTATACAATTTTATAATATTTCTTTTTATGTAGAAGTAATAATTATTTTATAAATTATTTTAAGTTTTTAATTTAATCCTAATTTTTTAAAAATTATAATTGCCAACCAGTACTAGATTTTGGTATAATATTTTCTTATTGGGTACCAGCTTTTGCTGGTACAATCGATACTAGCATTTATGGTCCTAGCTTTCAAACTACTAACCCCACATGTTGGAAAACAGTTGTTTTTTGTTTTTTTTTTTTCAGGATGCATCTTGTAGATTAAATTCTTGAACGGGAGCTTAAGCTTTAAGCATAAACTTTAATTACTATTTTTCAGGGAAGAAGCTACGGTCCAAGAGGGGTAGCAGTGGCACCGGCTTACCAAACTAAGTTAGCAGTTGAGGGGCCATATTGGAGCGTAAAGTTTAAGCCCATTTGTATGAGCCAGCTAACTTCTGCTAAATTGTCAAGTGAAAAAGAATTATTACAATCATCTTTCAACTTTGTTCAATACTCAGTAGAGGGAACTCAAGGCCATACATTTCACATTTGATTCCTGTTCCTATATCATGTTCTTAAGATTGAGACAGAAGAAACAAGATTGTCAAACTTGTACAATGATGTCTGTCTCGTTTGATGTCATTTTGTGTTATTGACGCTTGATTGAATCGAGCCACCAATAGTTAGTGAAACGGAGTAGGAGAAGAATATCTAGGAGAACGCGTGTGTCTTACCAAGGACACGTTGTGTAGGAAAATGAAGCTACCGAAGGCAAACAAAATCTTCTCTCTCATTTTATGCTTTAATACCCTGCCTAGATGGACGGGTCATTATCCAATAATACAATTACGTAGAACAACTGGAAATTAACAAAGCATAAGAAAATGCTTATTGCCGACATCTAGGGATCGTTACAAGAAATCTGTGATTTATTAACGGAAAAAACCGACGGTAAACTCATGCATTCTGATGGTAATTTACAATGAACAATGACGTCGTTAATACGATTGTAGGTAAATTTAACGACAAATTATTTATGTCTCATTCTGTCGGTAAAGTATACTAACGAAAGATTTTTTGGGTCGATACATTTGTTGATGAAAAAAAAGAACAGTCGATAAACCGCAGTTCAGATAACCACAAAGGTTTCAATATTATCGAAGGAAGAAGAAGAACGATCGGTAAATATCATACAATTTACTGATAGTGTAAGGTGTTCCGTCGGAGTTCCGTCGGTAAATATAGTGCTTTTCTGGGACAGTCTTTTATATTCCGTCGATAAATAAAAGTAAGAAATTTTTTAAAAATTTCAACATTAAATTTTATTTCATGATCTTATGATAAATGCATAATTTTAACATTTATAAATTATCTATGTATATAATTTTATTTGTTTATATATTTAACTTGTTTAAACAGAAAGTTGATTGATGATATAAAGTTAAAATTATCGTAATTGATAATAAAAATATTACAGTGTACATAATAAATCTTTGTAATTCAAAGCAAATGACTACAACAATCCTAATGTCTTGGTGACTGTCGGTCCTCTGAGGTGCTACCCCACGCCTTCAACTCATCTACCTCATGTTTGAGCTGAGCTATAACGTCCATCAATGTGTCCACTGTGATCTAAAGCTGATTTACTTGATTGGTTTGTGATTGTCTACTAGATGTTGCTGTACTAGACGTGGAAGATTGCGAATAACATGTATTTGCAAATGAACTTATCCCAAAGATTCTTCCACGACGATCCCTACCACCCACAACATCAAGATTTGCCTAACCCTAATCAACAGGTTGTTCTTGTTGAGACCATCGCTGCATAGTTTCTTGTATTTAGTTCCATTAGGAAGCAATGTTTATATTAGTGAGTGATAATTATTAAGAAATAATAATAAAGCATTAATTACACATACATTCAGTTCTGTACATTGGCTATTGACGAATGTCATACCATTATGCTTCTTCGTATGAGTGTGCAAAATACCTGAGTAGATATATGCCTCACGCCTATAGACTTTTCCTACATATTTAACCTAAAATGTTAGATATGAACAAGATTTTATAAAAATTTTGACAGAATTTCATATATTTTTATGATATTTTTCCTGTTGAACAAATAAAATAACTCAATACAGCCATATATGGCACTAGACGTTTATATCATTATCATTATCCATAATATACATATTTTTATTTGAGCATTCACTCATCAATTTAAATTGAAATACAACAAAGTAAAACATTTACAATATAAGTATCAAGTTTAGATACTTACAAGTCTCTCTGCAAGCTCTTGGTGGGTAACTGATACTCCCGTATATACAAGAAGACTCTTTCTTCCTGGGCCTCCACGTCTGTTGGTGGAGTTACGCCCTGAAATGGACATTGCCTCAGGTGATGTCCAATACTCCTGCGAACGACTCCATATTTGCTCCGAAATATAAGACGGTCGTACACTAGCCTTGTATATCACACCAATAAAGTTGCGATAACGTGTATAAGCTCTCCTTTTCCATACTTTATATAGAATCATATCGAAACCAGAATCCCAGAAAAATCTTTCTAAAATAAAAAGAAAAAAATTTGAACTACTATAATATAATAATATTTATCTTATTAATGTATACAAATCAATATAAAAAGGAAAAAAATTTATTGTACCTCAAACTCCTGAAAGTGAAATCTCTTTGTGGCCTGAGAGATATTCTTCTATACATAACCCTCAGGATCAATCATCTCCTTAAATTTAAATGTCATATTTCTAGAACACTGTCTAGACGGAATCAACCTATTATAAGAAGTAATTTTATACCGTGAAAAAATCGATAAACCTATAACTTAATTAAAAATATATAGTGTTTAATGTGATTTCATTTACATTATTGACAATTGTTATGTACTTTCTTCCATTAGTTTTCTCAGCTCCAGGCTGGCGATCGTCTCCTCCAACTGATAAAAGGGAAGTGGATGATGTATAAGTTGGCGATAGTGTAGGATGACGAGCAGCAGGTGATGCTTCATCTGTAACTATAGGCCTTAGAGGGGGAGGAGGTGATTCAGTGCTAGCTGCAAACTGTGACGGTCCACTTTCACAATAAGTACCTCTGAACATGTGTCTGAACCTAGGCTACATTACCTCAGGCTGTCTCTTTAGTTCTATATTTCTATCTGAAATTCATTGTTTATTAAATTTTCTAGAAATATAAGAATTTGAATTCAATATTTTACACAATATATGAAAAAGGAAATAAGGCAATTTGTTGAATATCATATTCAAGTACAAACGACGAAATAGAAGGCCGAACATATATGTTTGTAATCATATATATTATAAGAGAATTAATATCAGAGGTTGATATTTAACTTATATTAAATATGTATTAGTGCCAAATATAATAATTATTCAAAAAAATATGAATATGTATTTTAATAATCTTTTTTAACATATACAAATTTAAAAAAGATGCGTGTCAAAATTCCCACATGAAAAATAAAAAGAAGTTAATCATTTCAGATAGCATCAATGAAATAACGAATTGACATTACTAAGATAATTGGAACTATAATATAAGTCAAACTCATCTTATACGAATTCATTGATAAACCGAAGTTCATATTACAAACAAGTTTCAGTTGGTACAGATCATTTAAAGAAAAAATGCAGGAAGTTTAAACCGCAAACAAATACTCAAATTAAACCAAGTTCACAAAAAGGTAGTAAATAACAAAATCACTTACCTCAACCGACACATAAAAGGATCTTCTTGAAGTGCATGAAGAAAGATGATGACGGAGTTAGAAGGAAAAATATAAAAAGTGAAACAAATTCGATGAAAATGTTTGGAAATTCATTATTGACATTATCAAAAATAAAAGGAGATCAATGTCATTTCAATACCTTCTAAAGTAGTACATTATCAATCTCCTTCGAAATAGAAATACTGCCAAGAAATTAGTTTCTACAACCAAGAACAAAATTCTTCACAGTTTAGAAAGCGGGACATATTAAAACAATCATATTTACCTAATTTCATACATATCAATGGTGAGCAATATTGATTTAAAGGTGGTAGATATTAAATAATTGACTAATTCAAATATAGAGGATATCTTTATTATTGAAAAACAAAAGAAGAATAGATGAATGAGTGCTATAATGAAGGACATCAACTATGCTTGTCTTCACATAAAAAGTCAACATAATATAGCGGTAAGATTTATGTTTTATGATTTATGAAATAAGCTTTAGTATAGGAGGATTTATAAACAATCTCAGGTACCTGTCACCAAAGCCATTTCTCTAATTATAGAAAGATTTATAAGTTATATATCCTTCAGGTCATTGCTTGTATTCTTAAAGACTATTTGATCTCTTTTCCTCCATTTTTATATAATACACACCCTATATCCATTTGGAGAAACTTAATATCATCTTTCTATAAGTTATATAGCCTTAGGAACTATAAGATGATATTTGTCAATCCTAGAACATGTAGTTCGACTCCTATCAAAAATATCGTGCTATAAAATCTTAGAGAAGAAGTTGTTGATGAATAAATGGTTGATGGATTCAAAAACAAGTCATACACAGCGTACAGTTAGCATTAAAGTAAACCAAATAAGATCCTCTAACTCTATTAAGAGCGGAAAGTCTTTCCTTTACTTGTAGTTGAAAAATAAAGGAAACTTTAAGAATCATCAATTTTTTTCTAAACCAAATTGTACTAAGAAGGTCTAGGAGCAATGTGTCTAAGAATTTTCTTATAAGATTCTTCGGTGAACTACTTTGAGGAGTGTCCTAGTCAAATAGCTTCGTCAACTATAATGGAAGATGAATCTTACAAATTAACTGGAAGATAATGTAGTGAAAAGTAATATGATATGTAGGTTTCGTGTTGATGTGGAGATTTTATTCTTTTAGTGAATTTTTGGATCAACGATAATTTTACAATAACATTTTATATATACTCTAATTATAAGGTAGGCTAATTATTAATAATAAAATAGTTGTTATTTGATAATAAATAAACTTTGTTATATTATTGTGGTAAAAAAGATGTAATTTTTTCAAAAGAGTGGATTAAGATTTCAGCAAAAATATGAAATCAATTATCAATAAATTGAAATTTAAAAGGTTGAAACTTCATAATAAAAAGTTAAAAGGTGGTAATTGAATGGATAATATGCACGAGTTAAACATAGATTTGGTAAAAAATTAAAGTGGCATTGAAATATGCACTAGAGACAAGAAGACTATAAGAGAAGATAATTTATTATATAATATATGTAGCAATATTTATAACTCTCATTATTGAGAAATTAAAGACTATAAACTTGATAAACTTTAGTGTTGTTCCATATTAAAATGTGATGCTAAATAAAAAAAAGTTATCTAGATCAATATATTATCAGCTTTGTTGGTTATTTAGAGAGCTAATGCAAAACTTCTTTTATATACACAATATGTAAGAAGATAATATTTGTTAAGGTGATAGGATTAGCCCATTTGGTTTCATTAACCATCCATTCTTTGAGTAATAAAAAGGGAAGAAGAGAAAAGAGAAGATAATGAGCCATCTCAAAGAGGTTATCATCACCATGCATCATCTCAATCATATATTGAAAGGCCAATTTCAACAAGTAATTCCAATAATAACTTCTATTTAAACAACTTCATGTTAAAGTTGTAAGCTAATTCCAATAAAACACATTTAATGAACTCCAAAAATATGACAAGCAATTTGATAATTAAGTCTAATGCCAAATAACTTTCATTATAACAATATGAATATAAAACAAAATTTAAAAGAATCTAATTTTATAAAAATCCAAAATGGAATAATAAAAGAATTCATAACAAGTTCAAAAATCATATTGGAACAAATCCATATGCCTTGTTCTCTTTTTGTCCCTGTCATTATATGAGATTGAAGAACTAATGATATTCTTATCATTCCTTCTCTTTTAGGTCAACCAAGCATTCTCTTTATTTTTGGTGGCTGAATGATATTCAGGCTAAATATTAATCCATCAATTGGTTGTAGAGAATACTTATATATTTGTATATACTTCACGACAATCTAGAATAATACATTAACTTGTATGATAATAAGGACTTAGAACTCTTAGTAACATATTATGATCATATTTATCCCTAAAACAACTTTTTTTATGTATCCTCTTTATCACTATATTCCTAATATGCTCCAACATGCTAAAAATAGGCTTCAACTATGCCTCCAATATCTAACTATTGAAGCTATTATTACCCATATAAGTATATTTAGCGTTGATATTGAAATATGCCTTGCATTATGTCTCTTTGGGATATTTCAACAAATCTTTAACACAACCTAGCCTCAATTCATTTAGAACATGCAAGTAATCATCGAAATCATGGATAAAAGTGGCTTTGCCTATCCTTTAAAATTGAGACTTTATATCATCTCTATTCCATCTTTGTCTCTAACTAGCATAAATGCGCCTTACACATATTCTACACTCAGCATTTGGTATTAGGTTTTTAATTGCATTAAGAAACTCTTAGAGAAACGTCTTTTAAAAATCCCATAACTCTTAGAGAAAGAATAATGAAGTTCCACTCCACTATATCAAAAGCCTTACGAACATTAACCTTAAGAGCATAATTCTTGCATGAACCTTTGAGCTCATAATTCTTAAATAAGTATTGAACTATTAGCACATTATCATGCACTTACCCTCAATCAAAGTAGCCTAAGCTTGGTTTACGATGTATGGTAACACCTACTTAAGCCTAACAAATAGAACTTTTAAGATGCTCTTATATAATATGTTATAATGGTAGATAGGTCAATCTTAACAAATTAAGTCCATCTTTACAAAAAGACATTTTTTTTTCTCACAAGAGACATTTTGTCAAACATCTAATATGTATAAACAAATTATCCCAACATCACGTAAAAATTTCAGAACTGAACCTTCTAACACTAATATTTCTACCTTAAATGTTCTTATCCATTCACAAAATACGAAAACATACCAAGTAAATCAAAGACACAAATAAATGAAAATAACAGAAAATAAAATCGTGAAATGTTACCTCCACGAAAATGCAACAATGCAAGGAGAAGACAACGAGCTTCCGACGCTGCAGGAAAGGAAGACAAGGACGACGTCAACAGATGGCAGACAACATACCAGAAATCGCCATAGGAGGAAGAAACGTGAGGAGGAGGAAGAAATGTGAAGGAGACCTGACGGTTTGGCGGGGAGGGGACCTTTCGAGTGTGTTTAATACTTAAGGAAACAATGTCATTTCCTATTAAACCAAACAATATCATTTTTTGTTAAACTAAATGACGTCGTTTTCTTTAAGTTAATAACGTTCAACTGCTAACAGATGATGATGTATTGTTGGAGGTTTACCGACGGAATGCAACATCCCACTACCATAGGGTACATACCCAAACTTTCAAGAACATAACCTATGATAATGGTATGTTAGAGCAAAACAATTCCAATTTACACATGGCTTCAACTAACATCATTTAAAAGTCAGCAAATTTTAAAAGTATTCATTGCACTTATCCACAAAATTTACACTATTTCCTTTAGACAAATATTTACATAACCTCATACAGGTTCTAAAAAAAATAACAAAATACAAGACACAACACTCTTGGAGCCAGCTGACAGACCTCTGAGCCATAACAAAATCCAAAAGGTCCTTTAGTCCTGTCTAAAGAGCTAGGTCTCCTGTCTCGTACCTGAAAAATTACGTTGCAATTTTTATGAGTTTTGCGAACTCAATGAGTGAACCATCATTGATGATTTCATTGGATCATATACACATAATACATATTTTACAGACATTCATTCAGATCATAAACACATTCCAAATGTTCACACAACATTGTATATCATAAGATCTCACAGTTCATATTGCTAAGCATAGCAAATAAATCACATCAATTTATCACTCATTCAGCTTTGCAAATTATTCCATAAATTTCAATCTTAAAATGTTACATGCACGAGACTCACATTCTTTTTTATTGTTGTAATTGAGCACCTATCAAACTTATTCAAATACTGTCCCATAGGGCTCAGTCAAACGGGGTCACGGAGCATAGCTCTACGTGCAAAATCAGGAAATCACGAAGCAAAGCTCTATGTGGAAGCGCTTCATACTGGCAACTCAAGTCACAATACCTTTATCTGAGCATGCATTTTATGAAATGCAACAAATTCTGAATATCTCATATATCACAATCTTATACAAATACTCAGACAAGATTTCACAGTCATCGGAGCTAAGTTCGGCATTCAACTTTCATTGAGAATCAAATGTCAAATTATATCAAATCAAAAACACTCCCAATACATGCCCAACTACTAAACTCCTCGAACCTCAGGTCCGGAATTCAAAAACAACTCACAAATAGTTCAATAATATGGGAAGTTTAACAAATCAAATTAAATTCAAATTAAATCAATCCTAGGAAATCATCTAAGTTGACTCACTATACGCTCCAAGAAGCTATTGCCTGGATGGTCTGGCAATGTCCGACTTGCGTCCGATGTGCTCCTCTAAAACATACACAACACATTCACAAATATCATATTTTTGCACAAATGTACAAGTATTCTTTTATGCACATCAATGTATAGAAAGTATGCATAATGCATTCAATGATAATTTCGGGTATTTTATTGTAATTTTTATCATCAAATTGATCAGATATCAAAGCCCTCATTAATATCATTTGATATTTATAATTTGAGCTAAAATAAAACAATGTGAAATCAATTTCATAACCTAATTGACCATTTCAGATTTTCTACTTATATAATTTTGGGTCAACTTTGCATAATTAATATGATAGGGTAAATGACAAATTTAGGCTAAACTTCCTTTTGGAAAGTTGTTCTACAGTATCTTAAGTTTTTAATGACTCCAAGATCATACAATTTGATTTAGTATTCAAAGAGTTATGCCCAAAATACCATAGACTATGCACATTTGAACTTTTGGCTAGTACATGATCATGCCCTCTAATTGTACAACTCATATCTTTCAGCTCAGATGTCCAAAATTTACAAAATTTATACCAATTTAAAGCTAAGAGAATAACATACAACTTTGATGAGAAAAATCATCCTAATTTGTCCCACATCAATATAGTTTATTCAATAACCACAGGACATGATTTCTGTCCTTGGTAATGCTACAACCTAAGCTAAAACTCAGTTTCATGCCAATTTTGAAAGTCTTAAAGATAGAATTAAAATTTGACTTCTTCTAGAAAGTTGTATAAATATGTCTCTAGTTTAATTTGAGCTAAGAATCAACTAATTTGGAAATCTACAGATCAAGTTATAATCAAAATACCAAAGCATATTCATGAAAATTTTCTAGTTCATAACATTCCAGCAGACTTCTACACTTTCATCCTATCAACCCCTTTCAATTTAACTCAGAAAGCTCTAAATTTTTATGGAGAAAAAGAAAAATGTTTTAGGAATCCATTGATCTAAGTTTCAAGTCATTTGGAGTTCGGATGAAAAAGTTATAGTCAAAAGACTTAGAGCTGTTCAATGTAATACTCTAGTTTATACCACATACATGTAACCTATCATCTTTTCTCTCTCTAGAACGCAAACCATCTTCTCCACCGAAAACCCATTTTTTTTCTCCACTTTTCCACTTTTCCACTTTATATCTACTACATCCATTGCATAAACTAACTTTCCTACTCTCCTTTCAGCTCAACAACTCACAACAAATAAAAAATCTAAGGTTCATATTTAATCATCAAAATCAGAAATCTCACCTTCACTTTCTCCCTCTACTGTATTTTTATAACTTCTGCACCTTTCTCTTTTTTTTTCCTTCACAACAGCCCATGTTTTCTATCATTTTACTCTTTAAAACACATCACATCATTATGCTCTATGTCCTTTTTCACTCTAACTTCATTTAAATCCATCTCTAACAATACCCAAACATTTACGCATATACTATAAAAAAACAAAGCATGTGTTTATCAACTTTTCTGCACATATGGTTTTGCATGTGTTTTAAAATCCAATAATAACCTCATCCAAATCTTCATTTCATCATATAATTTCATTCTTTTCATCTCAAATGCAAAATCAAATACAACACCAAAAAAAACAGAACATCACTCACGACTTTTCATCACTTTCTACATCTTTTCTGCATTTTTTCTAACATCAATTTACAGGCCAAAAATGTTCACGCATGCACCCATCCACAAGCATGAAAACATCATCTCTTTATCATTTATCCTTAATATAACCATGAAAATGAAAGCACAACTTACTTGTTTCCAGCAAAAACTCCAATAGTAAGAGTAGACAAAACTTTTGATGGGTCAAGCAAACAACAAGAATCAATGATAAAACAATATATATGGACTGGTTTAGGTGATGTATAAGCAAGGAGAGTTTTTGTTTTTGTCAAAACCTTCACTGTGAATAAACAACAACAGAGGAGAACTTCACCGTGGCGTTTTACATGGTTGAAACGTGTCACTAAATAATGTTTCCACTTGTCACAATTTAACTAGTCTATTTATTTTTTTATTTTTCTTAATATGAAAAATTTTCAAATTTTCAAAAAAATTCACCAAAAATTCAAAATATTGCTAATAGTCTCCAAATATATTTTATAATACAATTAAATCCAAAATTCAAACTTTAATCACATTAAAAAAATCACTTATACCGGGAAAAATGTCATGAATGCATGTGCAATTATTTGTATATGTAAAAAATCAATAATATCGTGTGCGTGTATGCCACATTATGCATAAGCGTGAATTATGCTTCCTAATTTTTCATTAACCTCTAATAAATACCATTTTAATCTTAATTCAAGTAACAGGATGTTACATGGAAAATTCCAGCACTGATGTTCCGTCGGAAAATTTATAACTTCAAAATTTTGCCAGTAATTCCCGCCTTGTTTGTTGATGGTAATTGTTTCATCACTAAATTATATTTTCACATCCAATTTTCCAATTTTTTGACGGAAAACTAAATACAGTCGATAATCTGCAATAGTTAATTTTTCGTCGTTAATTTTCCATCGCCAATTCCTTATTTTCTTGTAGTGAATGACAACTGGGCCTAAGATTAATGATCAAGATCTAGTTGATTGAGCCTCAGGCCTGACTCAGGCTCGGGCTGCCCAGGCCTGATTTTACCCGAAGCTTGACCAGTATATACAAAACGACATTATTTTGTTAAAAATAACTTTATTTTTATGCTTTGAATTAAAAATTAGGTCGAACTAAGTCAAGTTCAAACTTAGGCTATCTCTAGCTTGATCGGGCTCGAGCTTGAGCCTGCTATCTTAAGCCTGATCAGGCCTTAGGCTAGGCCTGAGTCCAACCTAACTCATTGTCACCCCTACTGACTACCAACCATCGAACTTTCGTATTTTTGTCATTGATAATGTCAAATCACTATCAAATCTCATTCACTTATAATACACACTACATTTGTCCTTTCATATTATTAGCCATGTAATAATCATGTCAATCACATATCTTAAAAAGAGAAAAGAAATATCTTGAAAAAATCTTATTATATGAATCTACGCTTATAAAAAGAAGCATTTATAAATGGTTTAATTACACAAGTTAGAAATTTTTTTGTAATTTATGCTAATTATATTCATAAGTATTTTTTTCTTTTTTCATTGAATTTCTTCAAATGAAATTAATAATAGTTGACTCTTAATGTTAACACCTCTTCAAAAGATAGTAAAAATTTAGACAGCTTGAGATTGGAAATAAACTTTTGAAATCACTAAAATGAATAAGTTTCGATAAAAGTGTATGGGATTTGTGATTGTTATAGAATTGGGACAAGTTAAATAGTACCTTAAAGAATATATGTAATAATGCATGACGCGTGGGACACAACAACGTCGGTTGTCCTACACGGCCCACTTCCCCTCCTCCGGCCCCGAATC
The DNA here is from genome assembly GCA_025531925.1 of Erythroxylum plowmanianum. Taxonomy (NCBI): domain Eukaryota; kingdom Viridiplantae; phylum Streptophyta; class Magnoliopsida; order Malpighiales; family Erythroxylaceae; genus Erythroxylum; species Erythroxylum plowmanianum. The sequence continues at coordinate 35,449,775 of JANVCQ010000231.1, forward strand.
CACCCTCGACAAACTCCTCTCACGCTTCCCCTCCCGCCAATCCTCCGGACTCGCCCTCTTCGGACGCAGCTCAGGAGGCGTACGGCCCTTGACTCCAAATTCAACGCAGGGGCCGTCGTACACCTCCATCTACAACGGTCACAAGACATGACCACCCTCGCACCTCCTCTGGTGACACGTTGAGCGGCTCATGCTTCCAACTCTTAGCTGACGCCTCCCTCCCCAACCCCACGCCAGCAGCACCTCACCCCTCCCTCACGAGCAACTCCGAACCGCAGTCTTCTCGAACCTTCAGGAGTCCTCCTCGTGTGCCTTATAAGGCTGCCCCCGTAGGCCGGGCTTCGAGTCCACGCAAGACTCTGTCCAAGGGGCCATCAACGTCTTCAGCTCGAGCCCGATCTGCCAGCCTCTAGGGCTCTCCCCCACAGGCCGCACCAGCCCCCACAACCTAACAGCAACTCACCCCAAGCCCCTCCCTCACAAACCCCCCTCCATCC
>JANVCQ010000231.1:35473924-35488435 GCA_025531925.1 Erythroxylum plowmanianum
TTATACTCTTTGCTATGATAAATTTAATTTTGTAGGCCTTAGAAAATCCAATAGAGAACAAGTTCATTTGTGATCTTACGAAGGGACCTCTGCGAACTGTTAAATCGCATCCGGTGTATTTCATCAATGGATACAAATATCATACAGAATCTCATGGACATAGCATGAGAACAATAAAAAGTGGTGTTTTGATACAGGGAGAATTGATGGGTTAATATGGTAAAATTATTGAAATACTAGAAGTTGAATACCCTCCTTTGCCAGTGAAGCGATGTGTGATATTTAAATGTGACTGGTATGACCTGACACCAAATGTTGGAACAAATGTGCATAGCCAATACAATCTAGTTGAAATCAATCACCGACGAAGATTGAGACAATTTGAACCTTTCATCTTGGCTATGCAAGCGAAACAGGTTTGTTATGTCCCTTTTCCAAGCTTACGATAAGATAAGACAAATTGGTTAGCGGTTTGCAAAGTAAAACCTAGAGGTGTTTATGAATCACATGGAAGAGGAGAGTATAGACCTGAAAGTGAGGCGTTTTAGGAAGATGTCACTTTTATCAATACAACTGTCACGTATGACGATAATGAACCTTTGAACGATCCATCTAACGAATATGTCGATATTTCTTCTGGGGAGGATGACGAGGGTCAGGGATCTGAAGAGTAGTCGAAATTTGATTCTTATTCTTCCGAAGAAGAAGATGATTGTAATTTACCATTAAGTTTTGATAGCTAATAATTTGTGTTTGTAATTGAATATTTTAATTTAAAAAATAGCATTATTTACATTTCAATATATTATGTAAAGTCTTTCATTGAAATTCTTATTCAAGGAATGTCAATATGACGATTGGTTCCGGATGATAGTAATTCTTTCCATTAGGAGGAATGTGGCAAAATTGTTCCAACCTAAGGAATCAAAACTACAGAACATATCGCTGCATCATACACTAACAATCGTTTGCCTTCCATGGCCGATCTGTTACTTGAAGGTGTTTAGTATGATATGCATGTCGTCTCTTTCCTGATTATGTACATCTCATTTCCTTTGTTGAAGTTATTATACATATTCTCATTTGATTGTCTATCTTACATGTTTAAGCTTCCTTTAAACTCGAAGAGTACATGTATGCCAATAAAGGTGAGAGCAATGTCACAACGGCCTATAAAGGATTAGGGAGATCGGGTCTTGTCGAAAATTTTTCCATTCCTCAAACCTCGTCTACACAATCACGTATGCATTAATATCTAGTTTTGGTTGGTTAAACGATTTTCTAATATCACAGTTTCAAAACTTCTTCACTGATTATGTTTTAGGTAAAAATGTTCCTGTTAGTAGTTCATATGGAGAATTAGTCTTCCATACTAAGAGCAGCAACTCATTCACTGTTTCTTCAACAAGTATAGCTATAGCTTCAAAGCTATTGTAAGAAGGTGTTCAAAAGCCTACATCAGGTGGAAGAAGTATCACTGTTTCCATTGGTGTGTTTGAACATGCCAGGACCTTTCTCAGAAATCTAGACATTGGGGACTCATTTACCTTTACCGACTCCCATGTCACATGGAATCAAACAAATTAATTATATCAATGTGATTTTTCCATGCAATACATTATTACACTAAGCTTTCAAGTTGATTTATTGTTGTATCTGTAAGACTTTGATAAACAATGCATATTTTTATTATTGTTAAGGTTGATTTATTGTTGATAACAATTTGTTAACCTTCAACTCCATTGACTTATTTTCTTCTCCATATATTGTGTAAAATATTAATTTCAAAGTATTAATTATACTTGTACAGAATTGGAAAAAAATTGAATTTCAGGTAAACTAATAGGTCCAAAGAGATAGCATGAGGTTATGCGGCCGAGGTTTAGAGCCATGTTCGGAGCAACTTATTGTGAAGGTGATTCGTCACAATTTGTAGCTCGCATTGGCTCACCTCCTCCGCCTCCAGCATCGACAGTTGTAGATGAGGCATCACCTACTGCTCCTCATCCTACACCATCCCCTTCCCTTACACGTATATCATCCAATACTTGATTATCGGATAGAGGAGACGTCTACTAGCCTGGAGCTGAGGGACCTGATGGAAGAAAGTTTATAACAATTGTCAATGAACAGTAAGTGAAATCACATCACTCACAATTTGCTTATTATTAAGTCTTAGGTTTATCAATTTTTACATAGTATAACATAATTTGTTATGTTAGGTTGGTTCTGTCTGGACCGAGTTTCAGAAATATGACTTCCACATTTAAGCAAAGAATTGAACCTGAGGGTTATGTGTGGAAGAATATATCTGACTCCACAAAGCAATTTTACTTTCAGGTGTTTGAGGTACAAAAAATAGTTACTTTCTTGTTATATTGATTTATATACACAAATTATATAAATATTTTAACATTATATAATTTTTCCCTTCTTATTTCAGAAAGAATTTTACTGGGATTCTTGTTTCGACGCCAACATTTATAAAGTCTGGGAAAAGAAAGCTCAAACACGTTATCGCGACTTAATTAATGTGATACGCAAGGCTGGTACACGACCGCGTTATATTTTGGAGAAAATTTGGAGTCGTTAGACCAAGTATTGGATATCATCTGCAGCAATGTCCATCTCAGAGTGTAACTCTGTCAACAGACGTGGAGGCCCGAGGGGTGAGAGTCTTTCAGTACATACAGGAGGATCAATTACCCACTACGAGCATGCACATAGACTTGTAAGTATCTAAATTTGACACTTATTTTGTTTATATTTTTCTTTGCTTTATTGTACGTAATGATTATGATATAAATGTCTGGTGTCATATATGACTGTGTTAAGTTATTTTCTTTCTTGAACAGGGGGAAAATATCATAAGTATAGAGGAAACTCTGCCGAAATTTTTATAAATTCTAGTTCACATATGACAATTTAGGTCATACATATAGGGAAAGTCATTGGGCATCAAGTCTACACCTATCCAACTGTTTTTGCACACCCACATGAAGAAACATGATGGTGTGACATTCATTAACACTCGATGTAGAGAGCTGAATGTAAGTAAAATCAATACATTTTTATAATTTCTTAACAATAATACCTTACTAATGTAAACATTGCTTCCTAATAGGGCCAAATACAACAAAATATTCAGCGATAGTCTTAGGAGGAACAACCTGTAAATGAGACTCAGACATATCTTGATGGTGTCGATGGTAGGGACCATCGTGGAAGAATATTCGACCTAGGTTCATATGTGAACACATGTTATTCACGCTCTTCCCTGTCCAATACAACAGCATCTGCTAGGCCAACGCAAAGCAATGAAGTAATCGAGCTTCGGGCCATAGTGGACACATTGAAGGAGCAGATAGGGTATTTGAAAGAGGCTAAAGCTAATCAATGGATGGAGCACATAGTGCAGATAGCTAAGATGAGAGAGGAGATGGGGGACGTGGCAAAGATGAGAGAGGAGATAGAGCAGGTGTCAAAGATCAGAGAAAAGATGGAGCAGATGGCGAAAATGTCAGAGCAGATGGAGCAAATGGAAAACATGTGAGAGCAGATGGAGCAGGTAGCTAAGATGAGAGAGGAGATGGAGCAGATGGCTAAGATGAGAGAGCAAATGGAGCAGATGGCTCAACTTAGACAGGAGATGGAACAGTTAAAAGGGAGGCTTAACAGTTCAAAGTACCCATGATCACCACGACGTTAACTTATCCTTGTCATTTGCTTTCAATTAAAAACATAAGTTATGCACATTGTAATGTTTTTATTATCAATTCAAATAATTGATACATTATATTAATTATCAATTAATTTTCTGACTAATCAAATTATATATATATATACAAATTAATTTATTATGAACAAATAATTGGTAACTCTTTACGTTATGCATTTATAACAATAACATAAAATTGAAATTTAATAAAAAAATGTCTATCCTGTAATTACCGACGGAAAAATTTCCTCAAAAATTTATATTATTTACCGACGGTAAATGACACCGTAGGTAAATAAGATGATTTTCCTAGTACATTACCTTCAGTTTACCGGCGGATAGTTTTTCATTGTTAAATTTTACAGACAGAAATTCACGTAATTTACTTCGTCGTTAAAATTTACCGACGACAAACTTACCATTGCTAATATATTTTTGATCGTTGGTAAAATACCGATGGAAAATCATCGTCGGTAAGTTTAACTACGACCCTCTTAGCGACGAATTTGTTCGTCTTCAATTTCCATCGGTAATTAATTTTATCGACAGAAATTGCTCACTTACCGATGGAATATTCCGTCGGTAAATAGCTGATTTCTTGTTGTGTTATGAGGGTATGACGTTAAAAAAAATTGTAAGGCCATGCTTAGATATTGAATTTTACAAAAAAAATTAAGTTTTTAGCTCTAATAAAAAACATAGAAAATTCTTAAAAATTTTGTTACCATAACATATTTTTTATTTTGTAACCAAAAAACTTATTTCATTAGTGTAAAAATCCCAAGTTTTGTAACTAAAAAACTTACTTTATTGAAAACATTTATCACTGTCGAATACGTGCATAATTTTTCGTTTGAATTATTTATAATATCACTATAGCATAATTAGCAAAATTCAAAATTTATGAAAGGAGGGTATAATTGGTTTTTAACTATTAATTGTTGGTTGATCATCAAAAAGCTTCTCTTATGGAGCTTTTAGAGATTAGCTTATTAGAGTCAAATAAGCTAACTAATAAATCATTCATCAAATACATCAATAGCTTTTTAAAATAGTCAAAAAGTTAACTTTTAGTCAATAAGCTAAAAAATAACTTATCAGATGTTTGCCAAATACCTCCCTTATATATTAGCATTCTATTTTAATAAGGGTTGAATTACCTTTCCACGCATGCTTTTTGTGTTCTTTTTTTAGCATCCAAAACATTCAAGAAATGTTAATGTTATTTGAGTGTTTTGTTTTTAGTGTTCAAAACACTCAAGAAATTTAAGACATTTGAACTTTGTATTAAATGTAGTCTCCAAATAAAAAGACATAAAAGAACTTACAACACATATTTAAATTATACTAAAATAAACAATAAATCAATATTGGAGTTCTCCTTTCAAGGATCCAACAATATATGTAAATAAACATAATTGTTGCTCTTTCCTTTTATCATGTAATTTGTAATTAAATATGCTCTAATTAATAAACTTCAATACAGTCTATAAAAATCATATACAAAATCATGTTATCTCAATAAGAGCATCCCATAAGTGTGTTTCTTCTTGAACAAATGATTACCAATTATTAAACATCACCTATGATATGTTACAACATCATGAACTAATGATTATCACTTATTAAACATCACCTATGATATGATTTTGGTGACATATTATTGCAATAATAGTGACAAGTCCTCTTTTTATCTCTCATTTAATAATTTTTATATCATCTTCATTATGTCTTTTTTTATCAAATTCATTTCTCTATTTATTTAATTGTAAAAAAAGTATCACTAATACAATACAACTTATTTGAAATATGCATGATAGAAAGGAAGATTAAGAAGTAGTATCCACATTTTCTAATTGAAAGAAATGTACGTATCATTACTATGCTATGACTAATTTAGAGTATGTTTGAGGTGAAAAAAATGATTGAAGATAATGGAGTTGACACCTACCTAACTATAAGAAAGATAGGAATACTAAAAGGAGTGAACGCTAATATTCTAACCAAATGATCAAACATAAAATAAGAAGTTATTATGCATCCTAATTTATTTGCCTAAATCTTGTAATACTAAAGAATTATTAAATAAGATAGACTTTTGGGGTGAAGCTTCTTAAACATAAAATAAGAAGTATTAGACATTTTTTTCAACTAACTTAAAAGAGACAAAGGTTTAAAGAGATGATGCCTAATGAATTAGATTGACTTTTAATTTGTTATTAATGCCAAAGATCATGACTTAAAGATTGATATGCATATACCTAGGGTTTGATTGGATTGGATTGACTTTGAGTTTGACGTATATTAAGATTGGAAGTTAGCTTAATAAATGAATGCTTAAGAGTATGAATTATTCTTAGATTTAGGGTTTGGAAATTAAAAGACTAAAACTTAGAAAAAAAAGGCGATATGGGTTACGTGTGTTGAATAGGTTGATTGAATGTGAATATGTGTTAGGAACTTTGTTTTACTACTGCCTATAAGATGTTCGACTAAAGTTCACTTTGAATCTCTAATGTCACTTTTAGATCATAGTCCTCTCAGCCCATCTAACGGTAAGCAACTAGTTTTATGTCCAAAAAAATTAGTTATAAACATTTTCTACATTTTAAGTCCTAAGACCTAACTCTATGAACAAGTGTATTATATTAAATATGAAATTGTCTTTTTTGTAGGTTGTGTTTTTTGTTAAAGAGCATTTATAATCGTCTAACCTCGTTCTTCTTCTTTGTAGTTTGCGGTTGTCTATCTGTCAAGGTAAGTCATCTAACTAATTAATTTTTACCATATGTTTTGCTTTAATAGTAGGAGTATTTATGTTTGGGTTTTGTGTGAATGCAAAGGAGGTGTTGGTTTTGTGTTATTTTTTGCAATATTATTATAATCAATGATGGTATTTGTGTTTGTGTTGTTGTACTAATTAATTGAGAAGTAGCAACTTGTATACTCATGTAAAATTCACAATGATTTGAGGCATAATACACCTGTAGCATGGTATATGGGTTGGAAACCTGTGATGTAAATCCAATGAGGCTTATCGGTGAAATATTCTACAAGCCTAGGAGTCACAACGAGAAGTCTCTTTCTCGATTCATATATGTAAACAAAGTCACGTACCTTAGTGTTTGTTTGAATTTTAACTTAGTATAAGAATTTGTACAGATTAATCGAAAAGTAGTAACTTGCATTGATTTATCATTATGTTATATAGAATGAGAATTGCATTTAATAATTTAGTTGTTTACTTTTAATTTTATAGCTAAATGGATAAAAGTTGAATGTCTCATCAGAAATGGTCCACTGAATACGTAGGAGTTAAGAGTTTCATGCAATTTGTAAAAGATCAAATGGGTGATGAATATTGTATTCATTGTCCATGCATAGATTGCTTAAATATTGACATGCAAAACCAAGTTGTGGTATATAATCACTTGTAAATCTAAGGCATAGATAAATTCTATACTCCAAGTATTTATCATGGAAAATGTAAGGAAGCAAGTTGTAGTAGAAGTGTTGGTATAAGTGATAATGATAATAACAATAACGATGCAGATGACAATGATGATGATGAGATTGGTGAGATGTTAAAGGATTATAGGAATTATATAGAGACTATGAATGAAACTGGTTTGCCTAACATAATTGGTAGTATTATACAAAAAAAATTTAGGAAGTTATTGAAAGTTGCTTAAGAAGAATTATATCCAGGGTGCTTGAATTTCTCATAGCTATCTTTGTTGTCAAGTTGTTGCATTTGAAGCTCTATAATAAATGGAGTAATAAGTCTTTTGACATGTTAATTGACTTGCTCAATGATGCATTACCCGTTGGACACAAATTGTCTAAATCTTACTATGATACCTATCAGCAACATATTGTTGACAGTAAAATAACAACATGTTGAAATCCTTTTCAAAAAATTTATCTTATATCTAACAATATAAAATCTCTGTCATTTGTTATTTATAGCTGTTATCAAAATCATAATGGAATAAATAAAGTACCTCAAGTACCAACATCAATCACCATATACTGTAGGTGATTGAAAAAAATAATGCAATTTATACAATTTCTAAGTGTTAAAGAAATTAGTTGCACAACAAATTAAAACTCGATCTTAAAAATATAGGTAAAAGAACATAAATTGACACTTATCACTGTCTCAACACAAATAATAGGAAATATAATCATCTTCACATATCAAATTCATACAATTAATAAATCATGAAAAATAATGAACGAACCAAGTAAGAAATATTTCTAATATGATTCAAAATGTGGGCCAAAGATCTAATAATCTTTGATTATGATTTGTTAATGTTTCGTCAAATGTTTCGAATTGATTTAAAGAAAAAATTGACAAGTTATTTATGTTGTTATTCTAATTAGCTTTATTTTATATTAGAAAACCATTGAAAAATCATTTTATAATATCATTATAGATATTTAATATAATGGCACTTGGTATAAACAATGGAAAGAAGGTGACAACTAGCAAAGTTGTTCCTTCCCCACGACAAAAAGATCAATCTAACCGTATCTAATAACAACAACCGACTTCATCCACCAATGAATCCAGTCAGCTACAACCACTATCTACCTCAAATAGTGTTAAGGGATCTTCAGGTCTATTAATCTTTACCACTTATAATTAGATTTATGCTCAAATATATATTTACATGTTTAATGCATTTTTCTTATCATTATTCTTTTGTTATCAGGTTCCAATATTAGCATTAGAAAAAGAGGTATAGGTATCGCTAAAGGTTTGGTAATTTTTCAATTTATTTAATTATATGCTATTTTATTTTACTTATTTAAAGATTAATTTAACTTTTACTTGTTCTTAACAAATGAAGCTCAATATAGTCAATATCGATAATCCTAAAGTTTCAAATTGTCCAAGTATTATCATTATCAACTACATACCCACTAGAATCTTTTCCTTCGGATGAGGAGGCAAGGAGATATGTTCTCGAACGAGTGACTCCAGAAAATTTAAGTGAAATGTGTGATTATTGGGCCTCTGTCAATGTTAAAGTTTATCTTCTTTCTCTTCACTTTTGCTTCCATTAATCTGGTTACACAATTTAATGACTATTTCTTTTACTTATTTAGGAAAAGTGCAATAAAGTCAAGGTTAACAAAGAAAAATGAGAAATCCTCACAATTAAGGCTTCAAATTATTTGTTGTCGTACGAAATGAATTTGTAAGTTCTTTGTTTAGAAACTATAATTATATTAGTAGATACATTATTATTTATTGTGTTTCAATTTTTTTTCATAAAATAGACTCAAACTGAAGATCACACTCTTTTCCGTGTAGTTCATTTTGACTCCGTTTTATGAAAAAAAGAATTGAAACACAATAAATAATATTGTAGATCATACTCTACAAGCTGACACATTACAAGGAAGGTGAAGGATGGACATTTGAAAAAGCGCAGAATAATTATGTAAGTATAAAAATTTGTTTAAATTTTAACTTTGTTTACTTATGTAGTACTAACTAATAATATTTGAATTAAATATTAATTTTATTTTTAAAATTTTAGAATAAGATGTAGGAGTTGTTATGAAGATCATTGTCTAATGGAAATGAATCAAATATAGATGACATTTGCAATAACAAACTTGGTACAAGATTCAGCTGCATCAAAGGTCTTGGGTTTGGCCATAAGCCAATAATTTCATCCTCATTAAAACCAGCATATGTTGACTATCTTCAAGAGAAGAACTTGTCACCTAGGGCAAAATTAGAAAGTAATGAACGAAAGTTGGCCAAGCTTGCAACGATGGTCAAACGAATAATGAGCTCAAATTATGTAAGTAGTAGTTACGATAAAAACGACTCTTAGTTTGTACATTATTATTTTTGTTAATGTTTATAATTAACATTTAATGATATTTAATTGTTTATATAAAATGATTCTAATTTATAATTATTTTTAATCATATTTTCGTATAATAAATTATAAAACAAAAAAGCTAAATATTACAAACAATAACAAGGATTAAAAATGTGATCAATAATTAAAATTAACATGATAAATTTTTTTAGCAATAATGTTTATTAAAAAATTAAACACGTAGCTAAAAAGATTTGGTTACGTTTTATAAAACGTCACCAAAACTTTTCTGCTATGTTTTGTAAAACATCGCCAATAAGTTTTAGTGACGTTTTATAAAACTTAGCTTAAAGCGTTTACTAATGAAAATATAATCATCACAAATAATGTTTTGCAACGATAACAATTTCGTCAGTAAAAGTTATTACCTACATTTACAGTAACCTAGCTAATAACAATTTGCCATGAAATAGAAGCGTAACAAAATATTACGGTGACAATTTTGCGTATTGTTGCCTATTCGTTTTTGCTACATATTGTTCTAATTGCAAAACATTATTTATGACGATTTGGTAAAAAAGTTGCCTATAATTTTTTACTATTGAAATTTTGCGACGATATGTTCTATGATTTAGTATCATTGCTAAATATTTTTAGCGACGACTTCTGTAATTTTAGCAACAAATAAAAGCCTATTCTATTTTAGTACATAAAAAGAACAAGGAGAAGAGAAGAGAAGAGACTAACGTATAACTTTCATTCAAATTCATAAGAAAAAAATTAATCAGTGAGGGGTTCATGTTCTTTCTAAAACAGATGTCTAACATCTAATTCACCCAAACTTTTTGTATGGTGCTCATCCTCTTTTTGTTTTTCTGTGTCTATTTTTAACTTTCTTATATTTCATTTTCTCAAGAAAGCAAAATAAAAATTTCCAACAAGAAAAGATAGGTCAAAATTAAAATTGAAGGTAATAAGGTGTAGATATTTTCATGAACCCCCAAAATAACCTCACCTTTCTCTGTCTCTTCTATTTTTACAAATTTTAACCATTTAAAAGAAATAAACAACAAAATGAAAACCACAAAATCATGTTAGCAGAAACTCTTCCATTAAAATCACTTGTAGAAAGTCTCTAATCTTTACTATTTTCTTGTTTTTGTTTAAGGAAAATTTAATCAAATTTATAATCCATGTTAGTTATAAAACAAAATTGTCAGGAAATATGAAATGTTGTACATTTGCAAGTCACCTTTCCTTTGGGAACATGTCTGCTTGGTGTTGAACATGTAATGAGCAGGGTTGATAAAATAGTATAACCTTCATTCATCCCAGTCGAAAGTTAACAAAATTTTTCTCAAGTTGAATTCAATAGGGATGGCAAAAAGAGCCCGACCTAGCCTGATTTTGGCCCAGGTCGATTGAGTCATTGGCTGGCTCATAGCTTGACCGTTTTGTTCTAAAAGATGTCATTTTGACCAGTTTTCTTAAAAAAATATATGATGGGCTAAGTTAGCCTAGCCCACCCATGATCCGTCAGGCCATAGGTCAGGTCACAGGCCATGGTGACTGGGCCCGATCTAGTCTATTGGCATCTCTAGAATTCAAACATTTTATTTTAAAATTTTAAATTTTCATCTTGAGTTTTATGATCTAATTTAGTCTAAAGTCCAAACTCAGCTATATAAAAAATGAAATAATTTTTGTTAAACAAAATGGAAACATTTCATTACTAATAAAACATGACTTAAGACCCTCATCTCCTCCCTATTCCTATAAACCTCCTTTTTTAGATCCTCTTACTCCACTCTTAATCTCCTCCCTACCCCAAGCGTTATTTATTTGTGTCTCTCTCACTCTCGAACTAATTGCTCTCACTCTTCCTGTCACTCTCAGGGAGCTCTAGACTCTCAATTGCCTTAGTTATTGTCTCTCTTAATCTCTCTCTCAATTAGGTAATTGTTCTTGTTCTTTAATCAGTTCATTGAGTCAGAAACTATCTGATTGTTTGCATATTTAATTTTCAAATAGATATTAGTTTATGTCCTATTATTTATTTTCCTATTCTTTTCCATCTTCATATTCTAGTAATCATATAAGAACAAAATGAATTGAAAATATATGATAGTATCTTTCAAAGAGCACTTTGTTATATGGCGATTAGCAATTCAGAAAGGTGCTTGCTAGCGATGGTTCCTTCTTATGCTAGTTAGTGAGACATTCAACGAGAGTATCATTATTACATGCTGAACATTTTGTGAAAAAATGAATATGTGCAAAGATAAATCCCAAAGATGAGTTCATGCATTTTTTTTCTTGAAATTTAAAGCATATGGGTAGACAAAAATGTTTTAAACACTTATCTGTCACAAATAACCATATTTTATTGGTTCATTGTTGGGTAGGATCACTTCTTATTTCTCTTATGTTTGATTAATTAGGATCATTTGAATTTGTTGTATGCATATGTATTTATGTGAATTGGTTTTACGATTATCCTATGCTCAAACATATCAAGTTTCTTTCGTTGATTGTATAGCCATATTATCATATGCAATCTCAGACATCTATGTTCATCATATCTTATCTATAATTATTTTATATGGATAAGCATAATCATTCAGCAACACAAGAATCACAATGGAGAGTTCTAATAGTACCTAGTAACAAACTAAATAAAGAAATAATTCATGTTAAAGGAACCATTTTCTCTTGCGAAACCTTTTTTACTCTTTAAACCCAATTTTTGTTCTCTCTCTAAATCCTCAGTTTTAGCCTTTGTCATTTTCCATCCACAATACCTCATTTTTCTTCCTTCTAAATTCATAGAGATGACCATCATCGAAACAAAACTTGGGACACATGAGGCTATAATCGAAATGAACTGGAGCCAAAGATGGCATAGATTGTTGAAGTTTCAAAGGAGGAACCTCAGCATGAGGAGGTTTTTATTGTTGTCATGGTGAGGCATGTCTAGTAAATTCTCTTCTCATGGAATAAGAATAGTTATATCTAATTCTCATATTGATGAGTCTTAGCTTATTCTTTTTGTACTTCCTGATGCTATTCATTTTTTTCTAAATAGTTTGGTTTTTTGTTTATGATAATTTCTATTGTATGTAACTCCCTTCTCACTCGCATCACCCAGTTTCTATTGAATTTGATTGTGGGAAGTTCATCTATGATTAGTACAGAGATTTATATAGATGTTTTTTTAATGCCAATTTGCAAAGAATGTTGTAAGGCCCCAAAATATACCCTAGTTGAAATAATACATGTTATGAAAGTACATGTATGATAGGAGTTAGAATTTTGCTATGATTAGAATATGAAAGACATAAGATTTGAATTTTAGGTCAAGTGTATAATGGTTAGTGAATTGGAATTAATTGATTTCATTAGAGAATTAAGGTATTTAAAAGTACATTTGGTCTAGGAAAAGTTGTCAAGTGGCAAATTAATTTGGTATATAAAAATTAGAATGATTACCTTATGAGCTAGTGACATTTGGCATGGTTAAAGCATTGACAAATGGCATAGTTGATACATTGGAAAATGGGAGCACTAAGTGTGTGACATATGACCTAATGTATCATTGACACATGGAAGCTCCTTTAAGGGACATATGAAGCTCATGCATGGAGACACATGTTGCTCCAATTCCATGACACCTAGCTTTGGATGTGACAAATTATGCTGGAGCAAGTCTTCACTTTAGTTGACACATAGTAGCTCCTTTAAGGGACACATGAAGCTCATGCATGGAGACATGTGTTGCTCCCATTCCATGACACCTAGCTTTGGATGTGGCAAATTATGTTGGAGCAAGTCTTCATTTTAGTCTCTTCTCTCCACGAAATTTCATTCTCCTACTCTCCCTCTCATCTTCTGGACCTTTGTTGAAGCTTGAATCATTATCTTTGTAAGTTATTTCGTCCAGAAGTAGGTCATGTAACTTAAGGTAATATTATCTAGTTGGTGCTGAAAGTTACACCTTAAATTAGGTATGTGCTGGGTGTTTGGAAGCTTGGTTTAGCTAGATTCTTGGAGTTAATTTTGAAGTTTAGTAAGGTAAGGGACTTATAAACTTGGTATCCTGTGATAAAATGTGTTTTTTGATGTTTGATATGGATCAATTGTGTACTGAAATGAGAATGAATTGAGGTTTGATACATGCCAGAAATTGGTTTGGATGAGTCGTTCTACTGGACAGTTTCGATATTTTAACCATATGTTGATCTGTAGGTATCTAAAGTAGATGAATTTAAATTTTTATTAAAATAGAAACTTATCTACAACTTTCACAAAGGTGTCTAATTTGATTTCTGTCATGAAATGTGTCAAAAGTTGGCTTGAAGTTGCGTATATGGAATCTGTCACTGTTTGTGAACAGTCTGTAGTCATTTGGGGATAATTTTCAAAATACTAGACCAAATTGCATAACATTGGTATCATTAGAAACTTAAGACATAAATGAACAAATTTTTATAAGAATGTTTGGCCTAAATCCTTCATTTTCATTGTCAAAATGACCGTGTAACATTGACCCGAAAGTCTGTTTTGGGGAAAAGCTGGAAGAAAATGATGAAGAATGTGTTTTTACTAAACTTGCTTTGGTATTTCAAATATAAATTGAACTGTCGATCTCCAAATGAGTTGGTTATTAATTCAGCTTAAACTAGAGACATAGTTATACAACTTTTTTGAATAAGTAGAATTTTAATTCTGTCTCTAAGATTTTCAAAATTTGGCATGAAATTAAGTCTTAGCTTAGGATGTAGCACTACCAGGGACAGAAATCATATCCTGTGGTTTTTGAATAAACTGTATTGATGTAGGCCAAATTATGAAGTGAATCACACGTTATTACAAAGCTTATAATACGATATATGAATGCACGAGAAAGGGGGGTTGAATTGTGTATTCCCCTTTTTGAAAATTCTT
>JANVCQ010000231.1:35488535-35502625 GCA_025531925.1 Erythroxylum plowmanianum
GACTTTTGAATTTGTTTGAAGGTTTGTAATAACCTTAATACATATTGGTCTTCAAATTTATGGTATATAATATGATAGACACAATATGAACGATATGTTATGTACTGTATGTTCGCTTGAGATTTTGGGAATGCACGTATGTTATGTTTCATGTGTTTTGGATTTGGTTTCGGTTCGATATTATCTGTTTGTACTGTTTTGTATGGCATTCATATATCCTTCCAGAGGGTATGTGGGTGTTACAATTTTTGATATCAAAGCATGGGTTAGGTGATTATGGTTTAACCAACGCTTAACTATTGCTTCTACTGAGTGTACAAGTTGTGTTTTGGCCTAATGTAGTGTCCTATGTTTTGTATATAGAATTTTCGATGGAAGGATCTCACGAATCTGTTGACGAAGTTGTTGAGAGCAATCAGCTGAAGCAAACTAGTCTAGAAATACCTAGACCCTCGGGGGTCGATCGAGATGAAGCTGAGGTGCCACCTCCTCCTCTAGCTCAGGGAGAGGCTTTGATTAAGCTATCCCAGGATATGATGACATTGCTGCATCGGATGACAGCACCTAAGGCTCCGATTGATCAGCTAATGAAGTATAGAGCCGAGGAATTTACTGGGACGTCTCTGGAGGAATCTGAATGGGCTGAGTTCTAGATTGAGAAGGTAAAGAGAGTGTTGGATGAGATCAGTTGTCCAGCAGAGTAGATGGTGCGCTGTGTTGTCTCCCTTCTGCAGGGAGCAGCTTATGAATGGTGGAAGTTCGTTATGAGGAGTTCTTAGCTACTAGTGCCTCTGACTTGGGATTTCTTTGCCCAAGAATTTAATGCTAAGTATGTGATGAAGGCTTATAGAAAGGAGAAATGGAAGCAATTTCTGAATTTGAAACATAGAAGCTTATCGGTTGCTAAGTATGATCGGGAATTAAACCGGCTCAATAAGTATGCCCCTGAATCTGTACTCACTGAGGAGTTTCGATGTCACCAGTTTGAGGATGGATTACATGATTCCATCAAAGAGCATTTGGCAGCAATTACTTTGTTGTAGCAAGTGACGTACCATCAGCTGGTACAAGCTGCCATGAAAATTGAAAGACAAGAGACAATCAGAAAGGAAAGGAGTAAAAAAAAAAGGGTTTTACTAGAGGAGGCCAGTCCTCAGGGAAACGGAGTCGGGAAGGTACTACTTCTGTACCAGAAAATACTCAAAGATATGTGACTCGGGGAAGGAGACAAAACTTTCCCTCCTCGGCTGTTTCTGGTAGGGGCTCATCTGGAGGCCGTGGTTCTGAACCCTCAGGGTGCCCTGATTGTTCTGTACATCATTGGGGTATTTGTAGGAGGATATAGGGGCATGTTTCTATTGTGGTAGTACTAAGCATAAGATAGCCAGTTGCCCTCTCAACCAGTCTCAGACATCACAAGCCAGTCGAGAGGTCTTTCATACGTCTACTGGAAATAGAGGACGTGGTAGAAGTCGAGGAGGATCTGGGCAGAATAAACAAAATCAGAGTAACCAATTGGAAATAATAGATCGACCAGCTGTGCCTACTGCTTCGGCTCGAGCTTATGCACTGAAAGCTCGTGAGGATCAGGATGCACTAGATGTCATTGCTGGTATAGTTTCTCTCTATGATTCTGAAATGTATGCATTAATTGATCCTGGATCTACACATTCATATATCTGTGCTGGAGAAATATTTGACATGAAGATGTCTATAGACTAGTTAGAATATAACATTCATGTGACAAGTCCTCTGGGCAGTAGTGTGTTGGTTAATCAGGTGTTTAAGAATTGTCCTATTATGATTCAAGGAACTGAGTATATAGCGGATTTGATTAAATTACCATTTCATGAATTTGATTTTATTCTGGGTATGGATTGGTTATCTAAGCATCAAGCAGTAATTGACTACAATGCTAAGGCAGTTATGTTTAGGAGACCTGATCAGTCTGAGATAGTATTGCACGGCGTCCGCACTAGTTCCTTAGCTAATTTAGTATCTGCTATGCAAGCTAAAAAGCTCCTCAAGAAGGGATGTGAAGCTTATCTAGCTTTTGTGCTTGATTCCCAAAAGGGGGGTAGTCAGGATAAACTGCTTGATATTCCTGTAGTGAATGAATTTTCAGATGTATTTCCTAAGGAATTACCTGGACTTCCTCCTTAAAGAGATGTGGAGTTATCTATTAAAGTTATACTTGGCCCTGCTCCTATATCTAGAGCACCGTACAGAATGACTCCTACTGAGTTAAAGGAGTTGAAGATGCAGTTACAAGAACTTCTGGATAAGGGGTTTATAAGACCCAGTATGTCATCGTGGGGAGCACCGGTGTTGTTTATTAAGAAGAAGGATGACATAATACGGATGTGCATCGATTACAGGCAATTGAATAGAGTCACAATGAAGAATAAGTATCCATTACCAAGGATTGAAGACTTATTTGATCAATTGAAAGATGCAAGAGTGTTTCAAAGATAGATCTGCGATCGGGGTACTATCAGCTTTGGATAAAGGATGTGGATGTACCGAATACTGCATTTAGGATCTGTTATGGACATTATGAATTCCTAGTAATGCCATTCGGGTTAACTAATGTTCCAGCAGCATTTATGGATCTGATGAATAGATTGTCCAGGCCTTATTTGGACCAGTTTGTTGTGGTGTTTATTGATGATATCCTGGTCTATTCTAGGAATAAATAGGATCATACTTAACATCTCCAAATTGTATTACAGACTCTGAGGGAAAGATAGTTGTACGCTAAGCTGAGTAAGTGTGATTTCTGGCTTCAGGAGATATCATTTTTGGGGCATGTTGTCTCTTCTGAAGGAATCAGAGTTGATCCTAGTAAGATAGAAGCGATTGTTAATTGGAAGCCACCACGGAATGTAACAGAAGTGAGAAGTTTTCTGGGTCCGGCTAGTTATTATCGTCAGTTTGTTAAGGGATTCTCGGTGATAGCATCCCATTTAACTAAACTGTTACGGAAGGGAGTGAAGTATGAATGGTCTAATAGATGTCAGAATAGCTTTGATCAGTTGAAAAGTATGCTTACTGAAGCTCCTGTATTAGCTCAACCTACTTCTGGTAAGGAGAATGTTATGTATACTGATGCATCTGGAATTGGTTTAGGTTGTGTTTTGATGCAAGAAGGAAAGGTATTTGCTTATGCCTCTAGGCAACTAAAGACTCATGAACAGAATTACCCTACACATGATCTAGAACTTGTAGCAGTAGTGTTTGCCTTAAAAATTTGGCGGCACTATCTGTATAGTGAAAGGCGTATAATTTTCACAGGTCATAAGAGTCTGAAGTATCTGCTTACCCAGAAGGAACTTAATCTGAGACAACGACGTTGGTTGGAATTATTTAAAGACTACGATTGTATTGTGGACTACCATCCAGGTAAGGCTAATGTTGTAGTTGATACCTTGAGTCGAAATACCATCTCAGCATTATTACTTAAGCATAATGGATGGAAACTGGGATCTGATAGAGCTTTGATGGCTCAATTGAAAGTACGACCTACTTTTAGACAGGAGATTTGTGACGCTCAAAGAGTTAATGATAAGTTACAGCAACTTATCTTGGCCACTCAGGAAGGTAAACAATCTAATTTTTCTGTCCAAGGTGATGATGAATTGTATTATAAGGATCGACTGTGTGTGCTAGCTAATGATGAATTGGTGTCTTCTGTTATTGACACTTCGGTGTTGAGACTTCGATCTCTTCTGTATAAGTCTCGTTACCAGCTTCTGTAAATGAATTTAGCTGTCATCTGATTTTGTATTCTGATGTCTGTTTGATTCTGATATAAACCAAATTGTATTCTAATTCTGAAGGGTTTATACGCTCTTGTGATATTCAGTTATGATAATTATAAAAATCTATTCTGAAATGCATTATGCCTGATTTAATGTTAGGCAATCTTTTAATGTATGCTTATGTTATTACATGATTATGTATAGTGAGTTGTCACTTCTGTATAGATTAGTTATTACTCACTAAGCTATATGCTTAGCACAGTGGATTTGTCCCGTGTAGGTTCAAAGAGAGGATTATTAAAGATTGGGACAAGTCAACTGCAATGGCCAATGGAGTCTAAGTCTTATTTTGAGGAAAATGTATTCTGAATTTGTTTTGGGCTTGTACTTGATATATATGACTTTTGAATTTGTTTGAAGGTTTGTAATAACCTTAATACATATTGGTTTTCGAATTTATGATATGTAATATGATAGACAAAATATGAATGATATGTTATGTACTGTATGTTTACTTGAGATTTTGGGAATGCACGTATGTTATGTTTCGTGAGTTTTGGATTTAGTTTCGGTTCGATATTATCTGTTTGTACTATTTTGTGTGGCATTCATATATCCTTCCAAGGGGTATGTGGGTGTTACAAATGTCAACTTCAAAATTGATTTCAAATGTGCTTTTCTTAGTGATACCTTAGTTTCTTCAATAATATTAATTTTCTTTCTTTTTTAGCTTGGCCTAGCTCGATTGAGCTTCAAATACTCAAACTAGAGCAATAAATCCTAGACCCAGTTAGGTCACGAGTTGAATTTGAGCCTTTATATACATTTTTAAGTTAGGTTTAGGCTTATAAGAGACCTAACTCATTCCAGCCTTTGATCGATAAGAGGTTACTTTATTCATGTCGTCTCACGCATATTGTGATTTTGATAATGAAGAAGGGATTAAAGGTAACAAAAAGAGTAAAGAATCTGAAATATCATAACATATTAGATTATGACATCAAAAAGAGTTAAAATTTTTGAAAAAAATTTTATAAACACTACACTTTTTGTACACAAATAAGTTGGTTTTAGATTATCTTACCATATAGAATTCAACATTCAAAATGTTAAGAGTCGGCAACTAAGTATATTAAGGTGCTTATCAAGTTAAGAAAAAGAGATCCCAATATACTTGCTTGTCGAAAGAAGAACAATAAGAGTTGGATAAAGTAATTTATGCAAAGTTAGCAATATTTCATAATGTTATTGACTTGTTTTTCAAAAACAAAATATCGAACTTCACACATTTTCTTTAGTCATGTACGTATGATTAAGCTAGCATTATTTAGTTAGATTTTTTATTAGGTGATTCCGAATATGGTCAAGTAGATGATAGAAATGTTCAATTCTTATTGGCCTATGATAACGCTATAATGGCAGTCCTTTCTATGTTAAACCTAAGGTATAAGGAGGGCCTTCAATTCTTTTATTGTTAATTATATGGTGATTATTTTGAATGACATATTGACTTTTATAAAACATTTGTGGTATAATTTATTTAATAATTATTAATTTAAAATGGACAAAGAGCATGATTACAATAGTTAGGTATCAACTTCATTTGTTGTTATACATCATCATCATCATCATTAACAACTATAGTTAAAAGTTTGCGATTCCTTTTTAAGTAATTTATCAAAAAAAAATTTAACAAAGAAAAAAGTGTTGAAACTTATAATATGATAGAGTTGGATAAATACTTGGGCGCAGAGATTGTGACCTTTATTAATAATGAGCAATTTGACATATTATTATAGTGGAATCCACATAAAGGTTTATATCAGATTAAATAATCACTTGCCCAAAACCTCTTAACAATTCTAATATCTATTATTGTTTTGAGTATACTTTTAGTGTTAGTGGCAGGATAGTGAGTCCTCATCATAATTGACTTCATCCTAAGCCTGTGAAAGTCCAAATGTGTGCTTGAAATTAGATAGGTGCTGAAAATGTTTAAGATAAACTCCATACTTTTTGATAAATTAATTTTTTACCTTTATAATTTTAACAATCATTTATCAAATTATCATACATTTTCTTTGTTTTAAATCTAGTAAGTACGTAGACTACTTATCCAACTAAAAGTTTCTTCAAATAATATCTAATGATAAAGGTATATAATTTGTTAATTACCATATATTCATTTAATAAAATTGTCGCATAACCAAGCATAATTTATGTAATGATTTTTTTATATGTAGATGAAATTATGCAAATTATTGGCAATCTTGATTATAATGATTAGTTAGTCCCTTTTACTTTACTGTTGGTTTGTTTTTTCAATCTTTACTTTTCGATTTACTATTTATTTAATGTAATTTATTTGTTTTTTTTTGGTTGCAAATAAAGATAATCTTTACTTGTGATCTACGCAAATCAATAAAGAAAACTCCAACTCCAGTAATGATTTGTCACTTGCATTTAGAAACTTAAATTCTATTACGTATTTTTTATTACACATTTTGGGTCCTGAAGATATTTAAAATTAATTTTAAAATTTTCAAGTCTAAGCCAACCCAATCAAGTTTTGAAACAGTTTATCACTAATTTTGGACCCCCTAAAACTTGATTGCACTCAAACCTGGACGCCTAATAAAATTTTTAGCCTATAACATAAGCCTGACTTGACTGGTTGCTATTCCTAATAATGAGAATTGATGGGGGAATTTTCAAAAGAATCCAAAACTTCTACCCCCATATCTCCACCACTTTTCCAGCATTCGCCTTTAGACAAAATGGCATGGCACATGCTGAACAACAATGGGACTAGGAAGGTAATTACTCCATTCTCCAAATTACAATCCATTACTATATGGACTTCAAAGGACTAGAAGCTACCAAAAGCACACAGCCGGGGAGAGAGAGAGAGTCCAATTATCTACAAGATGAATCTGGGATCTTTTGCCTTGGCCATTTTTCATTGAAATAGTAGGTAAGCCAAGGAGTAAAAATTGGGAAGGGAAATAGAAGAACGCGTAAAGTGGGATGATTTACAAGGTCTAGGCATTATATACTTCCTTTTCAATAACCAAAAATTCGATCTAGTCACATGTAAGGTCAAAGTGTCTTATTGAGGTCATCATACATTGGGCCCAAGCTACAAACCATTTACATTAAACAATGCCAATTGCCACCGAAAAGAAGTCACATCACATTACACCTATCTTTAGACTTTGCTTCAGTTCTAGCAGTCGAAGACGAGTTTTTCACACTGCTTCTCGGCACCTGCAGAACAATTCAGTATAATTTTGGGCATTGAGATCAAAAAAAGAGAGAAGTGAATCTAATCACATAATTCCAAAAATGGTAAATTACTTAAGCAAAAAGGCATTACTCCTCAACCATTTATGCTATGTCAACTACCATGCAAACTTTTTAAGTTCCCGAACAAAACATTCATATTATCCATGCACGCACCACATGTACAGACACGTAGTTACTGCAGAAAGCAAAAATCTGAGCTGACATGTAAAAACTGCAACAAACAATTTCCTCATGACATAAACACGTCATTTAATAGACAAGCATGATTTACATGCATCCAACTGTAGCACTATAAATTGTCTACCTGAGGACCAGTAACTAGTCTCGAACTGCTACTAACAGATGGTTGCTGCAGATTATTCCGCTGCAATTGTTGTTGCCCAAACTCCTGTTGCTGAAGTGCTATTGCTAGTTGCAGATCAGCGCTGACAAAACAATAAATTGACAATATTAACTTCAACCCTAATAAGGGTAAAAGATTATAGGATTAAAGGGAACGGAAAATATACAAAGATGCTATAGGATCACTGATCATCATTTATTCAATATGTTTTGCAGCAAAATGAAGTGACACTGGTTTAAGTCAAGAGTAATTACTTCATATCTTGTGGATCAGTGTTAATCCTGGAAATGTAATCCTGACAAAAAATAAAAAAAATGAATGATCAAAGTTGCAAATGCTACAAATCTCCTCATTTTCAAACCAAAATTATATGCATACTGCAGTGCTGTCTAAGGCATTTTGTTCATCCCATCTGTCACTTTCATGGCTTTCTATTTTGAATTCTTTAAAATTGCCAGTCATGAATAAAGAATCTCCATTGACCTGCAAAACACAGGCAATCAATATCAAGACCGAACTGTCGGCAATTTTACCAAGGGAAACTTGACCCAACGTTCCAGGCCCAACTTTGAATATTATCTTTTAGGGTTATCTCTTAATTTATTTGGAATCCAGAAAACAAATGTGAGAGGTCTTAGACGATATAAATAATTTAATCTGGAAAAGATCACTGCACTCTGCAGCTCTTAACAAAATAAATCCACAATTAGGAAAAGTCAACACTTCCCAATCTATCAGTATTAAGTCATACCATCTCTCAGTCAGGAATCAGTGATGAAGTCTAAACCCTTATTTAATGGTGTTACCTCATTCAGTTTCTCCCATACTAGATCAGGCTGATTTATGAAACCCTGGTCTGTAGCTAAGAGATAAAGGTCACCATCATACTGCACAAGAGAGGAGACTGAATACATCAGAGCTAGTAGACCAAGAAAGAAATAATTTATATCTTCTTCCAAGATCGCCATAGTTCAGATAAGTAGGCAAATGGCATTCAGCAATAGTGACAGCAGTTGCATGCCAAATTTGTTAACTAACCTTAAACATGGTGCTGAAGTGATTATTACGGAAAAACACACAGAGCTCACGTTCTTTAAGCCCATCTTGTAAGCAGAAAAGGCTGCAAAATAACCAATTCTGTTATACGACTTCCACAAATTCAGATGAGACTGGAGGAAAACAGTAATAATTAATAATTAAATTTTATATACTGACAAATGAATCAACATACCCATAAAAGGTCAGCTGATTAGCATTGCTGTTCAAGAAGTTCCTTATCAGCTTCCCTGATGAATATTAAAAAAATAAACAAAGTCTCTTGAAAAAATATGTAACAAAGATTTTATGGTATGTGTACATAAAAAATTTGTGATGCCAGATGAAACAACAACAATTTTAAAAAAGAAAGTTTACAAGCTAACCTTGCTGTGGGGTGATTTCATCATTAGGCCTCACAGTCTTATCAGCTTGTTCAGCAAGGATCACCTCACCTTCATACATAGGCTCTCGATCTTCATAGACTGCAGCTCCAGAGTCCAGTATGCACTCTTCTCCTTCATAAATAGGTTCACTTCCATCCACACTTGAAGTGAATGCTTCAGCTGAATCTGTGTTCTGCATTGCGCCACTAGATGAATCTGACTCTGGATTGGATGCAGATATACCTGACATTTCCATATCATGTGCAGTAGTAAATTCTGCTGGCACATGAACATTTGTTGTTGAAGTGGATTGATTCGCGAAATTTTCACCTCCCTGTACAACATCCATATCAACTGGTTCAGTATTTTTCCCAGAAGAATGAGATTGCACGCCCTCCATCCAAACCAACTTCTCAATACTATCCTTGGTAGCGACATCACTGCAAGACATATCGCCTTCAGAATCTTTATTAGTAGACTTAGGAAGAGGTACACTCTGATCAGTTTCTATAGAGGAACATGCAATTTCCGCTTGAAGATTTTCAGGAGATGTCAACTTATTGTTATCATTGTTCAAGGCACTATGGTTAGTATCAACCCCAATGTCCTTTGATGTATCAAGTGAATCTGCAGGCTCAAAAATCTTCATACATGTAGTCCCATCTAAATCAACAGAAAGAACCCCGTCATTCACTTGGGCCATAAGTGACTCACCTACTGAAGTTGGCAAATCTGCCTCTGACATTTTTAAGGCCTTTAGAAGCTCTGCTTCTTCTTCTAGGTCCCCTTTTCTAAGTTTCAAGTGGTCAGAACACGGAGATTCATCAAAAGATCTAGTTTTAGAAAGACTTGGGGATGGAACACCAAGGGTAGCAGTTGTAGCTGCAGCAAAATCAACACAATCCTCCCCAAGGTCATTCTTATTTTCTTCATCAAGGTCATTCTTATGGTTGCCTTCCATTTTCTCTGTTTCCAAGGCAACAAGTTCTGCAGTAAGAGCATTATAGGACTTTGAACCGATAGCATTAGCAGTGTCATAATCCTGTAACAGTTCAATAAAAGAAACAATAGTCATCTAGCAAGAACTCTCAGATTTTGCATCATTTCCAGCAAACATATCAGGAAGTAGCAGATATGGCATTGAATCACTAACACCTACTGCAAGGTTCCGAAATAAAGTTGCAATCAGGCAACACAAGTTGAATATAAATAAATAAGTAAGAAAAGCAATAGATATGCTTACACAATTCTGAGATGCTCTCCATCTTTACTGAGAATTACCAAATTTTGGAGAATTGGAATGTATCCAGGAACAATGATAGAAAGTTCTAGGGGAATCTAGGGGCAGGATTTTGCATATGTGAGGCAAAGTGTAGGAGGTGTCAACTTGCAAAAAGGAAGGCCTGCTTGTTTGGGATCAAACTGGGAAGACAGTTGGGATTTACATGTGCAACATTAGAGCATATTGCCTGGAGCTCTTCTATGCAGTCATGGAGAGTAACAAAAACCTTTCCAACAGGGTAGCCACTAATATAAATGTGAAGGGCAGACTTTCAAAACCTTTGTTTCCTCTCATAATCAATGTGAAGGAAATGAAGTTGCATGCAATAGCTTAAGGGGGTATGGTTAGTTTTAGAAGTGGTCACATATAGATAGATGAAGCCTCTCTACTAGCTAGGGACAAGGCCTCTCTACTAGTTAGAAGTAAGGTTATGTATTATTAAATCTCTCTAGACCCCGCATTTTAACGGGATTTTTACAGAATTATTGTTGTTGATATACATATAAATAGATGAACCACCTGACTCCATACTTCATATATTAACTTCCAATGGAATGTTAATTTCTTATCATGCAATGTTTTTTTTTCCATAAAAGAAAGAGTAACAAAGTTTCCAAATCCCATTCATTTTTAAAAAATGGATTTCATATTGGAATACTCAATCTCAACTGAGATTAGCAAAGTGACAAACATCTAATAGACAAAATAAAAAAAGAAATAGAACCAAATTCATTTGAAAAAGGAAATGGAATCCACCAACTATGAGAAAACTGTGTTTGCACATAACATACGTACCAAAACTATGTTTCTTATGCTTGAACCAATGTGGAACAACATCAGTCAATAGTTTAATCAGGCTATCCAATACTCAACCTCCTAGCAATATGTCTTAGGGATATCAGTCTACTATCCATCCAAATAAAAACAACTCTATAAGCTAAATCCCATTCTCTTAACAACTATGAAAGAATACCTTTGTTAAAACCCCAGTGGTGCCTACCTAAGGATAGCAAAATCCTTCACAAATTTAGATAAACAATACTCAAGTAGGATGGCTGGTATTGAAGCATATAACAGTAAGAAGATTTTACATTTTGCACTCTAAAAGATATGAAGTGATCCCCCTTTGAACTCACTCTTATAAGTAAGGGGACAAAAGAGCTTCATTTTAAAAAGCATAGTTATACTACACCACAGGAAGGGGGAGATTTCCCCAGAACTTCAAATAAAAGAAGTAATATGGAGTACTAAGGTAGATAAATCCATCCAACCTACTCTTTTAGTGTGTCTGTTTAACAAAAATAATGACTCCCATTGAGAAACTTTATTTGAGCTTACAAGGAGATGCATAACAGAAATATCAGGTAATAGTAAAGGCATCATAATGTGCACAAAATTGCACTACAAAATCAAGCGTTGTTTGTGGGTAAGAATGAGCATACCTGAGGATCAACTATCCAACCATGATATAAAGGAATGTCAAGCAAATCAAATATCGCACATTCTGGGGTGAATTCAAAATCATCTATCCTGTGAAACCCACAAGCAACAATTTAAATATCGGGCTTCAACATTTCGTGTAGAGAGGGGAAAAGAGAATGCTACCTCCTAAACTTTATATTTACATCAATTCCAGTAGCAAGTCGCGGAAGCAAATCGATTGCATCAGCAATATTCTGTTGCTGATTCTCAAGATACCCTGCATCTTTATTCTTCAGAAGGAAGAAAAGAGAGCAGTTAAAAGCAATTTTCGGTAGCAGCCAACAGAAACATCACAAAGCAACCAAAAGAAGAAAGCTGTGAATCATTACATTGACATTAGCATTGGAATCAATCAAGCGTTCGGCAACCAAAGACAGCAATTTCTCCTGAGAAACTTCAGCGGTGTCGGGACTCAAATTCAAGTTGTTCTTTAGCAGAAGAACATTACCTAATCCAAAGGCACAAAAAATGATGATAAGAATTTAATTCTAGTCCTGATTCCGTTCAGGAGCGGCCATAATATATCAAATTCGGGTCAATTCATTGAGGAATACAATGGAACACAAAGACATTCACTAATTCATCATTTTAACCTAAAAAGAAAAGGAAAGGAATCAGTTGGGCATTTGTTTTCTTTATTTTGATTTTGCAAGCAGCAGGCAAACAGAAAATAGAAGGGGGAAACCCTAGTGGGAGAGAGAATTACAGATGGCGAGAAGAGGACAGGGACCATTGTCGTTTTGGAGAACGATGGGAGTGGTGCGTCCCAGAAACTGAATGGTTTTGGTCTTGTGAACGCACTCTTTGTCTGTGTCTTTGGCTGACTGGTCTTGTTGTTGTTGTTGTTGTTCCGAGTATTCATCTGAAGAAGAAAGTGTCGAGGCCATTGATTGAAGAAGGTCAAACTTGAGAGGAGGATCAATCTGAGACAGAGGAAATGGAGGATCCGACGGTAACACCGAAGAACTTTCTCTAACTTTTTGTCATTTCTTCTATTTATTTTCGATTTTTTCTTTTTTTGATCGCCAACCCAAAATATATGTTTCTCCCTGTATACGTAGTTAACGCATAATAACTGAATACGTTTTGTTTTCTTTCATCTTAATGATAATTCATATCTACCAGTTTTTTAATGAATAGGCTGGCTATGGGTATTCGACAGGTACTAAATCGTAAATAGAGATGTTGCCATTCCTAATGGTCGCAGTACCAGGAGCCTCGTGAATAGCTTATGATTTTAACAAAGAATTAACTATCGATCATCATATATGTATATATATAAGTAAAAGACAAAGATATTTCCTACATTTTTAGAAATTTTAAATAATTCTTGAAAAAAAATTTTAATTTAGAAAATTTTATTAACTTATATTTTGATTAAAAAATAATAATGAAACATAATCAATATCACTATTATGAAAAACTAACTTTGACTCTTAAAACTCACCCAAACTAAGTAAACTTATCTTAAGTTAACAATTTAAGATAATTATAATAAATTATTAATCTAAAACATGTTTAATTAATTAGGTTTAGGTTTAAGAGATGAATTGAATCATCATTTAAATAGTATTTGATAAGTGAGATACTCAATTATTTTAACCAAAATTTAAGATAAGGGTTTTTTAGAAAACTTAAAATTATAAAGCATTTTGTTTAGAATGTTAAAATTTTAGAGTTTTTTTTAATTTATTAAACTACAAATTAAGAAAGTTTATATATTAACATTAATTCTATTTATATTTGTATACACCTTTGAAAATAGTGTCTTCTATTAGATTTTAATAAATAATTTGAACTTTTTCAAAATATTAAAGATTAACTTATGTTTCATTTTAAATTGAAAAGTGATATTATCTTTTCATAATATGTTATTTATATACGAACAAACTTAAAAAATAGGACAAAAATAACTTCTAAAGTTAAATATTCAAATAATAGGAAACTAATTGTAGGCTTGACGAACATTTATATGTATTATTTCTTTTGGCATAGAAATAAAGTTTTTAATATCCAATCGTTGCTAATATTTTACCAAACTAGCATGGTATTGTCATGATAATTATTTAATGTGGACAACATTAAGCGCATGGCAACTAGTTTTTGTGGACCAGTTAACATGAAAGTAATCAAATGAGACCTTAATGAATTTTCGAGACAAATTAATGGAAAAAAATTGTAATCTAGTATCAGGCTAAACTTTGATTGGATGTGAAACCATGTTGTTATAAAGCTAAAAGAGCTGGAGATTTCTAACAAACCAAGCAACAATGGCTCAATGATCGAAAGAGCTCAGAGACGTGGATTTTTTGAAAATATTGTAATTTCACTTTGCTTGTATTTTCAATTTTCAAAAACATGGTCGTATCTGGATTTCGTAATATTCAACGGGATTAGCACAATGTGGGCATGTGCGTTTGGTTACTGTCTCCGGTATCTGAAGACGGAACGGAACAGGACGGAACGGAACAAAAACTGAAGATAGTGCGAGGTTT
>JANVCQ010000231.1:35511638-35525360 GCA_025531925.1 Erythroxylum plowmanianum
ACCTAAGTGATCTACCTAATTTGCCCTTACACCATCTTATTCCTTTAAATTCTAACAACTTATCAAGACTCTAATTTTCACTACATCCCTTCATCTAATATCCATTAACCTAGCACTAAAAACCTCAAATTAATTGCTAAAAGGAATTTAGGCAAACTAAACCTCAAAAATAATTTAAACAAACTTATTTAATAAGAAAAAGGAATCGGGGCCCAACAATACATACATGTGTATGTAACAACTCAATATTCCATAATTTAAACACACAACTCACAGTTACCAAGATGTCATCACAAAGGACATGTCATGTAATTTATCCATCATAACATAACACTCAATTATGCATCATGCTTGACAATTCAAAGATGCAATGCACAAACAAATAGCTCTAAAGTTCCATGGAATGAAACAGATAAACCAAAGTTTATACCGTGAACAAAACGAGTCCAATTTCTCAAGATCTCATGGCCTCAAATGGGCAGTCAGGAGAAGGCTATATGTCGACGTGCACGTGACTAACAAAATATTTCTCTGTTGCCCAAACACAAATAAATTTATGCTCAATTCATTTCCATACATTTGCATATTCTCATTGTAGCATCCCATCATTGATGGGAAGGGTAAATTGGTAATTTGGAATAGTTTACGAGTGTGTGGTGTAGAATGTAAAATCGAATGATTATCTGTTTGAAATAACAAACAGACTTGATTGTTGGAGACAAATGTAAACCTGATAGTTTTGGACTTCATAAGGACATGAGATTGATGTATAGCTTCAACATACCAGTGAAGGGTAGAGGTCGGGATCAGTTCACGTCTGCATTTGTGTTTTTCGCATTTCGTATAAAATTGTATTTTAAAATAACACAAGTGTTTTATAATTATGAAAGGGCCCGAATGGCTAGTGAAAATTTGTGTTAAGTGGAAATGTTTATGAATGAATGTGGGCCCAATTTGAGTTTTCGATTTCTGCATTTTGTGTTATCGATTTTCCAAAAAGAAAGAGAAAAGAAAAGAAATTACGTGGATTTTTGAATGATTGAGTGCTTAGCACGCCACCCTCACGGGGCTCAGACTCGGATATCACCGTCGATGTCGGGTTCGGGTCTTGTGGGAGTGGGGTGCTACACTCATGCTTCTTATGCTTTCTCATCTTTTCACTTGTACAAAGTGCTATGATATTTTTCAAGGCATAACATGATAACAATCATAATGCATTTTCAACAATTGCCATAATTCAAAACAAGCAATTTAACACATAGCATGCAAGCAAGCAGGACAATTTGCCCATATTATACAACAACTATAAATATATTACCCACCTAATTCGCTTGACAATCCATGTTCAATGTTGTCTTTCCTCTTGCTCTTAGATCGGGCTAGCTTGGTTTCCTATGACAAACCAAGTTCTCATTCAAACAACATTCAAAATAAATTCATAAGGCTTCAATAATCAAAATACTAAAATTGAACTATAATCCTTTCAAAATCTATATTTTCAGGTCAACTTTTCCGTGATCATTATGATTAGGTAAATGAATAAATTTGAAAACACTTCCTTCCAGAAACATATTCCCCATTGTCTTAAGTTCCTAATGACACCAAAATCATTCAATTTGGTTCAATAATCCTAAAGTTATACTCCAAATATTTTTGGATTGCTCTTATACTTGAAACAATATTCTACTCTCAAATTCCTTCCAAAATTTAGTATCCTTAGAGACTGAATTTAAACTTTATTTCTTCATAAAACTTTTATCCCTATGTCTCTAGTTTACATAAAATCAAAAAAACACTCAATTTGGACATATACAACAAAAGTGATGCTCAAAATACCAAAACATGTTTGTGCAAAAAAATGGATTTCAAAATCAGAAGTTCAACGTGGCGAAGTTGTTGGAGTTCGTTGTGACGAACCTTTCCAGAAACTCATTCCGAAGACATTTTTTCAACATTCTTCATCTATATACCCCCCATCTTCCAAATATAACCCATCTTAACCCTAAACCAACTCTTCTACTTCATTTCCAAGCTCATTCTCTACTCTATTTCAACTTAAAATCATTCACAAAAACATCATAATCTATCTTTCATCATTAGCCCTAAAAGATTAAAGCATTTCCATACAACATTCATTAACAACTCCTTACACTCATTCACTTCATTTTAACTATACTCATGATATTTAAAGCATAACTTACTTGATTGAGCTCCAAATTCTTCAAGATCTCCACAAGCCCTACCTTCCTTCTTTCTTTTCTTCTTCTTTTCTCTTCTTTCACGATGCTTCCCTCTTCTCAAACAAGCCAAAATCTTCTTCTTCTAATTTTACACTATAACCATCACCAAATGTCCCTTTTGCCCTCCAATATAATCCTTACAACCTTTAGACTTAACTGATCTTCCAATTCTATCCCTTCTTTCATTTAATCCAAAATCTACTTACCTTAGGCCATAATTTAATACCTTAATCATACACCAATTTAATTCTAGCTTTGACATAATAATTAAACTCCAAATAAATAATTTATCTAGCAAGACCACTAAATTTATTCAAATCATGCTTAATAAATAAAAAAAATTGGGGCCCAACAGTTGTGATATGTTGAATCAGCATATTCTTGATGCTTTGTTGATCTGTAAAGATAATAAAATTGTGACATACTAAATAGTGGTGCCATTTTTTTACCACTTCAGTGACTGTATAAATCTCCCAAATGTAAGCAGAAGAATTGTACATACAAGATACCAATTTCTTACTAAAAAATGCCATTAGATGGCAATTTTGAGATAGGATTGCACCTACTGCATATACCCAGATGTGTCAGTTTCTACAAAGAATGGGATGGAAAAATTAGATAGCTCGAGAGCTGGGCAGTTGTTAGAGTTTCTTTTAATTTTGTAAATGTTGAAGATGTTGTAGAATTCCATGAGAATTAATCAATTTCAAGAACATCAATTAGTGGACTGGTGATAGTGGCATATTTCCACACAAAATGATGGTAATACCCTATTAGTCCTAGAAAGCCTCGGAGTTTAGTAAGATTGCGAGGTTTTGGCTAGTCTATAACAACTTTAATCTTAGAATCGTCCACTTTCGATATGACATAACCCAAGTAGCAAAATATTGATTATCTAATAACAATTTCAAAAATATATGTAGATGCCATATATGTTTATTCCAATAAGAGGTGTAAACCAAACTATCATCAAAAAAGAGAAAAGAATGAACTTAGACAAAAAGTTTTGAAATAAGTCATTCATTACACTTTGAAATGTAGTTAGACTAT
The DNA here is from genome assembly GCA_025531925.1 of Erythroxylum plowmanianum. Classification (NCBI taxonomy): domain Eukaryota; kingdom Viridiplantae; phylum Streptophyta; class Magnoliopsida; order Malpighiales; family Erythroxylaceae; genus Erythroxylum; species Erythroxylum plowmanianum. Next base: position 35,514,929 of record JANVCQ010000231.1, read on the forward strand.
TAAACAATTTGAATGCATAACCAAAAATTCAAAGTGTCCATCAACAGTGTGAAATGGTGTTTTAGAAACATCTACAAAAACTTTAATTTGATGATATCTTACACGTAAACCAATTCGAGAGAAATATTTTGCACCATATAAATCATCAATTAACTCTTCAACAGTAGTTATTGGAAATCTATTAGGAATTTTAACAGCATTTAATTCTTTGAAATCCATACAAAAGTGCCAAGTATGTTCTTTTTTTAACCAACAACACTGGAGAAGAAAAATGGACTAATGCTAAGTTTAATAATACCCTCAAACAACATATTAAAGGTAATTTTAGCCATTTCCTCTTTTCAACAATATGGGTATCAGTATTGTTAGGTTTTAATCTTGAATCACATGCATAAAAAATAGAAAACAGCAATGGAAATATAAAACAAAAGCTAAAAAGCCAAAAACTTTCAAGGGTCATTAGATGTAACTTTAACAAAATATGAACTTAAGATGTGTACCTTATAGTCTCCTTCATTCTTCATTGTCTTCACCTCTTCGAGTTGTCTTAAAACATAATGACCAAAGGAGGACGTCTTTAATGATATCTACACAAAGAGGAAAGCTTAAAACCTCTTAGGAAGAATGGCTAGAACATATACAAAGTGCTAGATTTGTTATGCATTCTTTGAGAGAGTGTTTGTACAGAGTGAGAGAAGATGATGAACAGTTCACCAAAAATTCTCTTACATTCAGACAACACTTAGACAAAAATTGATGTTTCTTACACTCTTTCTCTTTCCTCTAACCACCAACATCAATGGAGAGTTAGTAGGAATTAAGTGGTTTTTAATCATAATTTAGCATGAAACTTCTTCCCTTCTTTAAAGGTTGATTTTGTCATCTTGCTTATTAAAGGGTAATTTTGTGATCTTACCTTATAAGAAAGATTCACATATATCATAGGATTCACAATCAAATGATCCTAAACTACTACATTTGTGTTACTTAGTCATGCATCTCTTATATCTTGGATCCCTATCTAAAACCATTTTACTTATTCTTCACATCTTCAATACGTATGACCCATTAGGTTCCTAGATATGTTAGCCACTTGAATTAACACTTAATTCAAACAAGTCATGAGCAGTATCTAGTAACACATCATGACCCTTAGTTGGTCAAAAAGTTAGTGGTTTGACTACGAAACCTTCCATAGACAATGTTCTCATGAAATTCATCCTTTCACCATTTATACCCAGCTTGTCAGAGTATGGTTAATGTGTCAACTCTCACTAGGCTAACTATGTCACATCTAGCCTAAGTGATGTTAGTTCTTGTCCTCGAGGCTTATTACTCAATTGGATATATCACTAAAGACTATCTTCATGACATTTCCACTCTAGCCAGCGATTCCTGAGTAATAACCCCGACAAGAGGTCGTGGGTATCATCTCCTTCTATCAAGAGTGATGAATCCTTTATTGACTATTTAATTACCTTCAAATACCTCAAGTTGTACATAATCACCACCCTATGAGCAAAGTCTAAGATGCAACAAGGAATGGAGTCAAAGTATAGGATTAGTATCTAAGATCTCCTTAAACGCCTCAAGTTTAAGGATATTTGCACCATTGCTATGATGAGACTATCATTGATACTAGAATAGATTATCCATATGATTGTCTCATGACAGGTCATCCAATGTACTTAATACTTTTAACAAGGATCTAGAAGTTAGCTCTAAACAACTCATGTTTACAGCTTATAATATCCACTACTTAATCTAATCAAGGACTTAACATGTGCGCTAGTCTGGCAGGATTAATAATCTCTCATTTCATTAACCCTATAAGTAGGGATAATTTAGATACTAATATAATTATGTATGATAGGAATCCCATTATCATGATCTCATCATTATTTCCTCATGCTATGTAATGTATCAGGACTTCATTAATTTGATTTAAGATCATTATCAATTCATAAAGAACATGAACATAAAATTATCAAAAAAGCCTTTTTATTAATCAAAAAGATTTGTATAATAAGTGCTAAATGTGATTGCCTTTAGAGCACTTCTCTTGTTGGAGTTATGTAAATATAGTGCCCTAGAAAGCAAGTGTATTTACTTATAACTTAATTTTCTTCCAGTTACTTTTGTAATGAAAATATTTATTATTAATAAAACAAAAGAGTTTGGTTTTATTTGTATGAACATTATATATATCTAGTTATAAGGTACCGAGATTCTTTTGTAAGTAATATACATATACATAGAGATGTATAGGAAACATGTATATTATTAGAATATAAAATAATTGATTTATAATTGAATAATCAAGTTGGTTGTTTGTTTATGGTTTAGACAATAGTGTTGTGATTTACCTCTTAGCAAGTAAAAGAGTTTACCTCAAGGGAATGATGAGTTTCATATCATGATAGTAGTTAACTGTCGATAATGGCACTATTAAATGAATCTAGAATCAAGCATGGTTTCAAGAACAATGTGGGACGTTACTTTAATCTTAAAACATACAACCTAAGCATTCATTTATTATGGACCAAAATCTTGATAAGTAGTGAACTTATATATGTTTCATTATAATTTTTAATATGATCATAACGGGTTTTTACAAAGTATCAATCCAATGTTTGCATGTTGAAATTATTAATTGAAGAATGTATCAGGGAACATTCACTCAAATAAAGAGATTATAGTGATATCATCACTTCTAGATGTTTTACAAAAATTGGTGATTAAATTGGCGTCAGTAGTTTGATGGACTAGCTACCCATCAAGTCTTATCACCAAGATGAGATCTTGTATGTTAATCACCATATAGAGTAAAACGGAAGATCTAGAGGAAAAAACAACATAAGAGCAAAACAATAATTTTACCCTTTATTGTGTAGATGGCTATAATATGGTTCATATTAGAGTTTGCAATTAGACATCTTATTTGAAGTATGTGTTCTCATAATATTTAGTAATTCAAGAGTTTAACCAATTGTCTTTAGTGGAATGACATTTAGTTAATAAGTTGGAATTAATTCTGATGAGATTAAATTAATTTCGGGCTTATTAGAGCTTGAATTATATAAGTCCAATTAGATTCCCCATTTGTCTTCTAGGAAGGTTATGAAGCAAGGTAAGAAATACAAATAGAGGTTTTAAAGCCTATGATTGAATGTTGGGCTTATTTTAATTAACTATTAATTATAAGCTTTGGTTTAATTTGATTAATTAAATTAAAGCAAACTTATTAAATATAAATGGAGTTAGAATTTCAGTTTTAATGGGCTACACAATTAACATTGGTTTGCTACATTTAAGATGGTTTTTAACAAGCTTTATCCTCATTAAATGAGTAATAACCTTATCATTAAATAATTTAATGGTGGTCTTTTAATGATAGCATGTAACCTATTAACATTCATTGGATTAAAGAAGAAAGAGGTACATTTGATGGACCATCTTTTCATATAGCCATCTTAAAGACATATGAGAAGAGTCTCATTTATTGGCTTCTTTATGATTGATTAAAGAATGAAGTGATGCATTTGATGCAAATCTCTTCTTTCTTTTAATGTTAACTGAAATTGAGAAGAAGTGATAAGGTGTTCTTGGATTTTTTATCTCTCTATCCTATCTTGCATGGTATAGCCAAAAATTGCATGAGAGGTGTCTCATCATTGGCTTCTTTCTTCTAAGGCAAAAATCTCTTCAAGTTTTCTTCTCCTTTCCCACTAAAGGATCTTATTAACCAAGTTATCAGAGAAGAACAAGTGTAGATTAGATTGGTCAAGGATACAATATCGAGAAGAGGATACATCACCCAGGAGAAGATACATTGCCGAGGATAGGATAGCATAGCGAGGAGTTAAAGTTGTAGTGAAGGAGTCAGTAATAATTTCCATCTTGCTGTTTATGTGAATTATTTTCCTAATACCGTATCATGTATGGCTATACATATTGATTTGATTATATTGCTTTCGTTGCAATTTTGATTTCTAAAATGTTTTGAAATCTACCATTTTATCTAAATCATACATGCTTTATTTTTTCAATCCAACACTTCTCTAACAACCTTCCACTTGCACTAAAGCCAATCGCCTTTGTACTTAATACCATAGGCTAGTAGATAAGATTGATATCTCTTTACAGGAATTGACTTAGTCAAAGGATTAGTAATATTCTAATCAATAGGCACTCTCTCTATCTTGACATCATTTCTACCAATGATTTCTCTAGTCAAATGGTATCGCTTGAGTACATGTTTGGATTTCTAATGAGACCTTGGTTCCTTTGCTTGTGTTATGGCACCATTGTTATCACAATATAACTGTACTGGGTCAACAATATTAGGAATCACTCGAAGTTCTATGATGAACTTCTTGATCCAAACTGCTTCCTTTACTGATTATAAACCAGTAATGTATTCTACTTTAGTTGTTGAATATATAGTTACCTCTTGTTTGGAACTCTTCTAACAGAATATCCTGACTAGGATCTAGAGTCATCCTTATCGGATTGAAAACTGGTATCTGTATACTTGCTCAAAACAAGATATCCTTCTCCATATCCTAAGAATACGTACTTAGTTTTTTGAAAGTACTTAAAGATATTCTTAACAGTCACCTAATGATCCTCTCCAGGATTTGACTAGTATATACTCATAACACTTAGAGCATATGATACATCGGGTCTTGTACATATCATAGTATACATGATTGATCCTATAGCTGAAGCATAAGGGATCAAATTTGTGTGAGTCCTAAAGACACATAAATTTTCAGAGTGTCATGGGAAGATAACCTCTCTTGGACTACTCTATGCTAAACCTCTTTAGCATCTTGTCTATATATGTAGACTGAGAAAGACTAAACAACTTCTTAGATCTATCTCTATAGATTCTTATATCTAGAATATAAATTGCTTTTCCAAGGTCTTTCATGGAGAAATTCTTAGACAATCAAATCTTGACTAATTGTAAAGTTAAGATAGCATTTCCTATTACTAGTATGTCATCTATATACAACATAAGGAATACAATTGCACTCCCACTACCCTTCTTATACACACAAGGTTCATCCGAATTTTGTGAGAATCTAAACTCTGTGATTGTCTCACTAAATTGGATATTCTAACTCCTGGATACTTGCTTTAGTTTATAAAAGGAATTTTAAAGCTTGCATACCTTTTTTCCATTATTGGACATGAAACCAAAGAGTTGGGACATATGCACATCCTTAATGAAGTTTACATTAAGGAAAGTTGTTTTCACATCCATTTGTTATATCTCATAATCATAATGAGCAGTAATGGCCAAGAGTATCCTAATGGATTTAAGCATGGCTACTGGGCTAAATGTTTCATCATAGTCAACTATTTATCTTTGACGATAACCTTTAGCTGTAAGCCTAGCTTTATAGGTAACTACATTACCCTTCATATTAGTTTTCTTTTTGAAAACCCATTTGTACCCTATGGGTTTTATCCCTTCGAGTGGGTCAATCAAAGTCCATACTTGGTTTTCATACATGGAATCCATTTCAAATTTCATGGCTTGAAGCCATTTTTTAGATTCTGAATTCTTCAGAACTTCTTCATAGGTAGTGGGCTCATCGTCTTCTATAAGCAATACATCATTATGTTCACTTATGAGAAATCCATATCTCTCTGGAACATGATGTATCCTACTTGACCTATGAACTTCTTGTGTATTAGAAGATTGAACTATTGTTTCATCATTATGAACAATAATCTCAAGTTCAGGCAATTGATCTACGTCTATTTGAGCATCTTGAACTTTTATAAGTTCAATTTTTCTCCCACTATCTTTTTTTAGAAGAAAATCTTTCTTTGAAAAGACAACATGCTTTGAAACAAACACCTTTTGTTCCAAAATATTGTAGAACCAATATCTTATCGTTTCTTTAGGATATCATACAAATAGACACTTGTCAGATTTAGCTTCTAGCTTATCTGACTGAATTCGCTTCACATGAGCTGGACAACTCTAAACTTTCATGTAAGAAATATAGGGTTTATTGTTAGTCCACATCTCATATGGAGTAACATCAACTGACTCTGAATTAACACTATTTAACACATAAATAGTAGTCTCAAGTATATATCCCTAAAAGGATTTTGGAGATCTGCTAAGCCCATCATTTTCCTTACCACATCCAACAAGGTTCAATTTCTCCTTTCTGCCACACCATTATATTATGATGTGTAAGGTGGAGTCCACTTTATCTCTGAGATAACTTAGAAACTTTTAACTCAAGTATTCACCACCTTGACCTGATTGAAATGTTTTAATACTTTTGTACAGTTGTTTCTCAACTTCATTTCTAAATTCTTTGAACTTTTCAAAGGCCTCAAATTTACTTCTCATTAAATACAAATACCCATATTGTGAATAATCATCGATGAGGGTAATGAAGTATATGAAACCACCTTTGGCATGTATGGACATCGAACCACATACATCTGAATGTGTTAACTCTAATAGCCCAATAGTTTGTTCACCCTTTCCCTTAAAGGGTAACTTTGTCATCTTGCCTAATAAACAAGATTCATATGTGTCACATGATTTATAATCAAATGACCCTAAACTACCACCCTTGTGTAGTTTAGTTATGCGCCTCTCACTTATATGGCCAAGGCGATAATGCCATAACTAAGATGATTTCATATTATCTCATGTTTGTCTTTTATTGATATTGTTATTTAAAACTGGATTGGACATATCCAATATGTATATTCCATTGTATAATGTACCCATAGCATAAAACATTCTATTCAAACTAAGACAACAACCATTGTTACCAAAATTTAAATGGAAACCAATTTTACAAAGACTAAAAACTGAAATAATATTCTTAGTTACTACAAGTACATAAAAATAATCATCCAATTCTATTACAAGCCCACTAGGGAGTGTCAATACATAAGTTCCTATGGCTAATATAGCAACTCTTGCTCTATTGCCCATATGCAGGTCCTACTCTCCCTTATTGAGTTGTCTAAAGTTCCTAAGACCCTGCATATCAATACATACGTATGAGCCACAATCAGTATCCAATACCTATATACTATTATTAGAAACAGTATTAATATTAGTAACAAACAGGCCTGAAGTAGATGGGGCATCTGATGCCTTCTTCTACTTCAATGACTCTACATAGGCCTTACAGTTCCTCTTATAATGGCCATCTTTGCCATAGTGGAAGCATGTTCCCTTAGGGGCAGTCTCTTTAGCTTTCTTCTTGGCCACTAGCATCACAACCTGACAATCTGCATAGATGGCTCAACTGTTTTTGAGCAAGTTAATCAGCTCAAGAATCTTTGTGGATATTTAGTTCATCCGATAGTCAAGCACAAACTGTGAATAACTATCAGTCAAACCAGTTAGAATTTAGTCTATACTTAATTCATGATCCATCAAAAAACCTAAGGAGGCCAACCTTTTAATATATTCATTCATCTTTAGTGTATATTGCATTGGAGATGTCCCCTCAACCATCTTGGAGCAGAAGAGCAACTTTGAGGTCTCGAACATTTCAGACCTAGCTTGCTCATCAAACAACTCTCTCAGATGATAGACTATGGTATGAGCATCCATAGCCTTAAGCTACTTTTGCAATTTCGGTGACATGGTGGCTAGCATTATACAGCTAGCCATCTTACTATCATCGAGATGCTTTCTGTACTCTCTATGATCAATATCAAAAGCAATAGCAGTAGGGGATCGGGAAGTGGTTCTTTTAAGACATTACCTAGTTTCTCATGTTCCTAAGCCAGTCTAGGAAGTTGGGTCCAATAAACTTATTGGCTTCCATAAGTGAGTTTAGGTTCACACAAGTGGTCATGGTGTTGATTCTTGTAACCTAATGTCAAAGAGAGAAATGATGTTAGACTGTACATAAATACATGTCAATTAAAACCTTAACAACATACAGTATAGCTCCCACTATTTACACGCAAAACCATGACCCTCAATATGAATATGAGAGAATTTATATAGAATTCTCTTAATGGTTCGATATCTAATATCCCTAGGAATGACCTTGGGTTTGCCCAACAAGCCACCCTAGATTAATCGATAGGTATCGATCATACCACTTGCATTTATAATACAACTATCGAATCTAGTGTTATCAACTATTGATGTGTGCACTGACATTAGGCTATTAACTCTTGATGCACATACATCTCATATACACTACCCATTTTTGCCTTTATCCATGTTGACTTTAGGTTTGCCCAACAAATCAACACTTCTAGTTAAAACTGGCCCATTAATCCAAAAATCATATTTCCATGAATCGAACATATTCATATAGAGCAGGCTTGGGTTTGCCTAATAACCCCAAATCTAAAAGAACTGTGGTTCTCACCATATTAACAAAAGGCATTAGTTTTAATATTCTAAGTGAGGGATTTTTACTTAGGTCTCATAAAAGTAGGATGGTCTTGTATATATCATATATATATAGTTACTATAGCTATATGGCATGATATGGACACCCTAACCATGTTGGGCTTAAGTCCATAACCATCCATCATACAAGTCCAAACAATCCTAGCATGCATTCTCTATTGCATCAAATTAACATAAGTTTTGGTTGTAATAATTTATGGATCCAACAATTTGAAAGTCGATTCAACTCTTGAATTGAATTGCTTACTAATTTCAATCTCAGCTAAATTTAATTTTACATGTCATTTTGATTTGGAATTTAATATTAATCAAATTATATTAAACTTCAATTTCCAAAAATTAATCAAAAAATTAATACACCTTAAAATTAATTATTTGATGTCAAAATTAATCACTTTAATTTTGTCACACATGCCACTTTCTAGTCATACTATAAAATTTAGAGCTCCACTTAAATTAATTCAAAATTACTTTCCAAAATTTTCTAAAATTTTTAGAACATCAAATCATCATTTCATGCATCTCCAGGTGACTTCAAGTTCATCAAAATAATTTTGGAATCACCCAAAATCATTAATATAACTGAAACTACACCTAGACATCAACAAATTCATTTTGGCATGCATAAGATATCAAAGTAACACATTTTTATCACATAAAAATATTTTTAAGGTTCTGGAACCGAAACATACACATACAAAATTATCAAACAAAACAGTTCCATTAATTTCAACAAAACCAATCAGATTTCTTTACTGATTGAAAAATTAATTAAAAAATTTTAATTAATTCTAGAAATTTTCAGAGGATTAAAAACATTATAAATATGTTGAAATAATTTTTTCAAAATCAAATTCCAAAAAAAACACGTTCAACCTCAATAATTTAGCCAACTAACTTCACATGCTCTGCAGGAAAACAGTTTTCATAGATGTTGTGTAAAATTAGAAAATAAATATTTTAATCACACTACAATCAATTTTCAATCACAAAAATCATCTGAAAACATATCATGAGGAGAAAAGTGAAATAAAATCAGGCCAAAAAATTTTCATAATTTAATTTCGAATTTTCTAAGAACAAAACCTCAGTTGTCACAACCATGCAATCCTATTGCACATGTAATAGAAACTATATCTAATAGGCACAAGATGTCTCTGATACCACTGTTGGGTTTTGATCTTCCATCAAATACATCAAAAATAGAAAATAGGAGTGGAAATATAAATCAAAACCAAAAAAATCCAAGAACTTTCAAGTTCCATTAGATGTAACTTTAACAAAACATGAACTTAAGATGTGTAACTTACAATCTCCTTTGTTCTTCATTGTCTTCACCTCTTTAGGATTCCATAAACCACAATGACCAAAGGAGGACTTCTCTAATGATATCCACACAAAGAGAGAAGGTTGAAACTGTTGGATCAAAAAAAGAAAGCATGTTATATTTGGAGAATCGGTAAATTTCAAAATTTTTTAGAAATCTTATTTATAGCGAAAGCAAAATATCCAAATCCTCTTGCCAATCTATACATGATATGGTATAAGGATAATAATAAACATAAACAAGATGAAGAGTATTACCGATTCCTTTACTACAGCTTTAGTTCCTTGCAGCTCTATCCTCTACTTCTTATATCCAAAGTCTTTGATTTTAAATCTTTTCCTTTATCAATCTATCTTCTCCTTGTTGTTGTATCCTCAACCAATTTGATTCACCCGTTATTCCCTTAGGACAACTTGGTTAACAGAATCCTTTAGTAGGAAAGGAGAAGAAACACTTTGGAGGAGTATTGTTTTAGAAAAAAGAAGGAAACAATGAGACACTTCTCATGCAATTTTTGATTTTTTCATGCAAGATGAGAGAGAGATTGATAAAAATGTAAGAACACCTTCTTCCTCACTCCCACTTTAGGTTAACAATAAAGGAAAGAAGAGTCTTCCATCCAATGCATCATTTCTTCATTTAATCAATCATAAAGAAGCCATTAAATGAGACTC
>JANVCQ010000231.1:35547093-35561420 GCA_025531925.1 Erythroxylum plowmanianum
GGATAAAATCGCTGTGTCTACTATTCTTTACTTTCATCTCTCTCGAAGTTCAAAGTTCTTAGTTTCACTTAGTTTTTTTTTTAAACAAGTTTTTCAAAGATTTGTTTAACTCTGATTTATCAAAGACTCTGTGAAAAGAATTTAGTTTTAACAAAACGATTTTAAAAGAAGCTTTGAAAGAATTTCAGAAAGGGGAATTCACAATTCAACCCCCCCTTCTTGTGCAATTGTATATCGTATTTTAAGCACTGTTCTAACGTGTGATTTACTTCAGACTTCCTTATCTAAAATGTCAAATTCTTTCATAATGATCTTTCCTTAAAATTTGTTAGACATTTATATACAATGAATAAGACTTGTTCTATACCAATTGTTGGTCCCCATATGGCATGTAAGATGGGTGGGTGAATTGTGTGCTCATTTTTTTCCTTTTATAGTGTAATGAAAGAATTGCCTATTCTAATAAATGGTTGTGGCAAATTCACATACTATAATAACAAAACAATCATAATAATAACTAAGAGAAAGTAGAGAAAAAGAGATAAAAACCTACATCCATACAACACTTAGCCTACATCCACTCCTTAAGCTCCAGATAAAAATTCACTATCTTATTCCTTCAGTGGTTAAAGAATAACCCCCCATACAACATCTCTTTTATTGTAGGTGAAGAGGAATCCTTACAATCATCTTACTTTGATAAAAGGTGAAGAATATCCTTTAACAAATCTTGTTCAAGTAAATAGAGTATCCAAATCAGTTTCGCTAATCACAACAAGTATGCAACTTAAAAACTCCTTCTCTTGCTAATTTTAATGAATAATGGATTAAAATATGTCATGTAATGCAGATATACACTCTCTAGCCTTTTAAGGCTCTTGGAAACTCTTTAGTATGTGAAATAACTCATTTTGGATCAATCTATTCTAAAACAATCTAAAAATTTTGTTAGAAACAAAAATTAGTTATTATAATGGCTAGTAATAGTGATATTGGTTAACTAATCTAATATGTTGGTTGATCAATATTTAATATTGACTGAATAATAGATTGACCAATATGACATACAACCTTGTGACATATAATTTTTCACTTCTTCTGATATAATGGGTGAGCACACCTAAATATTATTCGACCATTGTCTCTAGAAATAGTGTAATGGTTAATAACAACTATATACTAGTTGACCAATGTGTTAGAAATAATTAATCGACCAGTGTGTTTAAAATTTTATTTTCAAAGCTTTTTAAGTCCATATTAATTTATCTAACTTAATATAAAATCATTTCAAATGTTCCTGCCAAATAGTATTTTAAAAATTAAGATTTATTTCAAATCAAAACAAATCTCCTTTTAACTATAAAAGATTAATGCAATATATCTTACATGAAAACCATAATGCAATATTTAAGCCCCTAATTTATTAAAAAGAATAAGATAAGGTTACAAGAAGGACTACAATAATTTGATTAAGTCTTGATATGCTTCAATCCTCGTTTTTCTTAGTTCTTTACTTTAATTATATATATGCTATTTATTAACTCCATTCATTGATTGTTCAATTTATTCAATTGACTCCTCTACTCACTTTGTCCCCTCTATTGAACTTCATTATTCATATATTTCTTGATTCCATTATAATGGATCTATAAATATTACCAAAAATAAATTCATTAATAGAAATACATTTTATTATCATCAAAACATTTTAAGACCTCATTTGGTTAACAATTATAACTAATTGATTCTTGTGGCTATTAGGGATTAAATTTACTTTTTGTTTTAGTTAATTAGATTTAATTTTGATTTAACTAAAATATGATAATAAAATAACAATAAAAATAAAAAAAAATAGAAAGGAAAAGAGATATCATTCTTAACAAAAACAAAAAATCCTTGAGTTGATAAAAAGGAAATAAAATGGGATCTAGTGGAATAAAGGGTATTACATATTGTAATAGTGGTTCTTTGATTTTTTTTCATTCTTCTATTGATCGCCACTCTCTCTTCTATGACTAATAAACTTTTCTCTTCATCAACAATGAAATAATATTTCCTTCTTAGGCAAAAAAAACATATTTCAAATAATAGTTCCTATTAAAGTTGGCCATCTTCCTCTCTTCGGCCTCTTCTTCTCTTTTTATTTCTATAGTTAATATACAATTTTTTGTTTTATTGATCCTAGAATGACATATAAGAGGGTGATGAATTGTTTGTGTATACCTTTTAAACTCTTTTTGATAACTAATGAATAAATTATCTATTTTAATAAATGATTATGACAAATTCATATATATCAATCATAAAACAATCACATCAATAATCAAAGAGAGTATGTAAAGTGAAGATAAAAATAATTTATAATGGTTAAACCGATCAACTTTTGGCCTATGTATACTTCGTAAGCTCCATTTTTTAATTCATTATCATCTTCTTTGAAAAGTAAAGAGAATACGTATGCTTTCCTTCAGAAGAAGAACCCTCTATACATCTTCCTTTCCTAGGGTAAAGATAAATCCTTTGCGCATCTTCCTTAAGATAAATCCTTTGCACATCTTCCTTTTATAGGGTTAAGAGAAATATTTTAAACATCTTTTTTAATTTAATGACTCTCTTAATTGATATTTCATAATTCAAATACAATATACAAATTTCCTTTCTTGATTTCACAATGCTTCTGAGGGTTCATATCATGCTCACATATATAGTTCACATCATGCTCACACATATATAAATGTAACGAAACTCTTTTAAAAGCTTTCCAAGATTCCTTTTAGTGCTAAACTTATGTGAGTGTATTTATACTTAAAACCAACTCAAATAGTCATTGGACATAGAAATTAATTGTTATAATGATTAGTTAATTAGTAAAAATGTTGTGGAAAGCTAGTTGACCCATTGATTAGTCAACAGTTTAGAGGATGACAAATGACCAATTATATAACTTTTTGTTCTTATGTTCGAGTAGGTTTCCAAAATCCTTAAGCTAACAAAACTCATTAAAAAATAATATGAAAACTTCAACTTCCAAGTTTTTTCAAAGATAAAACACATTCTTTAACATAAAATTAATTCAAAACCATTTCAAAAATTCTTTAAGTTTATTTTAAGATCAAAGGTTTACTTTAAAGTTCAAAATAAAATTTCTGGATGATTATGAAAGGATTTATGCATTATTCTCTATATGTAAATGACTATCAATATCTGAGCTCTTAGTTAACTAAAATGACCAAGATAAGGTTATAAGAAAGATTATAGTATTTTGTTGCATATGAAATGGCTCAAATCTTAGTCCACTTAACTTGAATATCCTTAAAAGCTCTATTGAATTATGTACATTATCCACTTTTCTTATTTTGTTCATCCTTTGATTGCTCAATTGATTCAATTTCTTTATTTGATCACTTTTCTATTCCATTAAATTTGATAGTTCATTTGTTGTTTAGATATTTGAAGAATTACCATACTAATATCAACAAATTTAAAAACATTGAAAGTAACATGTTTTGTTAACATAAAAAACCATAGTTTAAAACCTCAAATAGTTTAACATGATTGACTGGTAATATATTATTCTCAAAGAATATCCTTAGTTTGCTTTTCTCTTATCTTATAACTCCCTAAGAAAAATCCCATATTATGTAGATCTTTTTTAGTTTAAATCATGTTTATTTAATTGTCTTCAACAATGAATCACAATTTAACCCATCCTTATCTATTATTTTTTGCTAGTTATGGCAATAAAATGAACCCAAGAAATTATAGGTGCAACTCATGCACTAAAAGTGACTCTTTTACCATCATCATTAATTTTGTTCGAGTTTCTTTACTCTATTAACATTCCTCATGCTATTTTATGTGTTTCATATATATTGAAAGAAAGGTCAAGAGGGTAGGTTTTTTTTTTGAATTAGGTCAAGAAGGTAGTCATAGAAGATGGTGGATTTAAAGGATGATATACATACCACTAATTCTTCTTAACACATCATTTTAAGGATCTATAGCCTAAGAGAAACCATACACCACCCTCTTTTATCTTGATTTTGATATGAGTTAGTTAGCGTACTCCTTTCTTTTAATTTATAGCCTTTTAGTTTGGTATTAATATGATTATTTAAGTTTCAAGGATGCTCGTTTAATTTTAAAGGCTATACTTTTGATTTTAGTCATTGTTTATTTTTGTTTTTAGGTTTGATAGATTACGTACAAAAGAAATCTATTATAGGAGAAGCTAAATAAAATAGATTAAGAGAAAAGTGATATTGGTAAATAAAAGAGATGTATGCCACTGTAAAGGTATAATCCAAAGTCATCTTTGCTTATGTCATGTTTGCTTCATGAAATTAAATGTTTGATGATTGCATTCTTATGCCTTTCCCATATTTTTTCCTCTTAATATGCCTATTCACTTATATTTGATAGGTTTTTATATATGGTTATTAGACTTAAAGATTCGTTTAATAGATTTTGCTTTTATTCTAAGTGATGGTTTGATTATAAGGTGATTTTTTCTAACGTACCTTCAGCTTTTATGTTTTTGAATACCATTGATCCTAATTTCATTATTTAAATTAATGTTTTTCTTTAAATTTCTTGTTATATTATGTTGATTTATAGTTATAATCGTTGCTTTATTAAGTTTGTCATACCTTTATCTTTACCTTGTTTTTAGTTTTTGAAGTTATAATGGCTCTTTTTCTAGGTGTTTATATTACTTTTATAAAAAAATTACATGTTTTTTCCTTTTATTTTACATAACTATATTCCTCAAGTGTTAGTTAAAATCTTTTAATATTTTTTATTTATGATTTTTTAATTAGCTCCTGTATTTTAGGATCTATATCTCCATATTTTTCATTGATATATTTCGTTCTTAGTTAAAGTCATTATATTTCGTTCACAATAGAAAAAACTTTCAAACATAGTACAACATTGCCCTTTTTGTTTTACATGATGTTTTCAAGGTTGATTTTCACTTAAACTCTATAGTTGTCTTCCCATCTTAACTTAAAAGGTTATTTGAAATTATGATTTTTATTTCACTTTGTTCCTAAAGTTTTAGTGTTGTATCTTATCTTTAGGATAGTTAAGAAATAGTCATTTTGTTTTCTTTCATTTTAGTCATAAAAGAGTCATTTAGTCTTGGTGCATTTGGTTTACGGTTATGCTAGTTATTCCTAATTGCTTTATGAAGGATGGGTGGTTAAGAAAAATCATTTACACCTTAGGCATAACTTTTAACATGATTTAGTTTTTTCTTATTATGGACTATGTTCAATAAGTTATTAAGTAAATTTTATTATGTCTTTAATGTGTGATTAGTATATCTTTACTATTTACAATATAATTATCTAATCATGTTGCATTCATCTTCTCATTTCTTTAATCCTTTATGATTTGTTCTAAATTTTGCACAGTGCATGCTTTAAATTACATTAGTGGCTTATATTTTCTACTAGATATCTCTAATTTAATCTAGGTTCTTCATGATTTATATTTTCAATTTGGAAATCTTATATAACATGTTTAGAATGAACTTGTCGATAATTCATTAACCAATTTTTATCATAACTCTAATTAAAATGATCTTGTTATAAATCTCATAATTGCAAATTTTTGTTTATTAGGTCACATTATGAGCTGCCCTTTTTTTATACCTCAAATAAGGATTGGATTACAAGCTTTATTCATTTATTAGTATGAAGACTAATTCTTTCTTGTCGATACCCGATTGTTTCCTAAATTTTCCTAGTTATAATCAAATTGTATATATTTTAAAATTTCTCAAAAATTATTATCATCATATAATGCAAAGATATGGAAACTGTACCGTTCAGGCTAGTATTAACCAAAAAATGGTATGATATTGTGTTATGTTGTACAAGGATCTTACACTAACTGTGGTAGAATACCGATTAGTTACCAAACTCAATTGAAAATTTTAAAAAATTAAATACTAAATTGAAATTTTAAAAATTTTAACCCTAATTAAACCTACTTAAACCTGAACTTGATCCCTTCCCTAATCCCCACCCTACTTGCCATTTAAACATTGCTTCTCTCACTTCTCTCACTCTCAACTCACTGTCTTAACCATTAACCTATCACACTCATTACACTTGTGGTCCCACACTAGTTAGGTAGTCAGCTGTAGACTGCTCCCTCACCCAAACCCAGCTATACCCAAACCTAATTGTCCTCGTACCTAAACTTGCACCTGCACTTGCTAACTCACACCTAAACCTGCTAACTTACGCTTATACTTGCTGCATACCACTACACCACAATCCATATGCAGACCTATTGACCTGACCCATGCCACTTTAAGGATTTAGTGAAGGTTGCAAAAAATTTTGTATTTATGTTCTACAGTCATTTAATGAATGTTGAAAAAATTTGTATATTTATATTCTACAGTCCTTGTGACTCTGAGATAGTGATCTAATGAAGGTTGTAAAAAAAAGAAATAAATTTTATGGAATTTATGGATTATGGAATATGGATATTGAAATATTAAATTGTGTTGATTGTTGATTTGAATATTAAATTATATATTTTTGTTTTTTACAATACTAAATATAAATAAATGAATATTAAATTGTAAACTTATGATGAATTGTGCATTATTATCATGTGACTTTATATTGTGCAGTAATTTTGTATGTTAAATTATTGATTCTTGGTGAATTGTGTAGTGTATCATGTATAATGATTCTTGACTATGGAGTTAATTTGAGTAAGAAACCAAGATGTTGATCAAAATTAATGAATGAAAGATTGTTAAATTAAAGTTAGGTATTAGGATTTCAATAACCATGTTGATTGAAATTTGTTAAGAAAACAGAATAATGATCAGCATTACAAATTGAATTATATAAGCAAACAATATATTAGTTTATAGTTGAATAATGTGATTACATAAAATAGGTTGTAAACTTATAGTTGTGAGTTATAGTTGAAATTGAATAGATTGTAGCTATGAGTTTATGTCTTTATGGTTGAATTATCTAATCATACAAAATGACTCATATAAAATGTATGTGTTTTTGTGTTAGTTTTGAGTTAATCAATATGTATTTTGTGATAGTAGTTAATAATGAAATTAAGTGTTCTTTATTTTGATACAAAGTTATTAATTTAATTTTTATATATGTCTTTATTTATTTTAAAAATAAATAGAAGGAAGTTCAAGTACTCATGATAATTCTGTCGCTTCAGGTATATGAAGATTTGATGATTAAACTTCGCCTTAAGCTAGATTGGCTCATGAAATGATGAACTATGCTATTTGTTTGTATTGTAACAAGAATTGGAAAGGTGGGAGAATCACTAGATTAAAGAAGAATTTAGCTAAATCAAAGGTGATGTGGAGCTTTGTAGGGAAATGAAGACTTTTTCTTAAAGAGTATCAGCATGGCAAATATAGGAGGCAAAGATTGAACTATGAACTTGGTAGTGGAGGTTCTTTTTTTATTGGTCAAAATGAAAGTGGGGATGCTAAATGTGATAGTATTCCTACCCAACAAGAAGGATATGTTGCACTTAATGTTAGGAAAATATGATGACATATATCTAATTTTTTACACCATGAACAACTCTTGGAGCTTAGCCTCCAATTTGTAGTGCCATAAAATCTAGAGAAGCAGCTCATAATATGGCCATTGAGATGGTGGTATAATTCAGGTATAACATTCAATGTTGCATAATCTTATTATTATTAGCTTACGGTGGATACTATACCTCTTATAGTTCAAGATACAAAGCTCATTCAATTGATGACTATAGATGTAAAATTTTAATAAGCTTTATTTAAAAATAAAAATTTTATTTAGATAAAAGAAGAATTATATAGGCTACTTATGGGTGTTCAATCATATGTCATGGTTAGATAATTGCAAGAATGATCCTATTATTAATTTTTGATTTATTCTGCAAAGGGGACAATGATTTTGAATTCTATTACTGCATCTAGCCTTATTAGGAATGTTAATACTCTGTTTGAAATATGTGATGAAATTGTGAATGAAGTTGTGCCAAAAAATATTATTCAGTTTATTACTAACAATAATTCCACTCATATAACAGTTGGAAGAATACTGAAAAGTAAGTATAATTCTTTTTGCTTGACTTCTTAGTTGCATATTGCAATGACTTGATGTTGAAAAATATAGGAGATGCTAGGTATTTTCCTATTGTTGATGATATTATAAAAAATGTAAAAAAGAGGTGGCCAAGTTCACTTACATTCCTGTATGGGTCCTAAATTTAATGATAAAGGATTTCACTAATGGTAGGAATTTATGTCATCCTGTTTTTACAAGATTTGTAACTAATTTTTTATCACCTTAATGTTTTATTTTGATGAAGAAGGAGTTTAGGCAAATGTTTATAAGTGATAAATGAGTTGTATCTCAATATGTTAGGTCTATGCTAGAATGGAGGTTTCTAGAATTATATTTGAACATGCTAGCCTTCAAAGTCAATTTGTCATCCAAGTTTATGAGCCTTTAGTGAGGGCACTTCATCCAAATGATATTGATGAGAAGGACAGAATGGGTTATCTTTATGATGCCATAGAGAGGGCAAAGGAAGCAATTAAGTACAATATAAAAAAAGGACTTCTTTGTACACACCTTAACTTGCAATCATCAATGAGAGATAGAAAAGGCAACTTTACTCTTTGTTATTTGCAACTATGAAATCTTTGAATCCTAGTGTCTATTTCAAACCAAGTTTTACAAAGAAAGATGAAGTTAATAGGGAAATGCTATTAACTATTACAACAATTGTTGCTCATAAGAAGATACAAGATCTCCTAAACTAATAAATGAAGATTTGGAAGGATGCCTATGGTGATTTTAGGATGACAATTTTTATTTGTCAAAGAGACAAACTTAATCCAAGTATATATTTTTTTTGCACTTTTGATACTTTTTAAAAATTAATCATCACTTTATTTTATTTACAATGTCTTTTGTTGTCATATAGCAGCTTAGTGGGACTAATTCATAAGTGGTGTTCCAAAATTGCAAAAGTTTGCAATTTAAATTCTAAGTCAATATATGAGTGCAAAAGAGTGTTTAATGAATTGAAGCACATTTGTATTCATCCATTCTAAGAAAAGTAATAGATTGGAACACTAAAGATTAAACGACTTAGTCTTTGTTTGATGCAATTTAAAGTTTCAAGAAAGGCATGTTATTATCATTATTAAGTTAGATATATATTTTGTAATTTCTTAATAATTTAATTTTATTTGTTTACTAGGTCTCTTAATAAAATAAGTTGTTTTGTCAATCCAATCTGCTTTAACCATATCGATCTTTTAGCATATTAGGTTTCTAAGGAATCAAGTTTGATAAACAAGGGTGACTGGGAATATAATCTTGGATGGAAATGTATTGACATGTCATTTAGTGCAATGAATTTGAATGATGGAAATGATAAGGCTCTCCTCACTAATGAGGATTTTGTACCAAATGAGAATTAGAGTCAATGTGATTTAAGTAGGTATTTTTTGAAGAAATTTAAATGGGTACTTGATTGAATGAAGTTCCTAGTTTTTATTTCTCCTCTTTGTTTTATTTCACTTGTATTTGGTGTATATGTTAAATTCTATATATTTAAGTATAATTTGTAAATGTTTTTATTTTAAGTTTTACTTCCAGGTGGTTATTTCCTTGTCACAAGCTCTTAGTTAGAGAGTCGTATGTATTTATTATTCTCTTTTCATTTTTATGTAATTATTATTTGTTATATGATAAAATTATCACTTTTTAAGTACTTTGTATTATCCTCAATTTTTTATTTGTATGATGATCATATTAATTATGATTACTATTTATATGTGAAATATATGAAAAATAATATTAATAAAAATAAATATATTGTTGTTATTTTAAATTTCTATTATTATGATTTTTGGAGGCATGGTCAATGTAAAATTATAAATTACACAATGCAATTTATTGAGGGACTATTTTGGAATTTTAAAAAAATTCAGAGACTATGTTATAAATTTAAAAATCTACATAAAATAGTATCTGATATTGATTGATACCGATATGGTATCATACTAAAACCAAATTTGGTATTAGTACGAGGATGATATTCATAACTTTGATATAATGTCAATCCAATGATGCATTTAATTTCAATTAAATAATCTTAATATTTGATTTTTGCATAGTTGTATTAATTCAAGATTTGAATATTAATTATATTTAAAGTGTATTTATTTAATTTTAATTAAGCATTATCGCATTCATTTAGCTTTAATTGTGTATGATCACATCCATTGAACTTTAAGTGTGCATGTTCACATATAATTTGTTTTAATTTGTATTTATTCATAATTTCATAATATTTGTCTTGAATTTCATTAGATTAAGTTTAAATGTATTTTATCATATAATTTATGCAAATTGTTAGACTTAATTACATTTGTTTATTTCTACTTTCGATAAATTAATTTTAAATAATTCTAAGTGAATTCTTAAACAATTCTAATTTGAGACAATTAATTTTCTTATTATAATTAATTATTCTTAATTTTATTAATTTAATTTAAATTTGATTTTTTGATATTAATATTTTCCAATTTTAGTTAAATAGTTTTTATTTTTCAAGTTAATTAATTTTGGAAATAAAAAGGGAAAAGAAAATATGGAAAAAGACAAAACATGGAGGGGGGAGATGTTCAAGTATAAAACATGAAATGAAAGAGATAATTTGAGAATAGAAAAAAAAAAAGGACTTGACATAGTAGTTGACAGTTGGTGCCCATCCATTTCCAACTCAACATTTTTTTAATAGATTTAATAATGGAAAGAATGGATTTCTTAAAGTTGGGTTTGAGAGAGAAGCTTCCCGCTACGTACCAATGGCATGTAAGCTCCACTGATCCCTGAAACCTCAACCTGATTTTGTACTCTTAACTTCCTCTTTTCTTTTTAGTGTTCTACCTGATTACCACCTTCCTTTCTCCTCTTCATCATCCTTGTTCTTTTCTTTCTTTAATTTTTCATTGTTCATTACTTTCTCCATTTCTAGCAATGTCAAAGAAAAACTTCCCACCCTTTCTTAACTTCATCCCACTTAAATTCCTTCATCTAACTTTGACAATACCACCTTTCCCTTACCCTATTGTTATCAAGAGATCTTGGATTCAAGTGGTAAGAGACTCTAATCTTGAGATCAAACTTAGACTGTAGCCTAAATAGGAACTTTGAGATCTAAGTTATAGCATCTCCTATTGACATATTGAAAGCTAGTGCGGGGATATGGAATGCAGCTCTAATAGGCTACTTCTTGGACAAAAGTGTCTCATTTTCAATAATGAAATCTTGGGCCATTACTAACTAGAAATAGTTAGGACTAAAAAATATAATAATAAATAATCAAGATGTATTCTTCTTTATATTCTTCATTAGCTCATTTGAAAGAAAGTTACTCAAATCAGCATCTTACCATGTTCAAAACAAGCCTTTCTTACTTCAAAATTGGTGACCAGGGATTAACATTGAAGACATCAAACATTATAATGTCCCAATATGTATTTGTGTGCATAGAATTTCGCTTGAATATTGGACTACATCAGGCTTGAGCCATATTGCCAACTTTATTGGAAGATGTCTATGTTTAGACCAAGTAATAATAGAAATAAGTAGATTTAATTATGCCAAAACTTGTGTAGTTATAGAGACTATGAAGTACCTACCGGATGAAATCACCATACTTAAATTAAATGACAATTTTGATTTGGTGGAAGATGTAGTCAAGGTAACTTATGTATGGAAACCTTCAACTGTGATAACTAAGAAAACTTAGAAACCAATATGAAGTTGAAGTTAGGATACTCACATGAATTGTAGAAGATGACAACAAAATTAGAGCCTAGTGGCTAATTCCTCTTAATTAGAAGTCAAAGCTTGCACCTTGGCTCTTAAAATAGAGGCTCTTAAAATAGATCCTAGAGGATAGGTAAACCATTAAACAATTATGAATAGCAAGCTTACCTACATAAAAAGAAAAGTTGATTACACCATTACTATAGTTAAAGCTAATAATGTTGGTCCCTAATCAAAATACTATAGCAATGACCCCTCAAATGGAGTCAGTTGAGTTGGTGGCTCTTGATAATAGTATAGATCTCTCAAATGAAATTCACATGAGATTGGCCATAATCTTAAATGAAGATGAATATTTTAAACCTATAAATAGAAGCAGATCTAATAAGAAAAAGAGATCTTATTCCTTGAATAAAAACTTATAAGAGTTATAGTTTACAATGTGAGGGGTTTAAATTTTCCTACTAAAAAACGTATGCTTAAGGAGTTTATTTTGGAAAATAAGCCTACTTTACTTGAAATTTTGAAATCTAGAATCAAGGGTAATAATTGTAACTTAATTTTTTCCCAAAATGTTGAAAGTTGATGCACAAGTATAGTGCACACCTAAATGGAAGAATCCTGATTCTTTCCAATGAAGATAATGTTTCAATTCTTTACTTCCTGATGATGGATTAACTGATTAATCTGAAGGTATATATCAAAGATTTGAATCTCATTGTTTTCATTTCCTTTATCTATATATTTAACTACTCATTCCAAAACAACTGCTTTATAGACTAAACGTTGAGAGACTATTGTAAGCATGAGAAGTCCATAGCTCTTTCTTGGTGATTTCAATGGAACCATTACTTTAGAGGAAGATGAATGCAATAACTCTCATAGAACATTCTGTGATGATTTGAGTAATTGTCGCGATGATATTTAGGTTACTAACATGCCTTTTAGAGGCAACTTTTTTACATGGAGTAATAATCAAAAGGAAAATACTTTCCTAAAAAAGTTGGATTAAGGACTCATTAACTTGGAGTGGCTTTGAGCTCTACCACACAGCAAATCCATTTTACTCAATATAATATTCTCAAAACACTTTCCCATTATGGTGCAATATGTTAATACCAAAACTTGCAGCAAAAACCCCTTTAGGTTTAACAATGTTTTAGTTTATCTTGTAGGCTTCAATAAAGCAATTTAAAGGGGTATCAAGTACAATTTTATGGGAAAGAATATCTACACAAGAAAAATGAGTAAAATAATGGAGGAGCTTGAAACATTTTAGAAGCAAATCATATGGTACAAACTGCTAAATCTGCATTGTATAAGGCTCAATAGATAAGGATCCTCATTCTCCAACTCTTTAAACTAGAGAAAGGTAAACATTGCGTAATTTTACTCAAGTTGTTAAGTTTGATTACTCTTTAGAGATCATGGATCACATGGTTAAATGAAAGGGAAAGAAATTCAAAATTTTCTATACAAAAATGATCTTCAGACAGGTTGCTAATAGGATTGTATCCATTTCAACCTCAAGCTCAAGCTTAATAACTCAAAATCCACTTCTTAGGGCTATAGTAGAGCACTACTATAATCATCTAGATTCTCCTTCTAGTGCTTGCTTATCTTTAATGTTAATGTAGGAAATCATTTGAGAACACATCATGTCCTAAGAAGCTGACCTGTTAACTTAACTAATAACTACCGCAGAAGTTGTTAATGAACTAAAATCTTTGTGTCCTTACAAGGAAACATGGCCTAATTGGGCTTAATATTAACTTCGTTATCAAAACTTGACTTATTACTAATCAACTATTTCCAGATGTAGCCCTTAAATTTTTCAAAAATAAATGAATGTTTAAGGAAATCAATCACATTTATTCCTCTTATTCCTATAGGCAAAGATCAAAGATTTATAAATGATTTTCTCCTAATAACATGTTGTAATAGCATTTGCAAAGCAATAGTAGAAAGATTGAATAGTCCTTCAAAATCACATTAATCCTACTTTGGGAGCTTATATACCTAGTGGACAAACTAGGGATAATATCACTATTACTCAAGAGCTATTTAAGTATTATACTAGGAAAGGAGGTCATAAGAATTGTGCAATAAAAGTTGATTTCCAAAAAGCTTATGATATAATTAACTAATCCTTTATTATCAAAATACTGCCAGCATATGGATTTCATATAACTTTTATAACATCGATAGAGGAATACATTTAAATAATGTCTTTCAATATTTTGGTGAATGGGGAGCCATTTAACCTAATCAAAGAAGCTAAGGGAATTAGGCAGGGGGATCCTTTGTCCTTTACATATTCTCACCAGTTATAGAAGTATTCAATAAGCTATTAAGAAGAATCATAGTGAGAAATAATTCATTTAATGTAACATCCCATCATTGATGGGAAGGGTAGAATAGTAATTTGGAATAATTTATGAGTGCTTGAAATCGTTGATATGTTCATGCATTCACATA
>JANVCQ010000231.1:35572331-35594342 GCA_025531925.1 Erythroxylum plowmanianum
CCGAGGCCATTGAATTGGGTATGTAAATTGTTTCCGCATAAATTATAATGTGTGTGCATGTGTTTTTTTTTTAAAAAAAAAGTTAATACTGAGTTTTGACTGACTGAGTGATGTAGCACGCCACCCTCGCGGGGCACGGACTCAGATATCGCCAATGATGTCGGGTTCGGGTCATGCGGAAGTAGGGTGTTACAATATTCCCTCTCCATAGAGTTTCTCCTTGCTTTCATTCGAATGCTGCTTCACAAGTCCCATTGTGCCCCACATAACAAAACTATTGAGGTAGGCTTCTATCATCGAGTCCTCCTCTCCTTCTCTTTGATCGTTCGTGACCATGATATTTACTTGCTCCTCACCTGCCTTCTGTCTTGGGCATTCTTGAGCAAAATGTAGCCTTTAAAAATTGAAACAAGCAATATCCCTTTTTGATTGCTTCTTACCTTGAGAATATTCACCAAGCTTCTCCTTACCTTTCTTTGAGCCACTCTGCATCCCACCATTCTTCTTGCCCTAATAGCTAGTTTGAATCGGTGGTAGCATTTGAAGATACATTAAGGCGTTAGTAGCCATTATCGCATTTAGAAGGTCTTTCACGTTTTGCCTTCAAAGCTCCATTTGCGCCCAACCTTGCAACCTGCTAATGAAGTTGAACAATTTGTCCTCCTCCGACATGTTCCACACGTCTAACATCAAAGATGTGAATTTCCTCACATAATCCTGCACTAAGTCGTCTTACTTGAACCTCTTCAAAGCTTCCCTCGCAAGCCATGAAGTTTTGTTGGGCAGGAACTGATTCGTTAGCTCATTTTTTATCTTCTCCCAAGTGTCGATGGGAGGTCTACTCGTACTGATGTCATTGGAGGGTCACATTCTCCACCACAGCTTTGCATCCTCCATTAAATACATAACTGTGAACGACACCTTCTTTGAGACAGCAACCTTTGCCACTGCAAAGTACTGCTCCATATCCTATAAAAAATTTTCAAGCTCCTTGACATTCTGCTTGTAGTCGAAAAATTGTGGCTCTTGTACCTTCGCCAAAGTGCTTTCTGCTTGTCCAACGTCTTGTGTTGCAATGACACATCTGAGGATCGTGATCTCATAGCTAGAATCCTTTTGTGCCTTCATCAACTCTGCTATTTGTTGTTGCAACTGTTGGATTTGCACTTTCAACATCTCGAATCGAGTTTTGTAAAAAGTGACCTCCTACTTCCGTTGAGGAATTGACCCAATGAGTGCCTCCACTTGGTTGACACTTTCTGTCAAATTACTGCCTCCCGCCATCTTAAAATTTGGCTTTGATACCAGTTATTACAAAGGTTTTCCTTTAAACACGAACTTGTCCCATAAGATGCGATAACCCCTTTGCACAATAATCTCACTTAGCTCGATTAAAGCAAAATTCAACCTTGTCCTGTGATTGTTGACTAACCTACCTGTTTTCAAATTTCTTACGACCATCCCAGTGTTTCACTGTCACACCCTTGCAAGAAAACTACGAAAGAACTAAATAATAATGGCAACAAAAAGATAATGTGAAAGAGATATGACAAATGCTAACCTTTATTGATTTCCTCAAAATATATAAAGGAATGCTCTTTCAATTCCTAAGTGTCTCCCATACTCATCATATGAAAAGCAAGGCTCAAATAACCTATTTATCGGCCCCTCTACATGACTAAGTTAGAATCCTAATAGAACTTTACTAGCTACGATCACAATCTTATCCTTATCAGATTACATAACGCTAACCAATAGAATGACATTCCCATCCAATTAGGACTCTATCTAATAAGATTAAGCTTCATCACAATAACAAGATAAAAAATTACATATGATTTAACCTTATCCACGAAGATGACCACTATCTTCAAAAGATCCTCCCGTATGATCTTTATCATGTAGAGTTGATATTTATCC
Source organism: Erythroxylum plowmanianum (assembly GCA_025531925.1). Taxonomy (NCBI): domain Eukaryota; kingdom Viridiplantae; phylum Streptophyta; class Magnoliopsida; order Malpighiales; family Erythroxylaceae; genus Erythroxylum; species Erythroxylum plowmanianum. The sequence continues at coordinate 35,574,252 of JANVCQ010000231.1, forward strand.
TCCGTGATCCTATCTGTCACATCATCCAAGATCTCCTCATGTCTATCCGTTGATAATGAGTCATCCAAGCCAATAACACATTAGTCTATCCAATGCTTTCCCATGCCACATCCATTAGCCATAGTCTATCCATAAGTCCATAGTCTTTCAAGAACCTAATCTTAGATACTGCTAGATTTTCGTCCAAAATAGTCTAACATTGAGGAGAATCGATAACGTTTGAACTTTATTTAAACAAGTTAAAATGTTTGACCCTAAATTGATTAAATCAAAAAACGTTTGACCCATAATTGGGCATTTAGCCCCTAAATCTTACTTATTTTCAATCATGTGTAGATTAATGTCTATAATTCTAAAATGAATATTTAGTAATTTTAAATATTTAAATAAATCATTAAAAAATTAATATAGATGCATATATATTAAATAGGAAAATAAATTCAAATATATCAAAAGAATCTTAATTATTAATTTTGATTTTATTTAAAATATGGTACATTATGGTAAAAAACAACTATATTATTCGTTACAAGGTGACATATGTTATAAAAATTCAAGTATGATATAAAAATATTTTTATTATGTGTAATTATAGGATATAAAACATACTACTTGTGAGTTTCTAAACATATATGTTTTGTTAAAATGTAAAATTGATTTCAAATTTGAAAAATGTTAAATCAAACAATTATAACATATTGTAAAAATAAACAAATAATGCCATTTTATTAATAGTGCAATTGATCTCAAATATTATCTTTGATTATTATAACTATTCTACACTATAAGAAATAAAAGTATTCATAATAAATAAAATTAGTTTAAACTTAACAATACTCAATTTTTAAAATTTTCAACAAGATATAATTATTTAACATTATAATTAATATATTTTTGTATTCATTACAAAATTAGAAAAAGTATTTAAAATCTTGTGAAATATTTTAAAAAATAAAATTTATTTGTACAAAACATAATATTTCCTACTCAATTCATGATGATTGAATGACCAATAGAAAGAGATCCAGGTAAATCTTTCAAACTTACCGAAATAACGGACTTTGTTATTGGTGTACTTATAAGTTGTAATTGCTCGTAATGCTCTAAGCACGATTAACGAGAAAATTCAAAATATTTTCTCAAAGTAAATAAAAGCATCTAAAAAATATCTTAAAAAAGATACGAGGCATTCAAATATTATTTAGTAAATATAAAATATAAATAATAACACAATAAAATAATAATAAAAATATTTTAAATAATTATATAAATTTATATAAAATTTATATAAATTTAAAAAAGGTATTGGATAGTGAGTTTAGTTTAACTATAGAATTATGTTACATAAAAATAAATACTTGTCCAAAATATGTTTTTGAAGAAAAGACTGTCGTTTTTTATTTCTAATTTGTAAAATAGAAAATAAATCAGGTTAGACCGAGTCAAGTTTGAACTTGGACCCAATCGGGCCTCAGGCCAAATCGAGCCCTAGTAAAAGCTAGGGGCTAACTCGACCCGACTTATTGTCATCCTATTTGATATAATTTGAATTTCAATTATATGTACATATGTATAAGGATAAAAGACAAAAACACCCTCTATACTTAAGATAATTTATTATAATTTGGAATTCTCCAAAAAAATTTCCTTTTCTTTTACATTTGACTTCGATTAAAGAAATTAATGGAACGTCTGACGTGACAATATTAAGACACTTAATGCAACATATGAAGAAATTATCTGACCCAAGCTACTCTAAGTAAAAAATAAAAAACAAAATGCACCCTTCTCTTTCTCCAAACCTATTCCCCAAAAACTTCTCTTCCTCTTCGTTTTATTTTATTCTAGGGTCTAGATCTACTGGTTTCCAAATTCTAGCTTCATCTCCTCAACCATTTCTTTCATCTTCACCCATCCTTTATAGCTTCTTTCCAGCATTGTCTTTAATGACAGTGTTTTCCCTACAAAACAAAACATTATTGGACTTCATTATAAACTATAATGGAGACAGATTTCCCACCTCTACCGTACTCTTCTCCCTATTCCCTCCCTTCATCCCCCTCTTTGTCCCCAACACACTCCACAAACCAAACTACCCACCTCTACCCCCAACCAATGCTTTTCCACTTCCATATGACAGTGTGTATCCACAAAACACAGGGGCTAGAAAGACTTGGAAATAGATTGTGGATGATAATTCGAATTCTTCCTTGATCTACTATCCACCAGTAGAGATTAAAAGAAAGCTAATGGTAAGTCCAAGTCTAGACATTCTGCAAGAGGAAGCTAGGTCATGGGAAGCAGCACTCATTTTTTTTTATGGATAAAAGCCTAACTTTTCCAGTCATACAAGCTTAGACCCAGAGAAATTAGAAAGGTAAGGGGTTAATGGAAGTTATGCTAACAAAGGAAGATAACCTAATCTTTACCTTCTCCTCTAAATCAGAAGCTCAAAAGGTAATTGAAGAAGGCCCTTGGCACATTTTTCAACTTCCTTTATTTCTTCAGAATTGGCAATCGAGTATGGAATCAGGGAAAATTTTCATTGAAAGACATTCCTATTTGGGTCAATATCCATAATATTCCTTTGGAATATTGGACAACTAAAGGATTGAGTATGCTAGCTAGTTATTTAGGAAAAACAATTTGTATGGATGAAAACACTGCTTTGAGAAAACATATTGGATTTGTACGATTATATGTAAGTATGAATATTTCTAAGGAAATGAAAGACAGCATACCCATCCTAAGATTGGTTGATGGCCATTCTCTCAGAGAAGACAAGGTGTTGGTTACATACCAATAAAGGTCTTCCTTAAAAGCATAAGGCAAAGAATGGAAACCAACAGGGAAAGTTTTCACTGGAGGAGATTACTGGGAAGTGTCGGGTTTGGAGAAGAAAAATTCTGCAAATAAAAAAGAGTTAGAGGAAGTTGAATATATTTAAGATAATCTTGTGAGACAAGGTAGATTGGTTTAAGCTGAAAGTGAACTAACTATAAAATGTGAGAGTGCACTAGTAGAAATCCTTTCAGATTTAGATCTACAAGTGGAAATTCAATAACAACCTTTAACTACCTCCAATAAAATGTTAGGGAACAACCAGGAAAGTAAAAGGAAAATGGTGAGACAAATCCTTGTCATAGAGATAAGGAAATCCAACTAAATGAGCATACCCAACAGTTGGAAGAATAGCAGAAGGAGTTACTCAAAAGGAACATTTTGAATAAGTAATTTCACAAAAAAGTAATAGGAGCAGTAGGAAAGGCTCCAAAGGGAAATCAATCTCACATGACCCTGATAGTTTGGAATGTAAGAGGAATAAATAACCCTTCTAAGTTTAATGTGGTAAGGGATTTTGTTCTAAAAGAAAAGGCCTTTGTTCTTTGCTGGAAACAAAAATTAGGAAAGCCAAACTGAATAAATTAGGTTGTTTGGGAAGCAAATGGAAATGTATCACCAATCACCAATGTCACGCATAGTGAAGGATTATTATTGTTTACAATGGAGATTTCCTAGAAGTGAAGGTGTTGGAAACCAATCAGCAATTCATTCACGTGGCACTTAAATTCAAAATTGAAAACACTTATCCTCTTGCTACATTTGTCTACGACTTTAATACAGGTTTTTAGAGAACTGAATTATGGAATTCCCTTCGAAGACTTAAAGCTTCAGTTAGGGGTCTATGGTTAGTTAATGGGGATTTTAATGCAACTATATACAAAACAGAGGCGGAAGGGAATTGCAACCTACTCAATTACACTATGGATATGTTTGATTGCATGTAGGATGTGTAATTAATAGATTCAACATTTGAAGGTCATAAATTCATTTATTTTAACAAACAATGTTCTAACTAGTTCATTTGGAAAAAGTTAGACAGAGCACTAGTGAATGTGGACTGATTAACTACCTTTTTAGAGAGTTCAACTAACTTTCTAGACCTAGGAATTTCTGATTATACCCTTATCAAAGTGCATAACTTGTTCAAAATGATTAGAATCCACCACCCTTTTAGATTTAATAATTTTCTAGTTAATATGTTAGGGTTTCAAGAAGCTATTACTAAAGGATTGGAGCATGAGATCTATGGTACTAAGCATTTTATTTGTTTGCAAAAGTTCAAGGCTATCAAACAGGAATTGAAGTTGTTAAATTTAAGGAGAGGTTAGAATTTCACAAAGGAGGTCGAGGAGGCAAGAAGCAAGTTATCAATAACCCATAAATCCTTGGCAAATGGCCCAATTGATTGCAATCTAGCTATAGATGAAAAGGAAGCTCTAAAATCTTGCAAATGGTAGACAATCAATGTTCTTTATTAAAGCAGAGGGCTAGAATTGATTGGATTAAAGATGGGGATAGATGCGTTAAATTTTTTTCAACTCAGTGGCAGCAGGAGAAATGTCAATAGAATTACTTCAATAAAATCTGAAATTAGGGAAACTATATTTGGACAGGCTAAAATTGCTAAGAAAGCTAAGATTTATTTCCAGAATCTATTAGGCACAGAATGTTGTAGTGGCAATGGAGTGAATCTTAGGCAATATGTTAGAGTCAGGATTCCTGAATAGGAAGCCTAGCCTTGTCATGGATCAGGAAATAGAGAAGGTGGTTTTCAATATGAATGGATCCAAGGCTTCGAGCCCCGATGGATTAAGTAAGTTTTCTCTTCCAAAAAACTTGGGGAAACATTGGGAGTCTTATAAAGGAAGCTATCAAGGAGTTTTTCCAAAATGGAGACTTGCTTAAGGAGATCAATAAGACCTTTCTATGTTTAATCCCTAAGAGCTCTAACCAATCATTTGGAATGATTTCAGACCTATATCATGCACAAATTTTCTCTATAAGATCATAACCAAGATATTGGCAAATAGGTTGAAGGAAGTTCTTCACTTACTCATTAGTGAGAACCAAGGAGCTTTTATAAGAAGTAGACATATTGGGGATAATATTCTTCTATTGCAGGAGCTTTTAAAAGGGTACACTATAAAAAGAAGCCCTTAAAATTGTACTATTAAAGTGGACTTACAAAAAGCTTTCGATATTGTTAATTGGAGCTTCTTGCTACATACTATAGAAGTTATGAATTTTTCCCAAAAGTTTATCAAATGGATTCAGGAATGTATTTCAACTACCTCATATGGAATATTGATTAATGGAAGCACTACAGTGACCTTTAAAGGCAAAAAAGGTCTTAGGCAATGGGATCCTCTTTCCCCTTACCTATTCTTTATTTACATGGAGGTCCTCACCCTTATAATGAAACATAACATCTCATATGATTCCAATTTCAGATACAATTCTAAATGTAAGAGGTTTTCCCTAACTAGATTATGTTTTGTAGATGATCTTATACATCCATGTAAGGCAAATGCTCCTTCGGTTTCTCTAATGATAAGTACTCTCTATAGTTTTAAAGAGATGTCTGGATTGAGCATCAATTTGCACAAAAGCTTCTTCTTACTCTCTAAAAGTGATGATCTCCTAACACATTGCTTATTATAAGCAACCGAAATGAAAAAGCACGATCATCCTCTATTGTATTTAGGCATTGCTGTTGGACCCCGTTTTTGGGGCCCAACTATTTGGAATATCATAAGACGTGAGCATATTATCCTATAGTTATTTCCATGGAATCTACTTAGCCAACACCAGTTTATCTTCATTCTTATAACATCCTAAAATTTGCCTATTTGATCAATATAGATCAAGATATGATTAAAAAATCAAAGTATGTTCATAACAAATTCATGCTCCTCCAACTGATTCCCTCACTTTCTTTCCATCAATCTATTTCAAATCAACACCAAAGGCTACCAATTTTTATTTTCAAATAGAAAAAGATGTTAGGAATCCATTGGTTCAAGAATCATTTCATTTGGAGGTTGGACGATGAAGTTATGGCCAAAAGAATCAAACATGATTATGTCCTCAATCATATTGTACCTTTTTTGGGACAATTGACATAAATTTCACTAAAGTTATCACATTGAAATCTTTATAGAACAGTTTTGAATAGAACTTAGAGATTTACAACTTTTATGAAAACCCTAAAGAGAGATTTTGCCATTTAGATGGTCAAAATCGTGAATTTCTGAAAGTGTACAATGTACATCTATTAAATGGACATACACGAGGTCTGGAGTGTTTTCTAGCCTTGTAAAAGTCCGTTTAATGGACCTAATGTCCATTTAACAGACATGGATTGAGCTGGGGACATTTTCATACTTGAGAAGGTCCATTTAACGGACCTAAAGTCTGTCTAACGGACATAGGTGAGACAAAACTCCCTCAAAAACATCTCCAATGGTTCCTACATCCATTCTAACATTACTTTCACTAATACTCTTCCCAAATTCATCTCTTTTAGTGCAATATCACTTCATAACAATTTAACTGCCAACTTTGTTTCATTAAACTCTCTAATCTTTATTCATTTTATTCATCACCACATCTAACTCTCATCAATTTCTATAGCTGTCTTGTATATATATATCCCATACAGCATCATCAACTTATAAGGATTATATCTCTCAACTCTGATATCCAAAAATTTCATACTTTATATAGTTAGAAAGCTATAAAAATAAGCTAAAACTTCTAAGAAGATAACTTTTTCAAATTCAGCCTAAATCAATAGAGTTTTTCCTTAAAGTCAGAACAGATATTCTACCCTTGTGAAAGACTTAAAAATGCAATGTACCAACTTTGAGAGTCATGAGCAAAAATACAATCATATTTCATTATCATCCAAAAGAAAAGGGTTTTAAAAAGCTTCAATGGCATTTCAAGCCACACTACACCAGTATCTCAAAATTCCAAAATAAATACTTGAACTACAATTGCTGAAATGCGACTACAGCCTTATTTTACATAAATCCAAAGCAAAACAAAACATGCAAATCAGGAGTGATGCCTTCACTCTCGATCACTTGATCTCTTGCTCATCACCTGAAGATGGGACCGATGGGGGGAGGGGTGAGCTTAAAGCTCGTGAGTAACAATTTTATAATCAGTAATAAGAAAAAACCATTGAAATATTCATTTCCATTGTAAAACTCACATTAAATAATGAAATAAGCAACCTAAATCATGCATTCAATAAACTTTTCAACACATAAGCACATCAAAATAGTTTAGGAGGTCCATAAATAGAACAAACTAACACATTCTCATAAAATGGTCCTGTGTAGTTGTGAACATAAATAACTAACACAATCCTACATTGTGGTTTTTGGCATAGTCAAAAACATGAGGGATTCCATGAAGGAGCTCCATGCCACTAATAGGCAGGTGGAAGAGTCTTTTAGTCAAAGTACATTTGACATACAGAATGGATCAAACCAAACCCACATAACATATATTTCATAAATTGTAAACTTGTTGTCCAAAATGACACTTTTTTCAAAAAATGATTTCATAAACATACTATCTTTTTTCAAAAATCATTTTCATATTCTTTTCATAAATCATCAATACCATATTCATATACTAAACACATAAAACTTTCTTAAAGTATTCTAAGAGCAATAAATGCACATGTATAACACAATTGAAAACATTTAACTTTCTTGATTTGAAAGAAACATTAATGGCTTATTACTCAATTATAAAAATGTGATCCACCTTGAATTCCTTGCTTAAAGACTTGCTCAAAAATGCCTCTCCTTTTGCTCCTCTTGCCTCTCTTGATTTCCTTAACATTGACAAAACTTCCAATTCAATAGGAATTTTAATTTGAGGACCCAAAGAAACATATGCATAAAATTAATCCTAGAAAGCTTAAACCCATGTATTTCCTAAGCTTCTTGAATTAAAACCCATCCAAAAATTCAAAAGATTCAAAATGGGCTTACCTTGATTCTTCACCAAATAATGAATTTCTTGGTCAAAAGAAAGCTCTTTTCTTCCTCTACCTTTTTCTCTTCTTGAACAACTTCAAAATCTCTCTAGAAAGCTAAAAAAATTAAAACCTAAAGTAAACCTCCTTCTTTTCTATCTTCTCCACAATACTCTCTTCTTTCTCTCTTCTATTTTCATTCTTCTCCCTCAATTCAAGTTTTCTCCCTCTCTTAAATGCAAGACCACATTTTCATCTTCCAATCCTACCCTTAATGAGTGTGCAATGTCCATTTTACCTTTAAATATACATCGTATATGTTGTCTAGTTCGTCAATTTTTTGGATTTATAAAGCTATTTATTAATTAAATTTGAGATCGTATCCAGATTATTGATTAATAAGGGTTAATTCAAATACATGTTTTGGTTAACTAAACATAAGAGAAAAAAGGTAAATAAATTTATCACAATGAATGCTTAACTAATAAATTGGTTATTTTTAGTGTTGATGATTAACGCAGTTCAATAATGAAGGAGACCAAAAACCAAGATTTGTTTCTATTGATTATTAAATTCTCATTGTTTTGTTATTAGTTATTTTTCAATTTTGTACTCCAATTAAATTATGTTTAATTCATAATTTAAAACCCTCTTTTATTGTGTAATTACTAACGTCTGAATTCCTCATAGGAACGATCCCTATTTTTCACTACTACATTAATTTATGTTGCAAGAAGTTGGTTTTTTTATATTTGATTGCAGGCGATAGCAGTTGCCAGCCACTCCCTTTCTGTTGACCACCGAAATTTTTTTCTTTTCTTGATAAATAAGCATGAATTAAATTAATGTTGAGGTCTTGATAGATTAATTTTTTTGTAGTTAATTAGCATGTTAATATGAGTAAGATTTTATGACATAGGTTAATTGAATTAAAGTGTTAAGGTAGTAAGTTTGCATGAGGGGCATTTTTGGAATATCACTTAAGTTGGAAGGTCTTAAGGCATTGAAGGAAGGGCAAAATGGGAAGAAGGAATTGTTGTCTTGCACTTGAGAAGAGAAAAACGTAAGTAAAGAGTGAAAGAAGAGAGAAAATACCAAAATAATAAAGAAAAGGAGAGAGAGTGTCGTGGGTTGAGAGAAAGAAGATAGTTGAGCTAGGTTTCGATTTTTTTTAGTTTTAAAGAGTGATTTTGAAGTTGTGCAAAAAGGGAAAAAGAAAGAGGAATGTTAGAGCTTCCATTAGAGCCAATAAACTCATTATTTAGTGAAGATTCAAGGTAAGTTTATATTTAATCTTTTAGATTTTTGGAAGGTTTTTGGTTCAGAGAGCTTAGAAAATGCATAGGTTTAAGTATTCTAGGATCAATTTCATACATATGGTTCTTTGGGTTTTCCAATTTAAATTCCTATTGAATGGGGATTTCTTTTTGTTGTCAATGTTGAAGGGAGGCAAGAAAGGCAAGAGGAGCAAGAGGGGAGGCATCCTTAAGCAAGTTTTCAAGCAAGGAAATTAAGGTGGGGTCCATTTTTATAATTGGATAATAAGCCATTATGTTTTCTTTTTAGTCAAGAGAATAAAATGATTTCTCATTACTTTATAATTGTGGCATTTGTTGCTTTTGAATGATTTGAGAAATTGAAATATGTTTGGTATTTGAATTTTGGTTAATGAATTGTGAAAAGATGATGGAAGTGCATATGAAATATTTCATGTTCATGAAAAATATGTTTTCCAAATGTGTCATTTGGGCAACATGTTTACAAGTTATGAAATGCATGTTATGTGGGTTTGGTTTGGTTCCTTAAGTATGTCAAGTGCACTTTGACTAAAGGCTTCTCCCGCCTACCCACTAGTGGCATGGAGCTCCTTCACGGACTACTATAAGTTCATAGCTATAAAACCATTTTGTGGGATTGTGATAGTACGTTCTGTTCGTGGCTACACAGGACCCTTATAGGAAATGTGTAGTACGTTTTATTTTTTTACCTACCCAAACTATTCTGATGTGTTTATGTGTTCATAATATGTTGACAAGATTGATGCATAAATGATTTGTATTATTGTGAATTGGGTTGAGAATTTGAGAACTATGTTTTTTATGCATCAATAAGAATTTTGATGGCAAACGAACGTTTTAAATGGTTTTGCTTGTTATTTGTTATAAACCTGTTACCATGAGCTTTTAAACTCACCCCTCCATTTCCATCCCATCTTCAGGTGAAGAGCATGAGAACGAGTAACCAAGGGTCAAGGCATCACTCCAATTATGCATACTTTTGTATTTAAGCTAGTTTTGTAAAACAAGGCTTTAGTTGCATTTTGAGCAAATTACTATTCATGTATCTTTTTTATTTTGGGATTTTGAGATATTGATGTATTGTCGCTCGAAATGCCCATTAAAGCTTTGTAAAACTCTTATCTTTTGATGTTAATGAAGTATGATTGTGTTTTTCCAATGACATTTCCAAATCTTTCATTTCACTTTCAAGTTTGCCATAGGGGTAAGAATGGGTATTCCGACTTCAGGGGAAATACTATATTTATCTAGGTTGAATTAGACAAAGTTGTCTTCTTGGAAGTTGTAGTTTATCTTTCTAGCTTTCCAATGCTATATAGTATGAAATTTTTATATTTTTGAGTTAAAAGATATGATCATTAGAAGTTTATGATGCTGTATAGGATGGACATTCGGGACAGTTATATTGACTTAAAATTTTAATCCTTTTAGAGGCAAAATATCTTTTTGGACTCTTCATGGAAGTTGTAGGTCTAGAAGTCTTCTTTGAAAGGTTTTTGAATGACCTTAATCTGATGTTTCTAGTGAAAATTATACCCTTTTTACCAATATAGGTTGGAAGAAGAAAAGCAGGAAGGGGAAAGTCATGATCGCGACTCTGCGGACTTGCGCGAAAGTCACGGTCGCGACTTATAGCCCCCCCCCCAAACCTGAACATATCCCACTCTTTTGATTATAACTTTGTCATCCGACCTTTAAATGACCTAATTTTTGAACCAATAGATTCTTAACACATTTTTCTATCTTCATAAAAATTTATAGCTTTTGGTATTGATTCAAAAAAGATTGATCGAATCAAAGTAAAGGTATCCGTTGGAAGAGCACGAACTGGATATTTTACGAAACCTACTTCGGTATTTTGATGATATCTTTATTTATAGAGTTCCAAATGAGATGATTCTTGTTTCTAAATAAACTAAAGACATAGTGATACAAATCCTCTAAATAAATTGAAATTTAATTCAGCTTCTAAGACTTTTAATTTTAGGATGGAAGTTGAGTATAATGTACTGTTTCAGCTTAATAATAGTCTGAAAACATTTGGGCTATAACTTTCATATTTCTGAACCAAATTGAATGATTTTGGTGTCATTAGAAACTTAAGACAATGGGGAAAAATGTTCTAAAAAAGTCAATTTGTAATTCCGGTTTGAGGTTTCCCAAAATCTATTCTGAAATAGGAGAAATGAGTTTGTTTTTTATGTTTGACTGGTGTGGGCACCCCACCCTTGTAAGATCCATGTTCAAATGTCACATAGGACATCGGGCACGTGACTCGTGACTGCGGGGTCCCAACACTATCTTAGAATGGAAATGGAAGCATATTACGAAGGATTTTATGGTAGCAATTTCGCAAATTCTAAGTGAATATGATAGTATACAAGGGATAAAGGATCAAATTATAAAATATACTCATTTTCTAACCATCCAAAGTAGGTATTCTATTGATAGACTAATCAAGTTATAAGTGATTGGAAGGGTATAGTTACATAAAGTGTTGATATATAAAGATGAGATACATGAAAGAAAATTGGTTAGACTAAACTAGTTTAGATAACCACAAATAAGAACAAAATGATTCGGGTCAAAGTGATAGTACCTACAATTAACGGCAGAGCTACGTGTAGAAATGGAGGAAGAATTTGGAGTTTAAAGTTAAAAAATCAAAGAATTTTTGCTAATATCATAATAGAAGGGATATTTTGTTTTAGACAATGTGACAATTTAAGCTCATGATATGACGGTCCTTATGAACTAATTGACAGAGTGAAAGCACGAAGAGTAGATGCGAAGTCAACATCCATATTTTTTAGATAACTAAGTTTGTTTAATATTTCAAGAACAAAATTTGTATAAGGAGGGTGACTGTAAAACTTCATACCATTCCTTTCATTGAATATAAATTTTTATTGTCGGTTAATAGCATTTTTGAATGAATAGTAAATCTAAGTGAATAGTGATTTTTTGGGGACTCAACCCCGAAATATTGAAAATATCCAGAATAAGTATTAGAGCTTAATGACACTAAAACAAATCGAAAATAAGTCCAAGCGGATGGATTTTGGAAGTTTTGAAAGTTTAGAACTAAAATGTCCTTGTTGGAAAAATAATGAGTATTGATGATTTTAAACCCATTCAAATGTTTTTAAAGCATCCAATCAATAGGTGTTGACCCTAATGAGAGTATTTCAAAGTCAATTTGATAATAAGATAGTTACGGAATATTTTTAGAATTTAAATCGGTTAATTAGTGAATTAAATTCATTAAACGACAATTTGTTTTTTTGTGTACGATGGTGTTAGTGGATGAGTGAGTCACACCTAATTACCAATTAAAGGCTATCTTAAGAGCTAAGCTTCAATAATTATATGGATGATGAGTCATTAGAGACAACCAATAGGAAAGTGACATGTGTAAAGCATTAAAGATTATAAAAAGCAAGAATTAAGACATAAGTTGATTCATTTGGTGAGTAGTCATGAGAGAGCACAGTTGATGAGCCAAAAAAACAAAAAAGAAAAGAAGAGAGAAGTAAGGAGAAATGTCGGCCATTATTGGATAAAGGAGGGAAGAGAGAGAAAAAAGAAAAGAAATGAAAAAGAAGAAGAGGGAGCTTCATTTATGACATAGAGAAGTGTTTCAAAGAGTTTTTAATGCTCTTCTACCTCCAATCAAGCATCCAACATGATCTCATAGTCATCCAAATGAAGAGGAAGAAGAAAAAAGGTTGGTAAGCTTACTAATTTTGTTGAAAATTTGGATTTGATGTGTTATAGTTGAGATTTGGTTTTGATGGTGTGAATTACACCCTTTTGATATGATATGAAGGTTATGTTGCATTGGAAGTGATTTGGAGAAAAATCACTAAGCTGTCAAAGGTAAGATCCATTGCCTAAAGTGTTTTATTTTGTCATTTTATGATTTAAGATTAATGAAAGGCATTAGGAAGTTAGTTTAATGATGAAAAAATTGAAGAAAAACCATGGAAATGACTAGAGGAAATTTCAAGCCATGGCCAGGGTTTTTAATGTGTTATGATCCAGAATTTTATTTTGATGTTGTATGATGTTCATGGCTTGATTTTGATGCTAATGAAGTAAAGAAATGAAAAGGAATTAATTTAGAATTAGTTTTGGTTGAAATTTGGCCAAGAGTGTATGATTATGTAAAAAAAAAGTTGTTAATGAAATTTTATAGCTTAAATGTGTGTATTGAAATGTCATGGAGGTGAATTTGGATTGGTTTTAAGTGCTAGAAATCAAATGAAATTGAATCAGAAAAGTTTAATATGAGATATGTTAAGTTTAGTTGTAAGGGTATTTTTGGTATAAAAGTATGGTTACGTTGTAATGACCATGTGAATGTGACTAAGAATGGCCATTAAGTGTATTTGTGGTATTAGAATTATTAAATGAAGTATTGTGATATTATTTGGAGAAAAAAAATATATGGAGTGTGTGTGGAAAGTAATGAAGATGATGTGGTTTATGGTGTATTTGGTTGGAAAATGTGTTAAGGAATTGAATGCATTTGTATTAGGTATTTTAATCAAAAAATGAAGCCAATTGAAAGATTTCGAAATGGTGAAATGGAAACTAGTAAGTAGTGAGTGTTCTTTAAATTGATTTTATGCAAATGGTTTCTATTTTATCATGAAATGAATATTTATGTAGAGTTTTATGTGAATGACATATTACAAATAAATATTGCTTGCATAAGTTCATGTTTTAACAATATATGAATGGAAATTTGAAAGTTGAATTTCATATTATTTAAAATTACATTAAAGTTATGTTATTGGTTGATAAAAAGGAAATAGGTTTTTAGCCTATGGTACATTATTAGGCATTATATGCCAAGGTTATCAGTTAACTTAGTGTAGGTAAACAATGTATAACGAACTCCGTAATTAGTGATTAACTTGTTGCGGGTAAACGATGTAGAAACAACTTCGTAACTACCTATATATAACGGTTAACCTAGTACAGATAGGCAACGTAGAACTAGCTCCGTAACTAGTTGTAGGTAAGCGATGCAGAACTAGCTCCGTGACTTTATGCCTAAGAGTATCATTTGGCAATGAAGTTAGTGGTGGGCTATGTCATGTAAGAATATTCATGAAAATGATAATCCTACCAATATTTATTTTAAAATTAATTTGAGAGGCAATGTATGGTACCAATTCTAGTGGTTGACTTATTTGTTTAGTGTAGAAGTTTTCAGAAAACTTATTCCCACCATTGTATATTGTTTAAGGAAAATGGAAAATGGAAAATGGAACTTGTATATTATAAGCTTAATTTCAAAAAAGCATTTCGAAATAGTTTTTCAAACAATCTGAAATTGTGATATACAAAATGTTATTTTATAAGCAGAGTTTATGATATACGAATATGAAAATTATTTTACCATGAGCTTTCTTATTGTATAAGATTATTTCAATTATGATGTTATGAAAGGTTTAATTTTCAGTAAAATGATTAACACTCACTGATCTCGTTTAGCTCACCTATATTTTATAAAATAAACCACCCCAGGTATACATACAAGTGTTATAGTAGCTGGCATCCCACCGCAAAATTAGTAGTATTGTCGGATGTTGTTGTGCTTGTGTCATTTTTCTATTTACATTTGTGTAAATAATGGATATAAAGACTTTTGAATGAAATGCATGAATATGTTTTAGCTTTTAAAGTTTATTGATGTGATTGTTGAGATTTATTTGTTTGTGGTTGCTTATGAGTGGACTTGAACTCTAAAATTTCTAGTTGCGAAATTGGTGTGAATATAAAAGTGTTTTAAAACTTTACAAGGCTTTTGAAAATTTTGGGAATGTCAAAATACAGTCGTTGTGCTGTCAAAATTTTTAATAAAATGATTTTAAAAGTTAAAAAAAATTTCCACTATTTTTTGCACTTTTAACTTTTAAAATATGAAATGTTTTTAACAGTTGAACGACTTAGCTTTGTAAGTTGATTGAGTTAGATATCAATTGGAGGGTTACTGTAGGGTCGCTGGGAGGATTCCACTTAGGTTCTAGAAGGTGAACTCTAGGATGGGTCCTTTCATATATAATGTCAACATCTATAAGATAGAATAACCAATCACAAGACCATGGACATTCTCAAACATGTAAGTCGACCAATTCAAATACTAACTTAAAAGGTCACAGTAGTGACTACATTCTCATTAGTACCTAAATAGATCCACAAGTACAAGGGACGTACTTGTATGTTATACTCACAATCTTTTATATAGGTATAAAATATGTGACAATTTACCATTGATCAATGCAAAATCCTTATGGACATACTCATTATTACATATCAGTACTGAACATATTATCAACAAACTTTATTTATGAATTCATCACAAATAAAATCTCAATTAGAGTGACAATAATTTGATACTTAATAATAAATACATCATATGAGATACCAAAACCATATGTATCTTTTTTATTTCAAGTTAAATTCATCAAAAGTTAGTCATTCATGGCTCTAATAACCTAATCTGATTTTTCTGAAGTTAAATCATATTTATTACCAATCTAATAAATCCAAAAAATAAAAACTTACTTTATTAATTCACAGGACCCTAAAAATTGACACAAAATAACTTAAGGGACTATTTGTGAATTTTGAAAATTTTGAGTTTTTGTCATGTAGTGTGCTTATGTCAAGACTGTGCGTGTAATGCATGTGCCTAGTCTTATGTGCATCTGGTGCCACGCACTAGACGTGAACAATCGCGTGCCACTCTCCATGATGTGTGGATTGCATGTGTTGTTTACAGCAGAGGCTCAAACCACCTCTGGTGCTTGTGTCTCACTCATCAGACACGTATTTGACCTCTAACTTTCACATACACCAAATGTCTGATGCATATTATCACACGTGTTAGATGATAAGCACATCCTAGAAGCAGTAGTGTAATACGCCATGTTAGGGGTTAGAAAATTGAGGAATTACAGTTCATTATATGCTTTGCATATTGAGTATTCACTGAAATGAACATATGAATTTTGACATATTCAAATAAATTGTGCATGCATTCATTGACATTTTTCTGGGTAAAACGGATTTATAAATGTCATTAAATTGTGAAAATTTTATTCCGAGACTATTGGAACTATTTCAAAATTTTAAAGAATTTTATGAATTTTTATGAAAATTTTGGAGTATTTTAGATTAGAAAAAAATAGATAAATGGCATTATGCAAGGTAGCAGTCCTATATGCATGACAAGTGGTACACATGCATGGTGACACATGGCAAGGTGTTAGTAACACACATAAGCACGTGGTTTTGAAAGGCAAATCACTGGAGCTTTGTTGCTCTTCAGATTTTGTTAGTGTTCTTCGGAAATCACTGAACCCTCATCACTGAAATACTGGTCTTGATTTTTACATCAGTGTTGTTCTCTCCAGGCAAACATTTCTACCCAACTAGTGTTTGTTTCTGCCTATTCTTGTTGTTTTCTTCCCCCGTCCACCGAAACCCTGCTCTTCATTGTCATAGCTGGAATTTGTTTGAAGAATCAGGTAAGTAAAGTTTTAAGTTTCTAAATTTTATGAATGAGTTTGATGATGTTTTATGTGTTGGAAATGAATACATACATGAGTTATGTATGAAGCAAATTCGGTGCCAGTAATGCGAAAGATGAGTTATGTAGTAGAGAGAGAGGTTTCGGATGAGTGATTATTATGTAGTGGAATGTGTAGATGTTGTAATACCGATTGCATGTAGCTTAAAGAGAAACTTAGTGAAGTAAACAACAGCAGAAAAGTATAAAAATTGTATAGGCTAGGTTTTGTGTTAAATCTGGGATTAGTTTTGAATGGAAACAAACTTATCGTAGTGACAGAAAGCTTGTGTAAGTTTTGGTTTTGATGTTAAATACCATATAAGCTTGCATTTGAAATTGTTTTGAGATTCTACTATAGTAGAAAGATTGAATATATGATTAAGAATGAATATATCTGTAGGAAGATACAAAAAAATGGAGGAAGTAGGTGCACTTGCACGATCGTGCATGGACATGCACAGGTGTGCAAGGCATGCACAGGCGTGCATAATGTCGCACGCCTGTGACTGAATTTTTGGAGGGATGTTTAATCTAGAACTGTGATTTGTTTGAGTTATGATGAGCTGAAATGGAAGTAAAGGAATTAGTTGAAGTGATATATGTGGTCATTGAATAGGATGAAAGTGAGAAAATTTGGGAAAAGAATGAAGAAAGAAGAAGAAATCTGGCTGAAGGGGTTAGGGAGTTGCGATCATGCACTAGACCATCTGGAATGTCGCAGTCGTGTAGGCGCACGATCGCAACTTCCATGCTTTTTAAAGGGGTTGTTTTCTGAACATACTTTGATCTTTTTATTATAACTTCTCCTCTAGACATCCAATTGACATAGGAATTGAACTAATAGACTCATAAGATATTGATCTTCATCTCCACAAAGAAAATTAGGACCATCTAAAATGGATTGATTGAAGAATTCAAGATGAAATTGTGATTAAACTAAAGTATGATAACTGGGATGATTTTATTGACCATACTTCGGTATTTTACTTACATATGGATCTGTAGATTTCCAAATGGAGTGAGTCTTGATTGTAATTAAACTAGATCATAAGGATACAAATTTTCTAAAGAGATTGAATTCAAATTCTGCCTCTAAGAATTTAAGAATCTGATTGGAACTTAAGATAAGAATTATGTTGAAGCTTAAGTACAGTTTGAGATCTTTTGAGTATAACTTTCAGTATATACAACCAAATTGAATGATCTTGGTTTCTTTAGAAACTTAAGACATGGAAGAGCAACTTTCTAGGAGGAAGTGTTATCAAATTACCTCACCTTCTTGATGAGAATAGATGAGAAAAGTGAACCTGAAAGTTATTAGATAAATCTAGATTAAAAAATTGAGTATGGTTTCACATGATTGATAATGTGACAAGATTAAGGATAAGAAACCCAAAATTTGTCATGACCATGCATCATACATATTCAGTGTACATGAATGTGCATTAATGAATTCTTAATCATGCATAATAGCGATATGTGTTTATACTAAATGTTATAGAGGAATGCATAAAGCGACCACTTCTAGATATTACTAAGACTTCGAAGCAATAAGCAATAAGGGAGCTTTTGTAAGTAATTTAGATAAACTCACTTGTAAGTAATTTAGATGGTCTCTTTTGTAAGTAATTTAGATGGGTTCTTCTGTAAGTAATTTAAATGATCAATTGTGTGAGTAATTCAGTAAGAAATTTTTGATGGTTTTGTTTTGACTGTTTTGTTTGCTATTGATTGCTCCATTAAATGATTTGCAAAGCCGTTAGTAATCTCTAGGACGCTCACACTTTACTTTATTCTGTTTAGTGCTAAATTGAATTGTATTTTATGATGATTGTGTTCTGAACTCGAGATAAAGAATGTCCAAATTGTTTGATGCTTGTAAATATGATTGACTAATTATTATGCACATGAAATGAACTTGTTTGGTTTTGTAACTGTCAAGTCCTAGTTGAGGGTAAATAGGCATGCCTAGAAGGGTATTCAGCTACTTTTGTGACACTTTGATGTCGAGACTTCGGTCTCTCTCTGTGACACTTCGGTATCGAGACTTCGGTGTCCTTCTGAGACACTTCGGTGTCGAGACTTCGATCTCCTTCTGGGACACTTCAGTGCTGAGACTTCGGTCTCTCTCTATATGAACCCCATTACCCACTTCTGTTCATGGATTTACAATCTAACTCATTTTGTTCTTTGATCTTTGATAAGCTTTGATAAGAAACAAACCATATTTGTGATCTAATGGGTTAACACCCTATTCTGAAAATCTGTTTTGTATTTCTGTGTGTTCTGTTCTGTTATTGAAATGCCTGACTTTAGCATGCGAAATGTTTTCATTAATAAATTTTATTATGTTTTGAATTTCAGTATGTTGAGATGTTTTTGCATAACATGATTCAGTATTTGTTGTGATTAGACTTAGTTTAGTTATTACTCATTAAGCTATATGCTTAACACGGTAGATCTGCCTCGTGTAAGTTCAGAGAGAAAGACTTAAGGACTGAGACAAGTCAACCGCAATGGCCAAAGGAGTTTGAGTTTTTGTTTTGACATAAATGTATTTTGAGTTTGATTTTTGGCTCGTATTTGAATTTGTATGAAGGTTTGTAATAACCATAATATAGGTTGGTTTCTGAACTTATGATATGTAATATATGTTTACTTCAATTTCTGAAATTTTATGTAATGAATGTTTAATGTGTTTTGAAATGCTTTCACATCGATATGTTGTTTGTTTCTGTTTGTGAGTCCGATGTGGCACTCCCGTATCCTCCCAGGAGGTATTGGGGCACCACAAGTAGATTGCTTCTTCATCCAATATGTTTCCAATCATCATAAATAGGCAATTTTAATGAGTTTATTGTTGATTTTTTGTCAAATTGTTGTGATATTTTTCAAAAAAATCAACCAAATTTATTTTTGACCCATTTTTCCACATAAATGCTTGTTAAAAATCAATTCAAACATCAAATATGCAATTTATATAAGCAAAAACAAATTAATTTCTCTTATTTCCATATGGAGAAATTCGAAAATCTCTGTTCAAATTCATAGAATCAAGGAACCGCTCTGACATCATGTGTTGGTAATAACACGAACTTTAATTATGAATCTAGGGTCAACCATGAACTTGTATTAATAGAGATAATGCAAAAAAAAACTCCTTTTTGCTATCAATTGCGCGATGAACAAGCTCCTCAACTACTTGAACAAGCTCCTCAACATTTGAACAAGCTTCTAAAACATTCTATCAATCTTTATGAAAGTTTCACATCCTTATTTTGTTGCACCTTTTGTAACATCCCATCATCGATGGGAAGGGCATTTTGGTAAATTGGGATGGGTTAGGATTATGGAATTAGATCTCG
>JANVCQ010000231.1:35596047-35610660 GCA_025531925.1 Erythroxylum plowmanianum
AATATTATTATTAATTATTATTAATTATTGTTATAAATTTTCTACTTACTATTTTTAATACTATTAATATTATTATTATTATTATTAATTTTATTATACCAAATTAATTATCTTATTATTATTTATTATAAATTATTATTATAAATTTTTTCTTTTATTATTATTATTATTGTTGTTATTATTATTATTTTCGAGATAGAAAGCAGGGATATGTTGAGTTTTTGTCGAAGAAAACATGTTGTCAAAATTCAAAGAAACGATGATTTTTGGTTTTTGTAAAACTATTGTGATTTTTTTATTTTCAGAAACAAAAAATCGCAACAAAGTAAACCAAACACGTTTTATTTACATATTTTTCTTTTTACAAAAACGACAACAAAAAATGGGAAAAAAATAGAAACAAACAGCCCCTATTTTTTACTCTATCAAAACAACAACTCTATTCTTTTATTTTTGTATTTTGATCCTCATATAGTTTACAATTAGGTTTTTATTATAGCTTTCTTTTATCTTTTTAACTCAAAATTTCTTTAACATCTAAAATTGAGCCCAAATTTTATTCAAATTGACTAAAATTTAATAAAACACAAAAAAATGTCTAAGAAATTAGACTATTTTATGATAAAAACAAAACAAATGCCAATTAATTAAAAATGAACAAAAATTTTAAAACAAAAAATAAAGTAATTTTAAAATTAAATTAATGAAAATCACTAAATATATGAAATCAACAGTTCAAATGCTTTTTATTAATTTGTTTGCTAATTTTATAAACAGAAAATAAATATAAAATTAAATCAGATAGGACAAAAAAAAGCTCCTACAAAGAGACATTGACCTACAATGACATATGTAACATTGGTTTATTGATTTAAAATTCTAACATGACATATATATGAATGACACGTCAATATCAGAGTACCATGATATGTCCAGGTGAGATTGTGAACCTTGTGCTCACATATCTCTAATCTCTTATATGATAATATTAATGTTGCACGCCACTTTTACATTTATTGTAACTACAAAATGTTTTATATTAATAAAAACCTCTAACATGAATAACTCAATTAAAATCATAATAAGAGTGGAATAAAAATACCAATATCCTATTAAATAAATTAATAAAAAAGTTTAGAAACTTTAAATAACCTAATTCACTTTCATTAAGACACCATATTTTAAGAAAAAAAGTGACATGTGATTATTAAGTCAATTAGATCTATTTAAAAAGAATTATTTTAAATAATAAATACACAAGTTTGTATATCTTTTCCTGACCAAAAAGAATATATGTGTATTTATTTTATTATTGTAATTACAATATTTAAATAAACAAATAACTTGAAGAAAATCCTTGTTCTTCAAATTTTATTCCTTTCTCAACTATGACTATTAATCAGTTGTTTATTTATTTCAATGAACTCCTTTCATATCTTCTATCTTAAATTGTACTGCAAAGGTTTTCTCAACAGAAAAAAAAAATTGTATCGCAAAGTCTTTAATATCAAACTCCAGTCTGGAAAACAACGAGAATGCAAATGCAAATGATAGGATGGTGCATTGATTAGTTCATTAGCTTGATTAGTGCACCGAAAAAGTAGAAAAAGAGGAATATATGTCAACTTTATTAAAGTCAAGATAATCCTGATTGCACCATAGGGATTAGGGGGTAGAGACGGAGGGATCTTTCAGCATGCTTTGAATTAATGTGAGAGTGATTATCTTTTATGTTTTTAAGCAATTAATACTAATCATCCCATGCTTTATATATATATATATATATATATATGAAGGTTCACCGTAATTATAAAAAGCCAAGGCCTGCCCTAAACTGTCATGTTTCCATCACCAACCCTCAACACCACTTGTGGTGCTTTTTTTGAAAGCCCTCAATTGGAAAAGGACTTACCTAATGAAAAAACACACTTATCTGTGCCTTCCACCACCACTGACTGACTCAAAAGTCAAAGCACCAATCGACACAGTGGAGATTGGAGAACCCCACATTAACAAAGAGCTTGAAATTAAAACAAAAGTGAAAACTATTAAAGAGGAAAGAAAAGCAATCAACTCACAACGAACGAGGAGAGACGGAGCCGGCCACGTGATGGAACGTGCTGGCACCGCTCTATTGGAACATCCTCTGACATCATCGTACGGAACACAAAACTGACGTGTTCCTATAAAATCGTTGTACGGACACAACATGGTTTAGAGGAGTTTGGGTGCTTTATTTACTTTGCTCTGCTTCACATCCACGGTGTCCACTGAGTGCCTGAGTTATTCATGCAACCTTTTGAAACATGTCTCATGTCTGAGAGAAATTGGCAATCGACAGGAATGTTCGCTGTCTTTCACTTCACATGTTAAGTTGCCTCTCCGTCGGATACCGGAAGCGGGCGTTGTCAGTTTCTCCGAACAGGTGTCACCAAGCAACACGATGGGCATCAAACTTTTGGCGCCTCTAGATGTGGCTTTTATTGGGTGGAGTAATAATGGGAATCACATGTTATTTTGCGTCTCTTTCATTCATATATACTATTATTACCTTATGTATATACATTATTCCCTCTTTTCTTTTTTTGGGAGGTTCTGTTTTTTCTGCTCAATTTTCCAAAAGAAGAAAGGCATTAGGTTCTTTTTATAGGTTTATAACTACCCCCCCTACTACTACTTGCTAGGTGTGTCATCACTAAATTCGAACTTTGTCCTTCACCATTTCCTCTATGATAATATCTTCCCTCTAGGGTTTGCATCCTCTTCCTTGTTTCCGTCTTCTATCTCTTTGCAGATTTCCAACTTCCCTATTCATCTTATTTTCACCTTATTTTCCTTTATTTTCTTCTTTTCATTGCCCACCTCCATTATTAATATAACACAAAAGGTTTGTTGTCAGCTGTTTCCTAATTGGTCAGATTTGGTTACCCCTCTTTCTCTTTTTGGGAGCCTTAATTTTCTGCGTTTTGTCCGCCTATTTTTCAATCTTTGATATTAGAACTAGGATGTCTATCAGAAATCAGTCAGTTTTCACTTCACAGGAACTGAAAAATCTGCTATTTTTATTTTCTGGGTCTTCCTGTTTTGACTCATTTTCTTTCGTTTTACGTTCCTCCAATTTCTGATTCGTTTCTTTGTCCAGGTTCTCTACAGCAATGGTGAGAGGAAAGACTCAGATGAAAAGAATAGAGAATGCAACAAGCAGGCAAGTGACCTTTTCAAAGAGAAGAAATGGATTGCTTAAGAAGGCCTTTGAGTTATCAGTTCTCTGCGATGCTGAAGTTGCACTTATCATCTTTTCTCCAAGAGGGAAGCTTTGTGAGTTTTCCAGTTCTAGGTACAATCCTTTTCCTATATCCTTTTATTATGAAGTCCAAAGGCATTAGCTTTTCTGATTCAATTCTTTTTCTGTCTTTATATATATATTATTTGTTCTTGCTATTTTTTGATGTATACAACGCACTGATTTGACTACCCCATAACTCGTTGTTTTTATAACCTCTTTAGATTCTATATATGGGAATATCAGTGTTCTTGATTGAGTTAAAAATCCAATTCATGAAAGCTTTGGCAGCTAGCTAGCTAGCTAGCGACTCAAGTTCTTAAGAATCAAAATAGTACGATCTCTCAGTCTTTGTGTGTCATAATTAACAGCGTCGTTTTGAAATCAAATCTTAGGTCTTGGTCAAAATCCTTCTGCTTTTATTTTGTTTCTTCATGTTTTCCCCCTTTATCTCCGGTGAGTGTACTTTCTGGGTCCAAAGATGTCAGTCGCTTCTCCAAAAGAGATTGACAGCTAACCTGATTTAGGGTTCAACTCAATCCGTTAGATCTATTGAATACTTCACATCCAGGATTAAAAGCAAAAGAACAATCTTGATGGCAACAACCAGACTTGTCATAAAATAATATATGGCTACTTAGCCTCCTTGAACAGTCTTCTTTTTCCCCACAGGTAAACCTGATAAGAAAATTGAACACCGAGTTTTCGTCAAGAGTATAGAATTCTGTGCGAAACTCGATTTGTTAATAATCCATGACAGCTTATACGAAGCTTGCTATATCTTTCAGTAAGTCCCATGGTTTTAAATACATGTAGAGAGTGGAATTTCATGTGAGGATTAACATTAAATAGACACAAAATTATAAACATGGGACTTACTGAAAGATACAGCAAGCTTCGTATAAGCTGTCATGGATTACTAACAAATTGAGTTTCGCATAGAATTCACAAAATTTAAAAAAAAAACCGGAAAGGAAAAAAAGCAAATGAAAACATGGAACCTAGCTGACTGCTTGGGGGTGGGGTACCCTGAGAACTTGCGCACAGATGCTACGTATTTGTGTTCTTTATCTTATACAGTTTCCTGCCCTTTTTATACATTTAAATTGCATAGTAGTTCTGAAAAGGAAATGCAATGCGTTCCCCAAGATAATCAGACTCATAAATATATATTGGTCAAAAGAGATTTCTTGTTCTTGATGTTGGTGTTAAGTGGGGTTATTTCCTAGAGATAATCACACATGATTTACTGAAACGAAGTAGAGCAATACATGATTATTATATGAACTCAAATGAGGCTTAGTTCCCAACAGTTTGGACAAACTCACACGTATGCTTATAGTTAGCACATCCGTTGATTCAACCATTAACCTGTGCTTAGGATGCTGGCTTTACTGTATTTTCTGAAACTTTCAAAACTGGGACATTTGAGGATTTATGAGTGAAATTGGTCCCATGCATAGGCAAGTTCTAGATAAAAGGTTGCTGTTTTAAAAGTATGCTCTCTTCTTGTATTTGAGTCAGCTTGATAGGAAATGCTAATACAACATAATGGAAACTCAATACTCCTATGTTTGGTTGGACTTGTACCTCATGAAAACTTCCTAAAGAAAAAAAAAAAACAAATTGACATTGAAAACTACACTTCATAATGGACATTTAGTGAAAGACTTATTAAAGCCTCCCCATTAAATATCAGGAATCAAACAACTAGTTAAGCAAATTCGATTAATTAAATTACAGAGTTACATTTATTCATCATCTTCTTAACTATCTATAATATAGGACCCTAAAGTTGACTGTCATATATAAGTTTGTTCGTGTCTTAGTCCGTGTGTGGAGTTTTTTTTTTTTTTTTTTGGTTTGCAACGTGTGTGGAGATTTTAGTTTGGAACTGGAACTTTATTTTGACTAACAAAACTTCTAGTCTCAACACATCAACATGTGATAGCTGACTCAAGGGTCTAAATTACGATGTACAACTATAGTATTACGATTTCTAGATCATTGCAATCGCTATTTAAGCTTATTGTGATATGCTATAGCTTGTAATCTTACATTGCATGCTAGGTAAAACTAACTAAGTTTGATCTGCATGCTAGTTACTGTTGGTTTGGGTTAACATCCTACTCTAGCTAGGAGATCTATGGGCAAATTTTGATCAAGCCAAGATCGCATAGAAGTAAAATGAATCGCATAAATTTTAACTTGTGAATGCACTTGAGAGAATCATGTATCTGTATATAGTTATATTGAAACCGATGAGGTCTTAGGATTGCTTGAGACCTAGATGCTTCATATATAGTTCTCCTAGATTTGGGTTGAAGAGTAAGAAAACAGGTATGGGTTCAAATTAAATTTATAAATACAAAACAATATAATTTCCCTACAGTTTTAGGACGAGGCCACAAAATATGCCTAACTAATTAACATATAAATGGAACTTTAAGGTTGGATTATCAATGTGAAACGCGAGGTTGTAAATTAGTGTAGTTTGTATTATTACGATTTAGACCTTTAGATTATGTTCTGCCTATTCATAGAACATTGAAATATAGTCAATGAATTAATAATTATATGCCACTAGAATGTTGGGTGGATCATATTACGGTACAAGACGTTCTCATTGCCTCTGTGTTGTCGATTCTGTGACTTGCTAGAATTTCACATATTGATTCTACGTCTAATTGAGATTCAACTCAAAATAAAATCCTAAAGTTAAATCAAATAAGGGTTTCATTTTTGTTTAAATTAGAAAAGTGATGTTTTAAATAAAGAATATCAAGTAAATACAAGGTGATCATTGCATAAAACCATTTCCTAGTTATATTCAATGTTTTAAAAACCAAATAAGTTCAGTCGGTTTAATAGTAAAAATTTTGAACTGATTAACTTTTTAATTTGGTTTTTAATATTTCGGTTCGATTTAGTTTAATAATTATTGATGTTAAAAATCGATCAGTTTATTAATTAATATGTCAGTTTTTGTAAACTAATAAGTTTTATAAACTAAAATAAACTGATTAATTTTTATTTAACATTTTTGTTTCAATTAAACTTTAAAGTTTTTGAAGGATAAGGATAATCTTCTTTGATTATATTTAAATTTTTTAATTTTATTCAATCTTTAATTGATATTATGTTGATTTAATATCAGTTGAACTTTTTAAACTTTAAATCTCCTATCTTACTAATTTAATTTTTGGTCCAGTTTTTAAAACATTGGTTATATTCACCACTTAATGGATTGGATATTACTACAAAACTAAGGATAAAAGATCTATTCTTTCACAAAAAATTCTTATTGTAGATATCTATTAAGAAAATAATGTGAGAACATATGTCATAAAAATAATACACATAGATCAATCAAATATTACTATTATGTTAACTCAACTTTACTTTTGAACTCAAACAAAATGAATTAAAATTGATTCAAACTAAAATATTATTGTAGTTATCTTAAATTAATAGTTGGATTCGAGGATAAGAACTAAGTTAGGTTATTATATTAACAATGTTTGATTAATTTATATGTGCTATTTATATTACATGTACTTCGTCGTTATTTATTAATAGAAGTTTGATAAGAGTTCTTTTTTAAAAAAAAGTTAAGAATTACAAGGAAAATTTTCAACAACTTTAAAGATTATGTCATTTTTAAAAACAAATTAGTTAAATTACAAAGAAATTATATGTTTTTAAGAGGAAAATTAATATGATTATTCAATAGATATTTTTGAAGAAAAACTTGAATGTCCTAAGAAGTTGGTTTATTGGTTTCAATTTCAACATGAAAGATGAGAATCTTGACTTCCGGAAGATGACAGGATAACCGAATATCAGGTTTAGAATGAAACATACTTAGGGCATAGAGAGAAATAATATCTTCTGTTTAATCTATTCACTATCCTTTTTAGACCAAAAAAGAAGTAATGGCTTCCAAGTATAGATTGTTTTTCATTGAACTATTACTACTACTCCTATGACTAATCATTTTTATTTCGTTAATCAATGGCTACCATTGTTGAGGTCCTTAGGTTTTTCTATGGGTACCTAGATTATCAAGGCTTTATATATATATATATATATATATATATATATTTAAACGAAGATGATAAGGCTCGTTTAAACTGGGTATCATAATCATTAGCATATGTTGATTGTTATGAGTATTTTAAATATGACATTCTTCTTTTTTGATGCAATATACCATTGTTATTACCTTTTCTGGTTAACTACGTCCCAAGATTCATAGCCATCTACAGTACCAATGTTTTAAAAATCTTATATTTGTTGAAATTAACTAACCTAAAGTTTTGACAACTAATAAAATTGGACTGTTTTGTGTACATTGTAAAGGGTAATTGTATACAAAATTATTAACATAATATCAATATTTCAAAAAGATATTACACGGAGACAATCAGATATTCCATGTTGCCAATTATTAAATTACAAGGACACAAGGAATGTTGGAAAAAGGACTGATGCCACATGAAGCTTAAACTAATTATTTCTTTCTTTTAATTGGAATGGGATCCGCAACCAATTTCTCTTATTAGGAGAGGAGGAAATGTGTGGTTGAGTCAAAAGCTTCTTGGTATATTAGAAAGCTATTTTCGTATACTAGTAAATGTCCAGTTAGCTATCAGGGCTTGGTGTGACTACACTACCTTTTCACTTATCTGAGTTTGAATTTTAAAAAGGGTAAAAGATTATTAGGTGATTGTAATTATTTCTGATTGTAATGTACCAAAGAATTAATACAATCAGAACAAATCAGTACTTTAAATTGGAGAATGAAACAACGATAGAGAGATACAAAATGCTGGTTTGGTGATGATGTTGTAGATATTTTAATTTAGGTTTTATTAAATTGTTAAGTTAATCCTTATTTATCTTGTTAATACAAACATACTTTTATATTTTATGCTGGTCTTTTGAATTAAAATAGACCCAAATGAATAGTTTCAAAAAAATAAAAATATTTTAAATTAATTATCTTAATTTATTTTATAAGCATGTAATAATTTATAACTAAAATAACTAAAACAATTTGGGTTGTTACTTTTATATTTACGTTTTTCCTTCGATGAGTATTCGTTAATAAAATAAATTAATTTTCTTACATTCAAATCTTGATAAAATTGTTATATTCTATATATATTAAACATGTGTCACACTTAATGTTATAAAATAACATTATGAATATCTAACATTAAATTATACAAGCAGACAATAATCTATTTTAGTATAACAAATTTAAAGGATTTAAAATTAGGTTAAGTATATTTGAATTTTTACAACTAACCCTATGTTGTAACTTGATATTATCATATGGATACATCACAAGTTTGTTGTCACCTATAGCATCTAACATTGTGATTTAAAAGATAATATTGTAGTATAGGTTAGGGAAGCAGTGTAATGGCATAGTTGTTGTTGTTGGTTAGGGGATTTCCCTAGCTATCTGATCCTAATTTTCATCCCAAAAGCCTTTGCCATCTTTTCTTACTTCACATAACCATGCCAGCTTCCTAATACCCTTGTGTGAATCTCAAATGTATACATGTATTTGATCGTATGTTTTACGATAATCTTCTCCATTTGTGTGACTTCGATGACAGAACCGAAACTTCTTTGCAACTCTGTATGGCCATCCTGTAACTGAGAAAAGTTTAGCTCGACTTTATATTCCTTCTTTGTTGTTTATTTGTACTATGCTGGAGTGTGAAAAGTTACTGATTACTACCCTCTCATTTTGTCAGTATGAACAAAACTATAGATCGGTATCAGATGAAAACCATGGATCTTGGAATTGACAACAAAGTTGTTAAAGAAGACATGCAGGTAATTATATTTCCACTGGATGGATTTGAAACAATTTTCACAGCTGTTAATTAATTGCACGCACGTTGATGTTATTACTATCTCTATGAAGTCATTAATATTGAATGATCGGAACTCCTAAGGCAGGATATATCTATCGTATTCAATTCATTCCTTTTTGTCAACTTGATTGGCTAATGAAACTGATAAATGCGTATAATAAAAGCAAGTTATGAAACACTAAAAGATATGAAAAAGATTGTAGCTACAGGTTTAAGATTTGGTTAAATATAGCATAGTTAATACTCCCTCCGTTTCATAATAAGAGTCGTTTTAGAAAAATATACGTTTATTAAGAAAGGTAATGAAATTATAGATATACCCTTATTAATACTCCCATCAAATAATAAATGAATATTGTTGAGAACTGAAAGGTTTTGAATTGCCTTATTAGCATGTGAGAGAAATTGCATTGGAGTATTAAATTGCCTTGAAATTGTAATCAGTATAATTAAGATGAGAGAGAAATGAAAGGTTAATTTTGGAAGAAAAATTATAAACATGCATACAAAGTCAAGAATGACACTTATTTTGAATAATTAAAATGTTTCTAAAACGATTCTTATTATGAAACGGAGGGAGTAATTAGCTACATTAACTACATTTTTGTGGTTATGAATCTTCTTAATTTTACTAAAATAAATAAGAAATAATTTTAGTATATTAGTAATATTTATGGCCATAATTATTTGAGAACTTGAAGCAGAAAGTTTTATCAATTTCATGTCTGAAGTATCCAAAAGAATGAACTATTGCGGCCTCAAAATAATATCAATGTATAAGAATTGATAGATCTATGACTACAATCTTGAAGTTGTAGCTAATAAAAGTTTACCCCTTTAAGCACTGCAAAAGATTTGATTTCTATAAGATAGTGCAAATCTTTAACATGATAATCAACATAGATTAACATTTGAATTCTTTTACAAAATCACTGTACCAAATAGTTTGAGCAATAACAAATATAATCTATCCTACCCAAACCAATTTTATAATCTACATACAAACTGTTGCAGTAAATTCCTAGGAGATTAAATCATAATTGGTGGTAGGCTACTATAATACATATGAACATCTATCTTCTGTAACTCAGAAATAGACCAAAGGAAGTAAGTATTGTTCATGTGGAGCAATCTCCTATAGACAAACTATTCTGGTTTTTTTTTTTAATCACCTACTGATCTTCGAGCTTCTCTCAATTGAATGCCATGTTTTCATTAACTCCCCGCTATAATGGAGGAATCAGTTTCATGCATGCTTGATGGCATGCGAAGTTTTAGATACACCAGATTCTAAAATATGAGTTCTCTTAGAATAAAGATCATATCTCTAGAAGCAATCCCACCATGTGACTGTTATCATAAAAAGCAGACAGAATTTTAGATACATCAGTGAGCTTTACATGCCTTCTAATAGTTATGAGCTATACATGCCTTCTAATAGTTATGAGCTAAAATAAATAAACTGCTCTTCAGATATTACGCCATGGTAAGCAAACCCAAATACATCAAAAGTGCTTTATACCGAAAGATATTAGTGCTTTCATGTTAATTATTTTGTAAAAGAAGAATAAGAAGTTATTTAAAGGCGCACGGTCTTCACATAGAAACACATAATTGAAGCTTAGAATAGAAACTATTTTTAAGATGTGAATGAAATTCAACACCACAAAATGATCTGATCTACCTACTTTCATGCTTCTCATGAAGAGAATATTTTTGTAAGCAAAAGGGCACAGTCATTTAAAGGTCGAGAATTTGTTATTTTAGTATAATCCTTAGCAAAAATATATATATTACCTTCGAATACATGTCTATAGTTAGATCAATTACTTTTAAATACAAATTCTTTTCATTAATTATTGGCATATTTTAGCCACAGATTTGTTATTTATTGATGACATGATAGAGTTGTGCAGTGGAATTAGGTTGTGTCAACTTACTGTTGTATTTCATTTGAGTTGCATTGATATTTACATACTATATATGAAGACAACAATAGATAGTTGAGAGTACTGGGATCAGCTTCTTTATTAGTTTCCATAACTCTTTTGAAAAACAGCACGTATCATGTCAGAAAAAATTTATAACTCATTGATAGCATAGAAAGAAATTCGAAGGTATTAAGGGCTTTTAAAAGTATATTTTTGGCATAAAATTATAGATATGTTGAAAAGTATTTGTCTTTGCATGCAGCATATGAAGGACGACACATCTAGCATGGCCAAGAAGATCGAGCTGCTTGAAATTTCTAAGCGGTTCAAGCTTGAGACTTGCTGTTATCTTTCCTCGAGCTTTATTCATTGATAAACAACTGATACAAAAGGTCTAAATTATCAAAATTTGGATATATTTGCAGAAAACTTTTGGGAGATGGGCTTGAGCCATGTTCGATAGATGAGCTAAGACAGTTGGAGAATCAGTTGGAACGAAGTTTGTCAAAAATAAGGGCAAGAAAGGTACATAAAAGCCATTTCCCAAAGTTCAAGGTGAATTAATGAACTTGGAAGGATAAGAGTCTCCCTTTCCTAAGACATTTTCTATACAGCATAAACTAATTCAGGAAAACTTTCTGATAGTTAAGAACTATTCACGTATGTGCAGTATCAATTGTGCAGAGACCAGATTGAGAAGTTAAAGGAAGAGGTATAGTATTTGTTTTCTACGTCAACACAACTTTATTCGTATTATCCAATTTGTGATTACCATTGTTGTGCTCTAAAACTCAGGAAAGAAAACTGCTGGAAGAGAACAAAAAATTAAGGGATAAGGTAATTCCTTCACTGTTCCACTATATTGTTCTAGCTATTATTGTCATACCAGAACTGAAAACTTGATATGTTTTAAAGAGTACCGAAACCACGCACTTAAAAAACTTAATGAATGAGGACGCTCTGTTCATGTTTGGGCCAAATCATGTAGTGCGGTATGCAACCACTGTGTCTGTCAAGCAAAAGGCATGCATTGGAACAAAGTCAAAGCATGGAGGTGGAGACACAATTGTTCATAGGTCCACCAGAGCCACGGACCCCACCAAAATCGTTAACTTGATCATGCTTGTTGCATATTTGCATTCCCATAACGTACAATGTTTTAGCCCCTTCCTCTCCTCTTGTGGCTTCATAGAGATTGATAAAGCCAAATAAATTTTGTGAAATGACAAACCATTATGACCATGTCCATGTGTGATGAGAAAATACACATCTAATATTTGAACGAATGTATAAAGTATTAACTTTTTATAGTATGTTGAATGTGGGAATGTTGATTTTTTTCTTCCTTTAAAATTGGTGAGTTATATGATTAATTTTCCTTCATCTCTCCCTCTCTTTCTATCTAGCTTTATTACGTATACTTGGGCGACGACATGGTTAAGTTTACTGTATATTGCTGACCACCATCTGCAAGCAATGAGCTTTCTTCTTGCGCTAACATATATACCATTTAGTTCAAGTAACACGGGTTTGTTGGGGAAAGGCATACCAACTGCTGTAAAAGTAGGATATATCTACGGCAACTCAATCTGACCGTCTAGCAGCAAGAATAGAAGGCATATTTGCTGTCATTGTACTGCAGCTATTCTTCCTTTATCTTCAGTGAACTCAAAGGCTTCCATCTGTTTTGTAGTTGAGTAATTTAGGCTAGTGAAACCAAAGTAGGTGTTTATGGAGAGTTTGGTGCTTACTGTTGCTACATTCAGCAAGATAAAAAAGATGGAATCCAAATCCCATTGTTTCCAGAAAGACCTTCATTGTAAGTTGGATTTTAACAGTGTGGCATTATTTAGTCAGCAAGACCAACAGGTTAAGCAGCTTATTATCAGAATTCATAAACTGTAAAATGAAATTTGAACAAAAAATGATATGAAAAGAAATAAAATAAAATTCGTCGTAAAATAATGTAAAGACTTTTATTCGAAATGATAAAAATTCTAAAGGAAGCATGATTTTTTATTTTTTAGAAAAGATTTAATGAAAAATAATTTTAATTGAAACAATGATTGAGATTTAGTTTAATTAGCCTTATTGAAAAAAAAAAACATTTTTGGACTCTAAATTATTAAGAAAAGAAAATTAGGTGTAAATGTCTATGGAATAAAATAGTCCTGAAAATCTGAAAGGACTTTAAGATCAAATTCAAAGGATACTTAATAGATTAAATGACCATAACTTAAAACAAAACAAGAGTAATAACCCTCAGGTCTTATTTAGTAACCAATAATAAACAGATTGGAATGAGAATCTAGCATTTATTCTCTAACTTTTACTTGTTTATTTGTTGGAAATGGATAAAATAGAGAATGATAAAAATAAATATAATTCTAAATAATCTTGAACCTTTAATCCTAAAAGGGTGCGATTATAAACTGAAGTAAAATATTAGGAATAACAGATAAAAATATATTATTATAACATTATCAAGTTATTATTAAAATAGTATTAGTATATTTTCAGGATATTGATTTTTATGAGAATATTATCATCAAAACTATATATTAGGATCTTTTATATTAATTTTTTAAAAATTATTTATTTTTATTGACACTTTTAATTATAATTATTTAAAATTAAAATTTTATAAGTCAATAAAAATTTTATTAATTATTTATAAAATACAAAAATATTTTAATTATTTATTTACAAAATAAATCATATAATAACTAAATATAAGTAAAAAAAATTTATATAACTATTAACTTTGTTTAATCTAATATAACCAGTAATTTCATTACTATTTCGATTCCCCTTTTCTATTTTTTTTTAATTTTGATTCTTTCCTTACAGATTACCAAACAAAACCTTATAAGCATCAGTGTGCAAATTCAAATAAAGTAGAAGAGACATAAACTTATTTATAATAAGTTTATAGGTATAATTAAATTATAATAAGTTTATAGGTGTAATTATGAGTCCTATCTTTTGATTTTTAAATGAAACCCGACTTTAAAAAGAGAAATAATTAAGGTTTTGAAAATTTATTTTAATTATATAATTTATTGGGTTCTCACTCTCTCTCCTCTCATGCCACTTTATTGGGTTAAATATTTGGGTCAAATATTTAAATAAACATAATGAAAACAAAAAAAGAAAGGTAAGAAAATACGTTTTAATTTTTATTATATGAATTTGAGCTTAGAATAAGTACTTAAGACCATGTCACGTTTGATCTAGATTCTTAAGAACTAACAGTCTAAATTAGGCTTGAGTTTATTTTTTTTTATAAGGACCTAAGACCAAATATAAAAGAAGTTAAGAAAAACGCAAACCGTATATGACCTCCTAATGAAATATTATATCCTGTCATTTCTTGTCATTCATATGCCTTATCTGTGAAAACATATGCAAGTGTACTGGGAAGTGTGGAGGATGGTATCTTTTTGTTAATTGGTAGAGAATTATGAAGGCGTTGAAGATGCTGACTCGTTAAGCTTTACTTGCA
>JANVCQ010000231.1:35610760-35621346 GCA_025531925.1 Erythroxylum plowmanianum
TTTGTGAATAATATTATTTAATTATTCAAATTTTAGTGATCTAATCCTTATAATCATATATTTTATTTATCATTATTATTATTGTTATTGTTATTGTAACCGTCAATGCTGCAAATAATAAAATATTGGGCCAAACTCATATAGACCTCTTTATTTTTTTGGGCTGTTGAGTGACTCTTGTGGCTTGGACGTGTATGACGAATTGGTATTGATAGAAACCTTCCCTAGTCCACCTATTAGAAGAAAATGAATTGTGGAATTGGTAAAAACAAATGTAATTTATTAAACCATAGTTATTTGAAATTTCTTAAAACAACCAAGACAATATATTTGATTCAAATAAACGTAAAACAATATCAAAGACATTGTCCTCTAAAGTAACATAGATGTAATTGATTAACTAGATAATTTAAAATATATAAATAAAATTTAAAGATCGAATTAACTAGAATGTTGTTAAAGACAACAATATATTAATAACACATTTTCAATTATAAAAAATTTCCATGTTATCTACTATGTGCAAATAAAACTATTAAGAAAATGGGTGTCTAACTGGAAATTATTGACCAAGTATGGTCTTAACCTATAATTTTGATAATAGTAAAATGTATTATTAGTAATAAATTAAGTTTTGGTGATATTGGTGGTTCTATTATAATGGAATCATATAATATGTGAATGATGAAGTTGAATAGAAGGATAAGATAAGTAAATGAGTCAGTTGAATAAAGTGAGCAATCAAAGAACGAACAAAATGGACAAAGTGGAGAAAATATGCAAAGTTTCAAGAGAATTCAAGTGAAGAACCATGAATTAATGAAATTGTGAATATTAAGATTTAAACAAATCATTGTATCCTTTCTTATAATCTTATCTTCGTCAGAATTACAAACTTAATCTTTACATGATCATTTGAACTTAAGGCATATTGCACATATTTTTTTGAAAATTCAAATAATAATTTATTGCCATAGAATATGCCAAAATATTCAAAGTCTTAAATATATATGATGTTAGAAACCATTGTAATGCCAATTAAAATTTCACGTAAGGTAATCTCTCCAAATCCTTATAAGTGGGTTAATACTTATGATCCACGTCCTTCATGCATAGTAGCCTCATGTTCACTCCCTATTTTGCATCTCTTTGCCAAGCGTTTTTTTCTTCTCGATGAGCTTATGTTTTCTCTTTTATTACCCATCCACTCCATACAAGCCAACAATGTGCTTTGCTTGGCTTCAGGTTTCCTAGTTGTATGTCTGGTCTTCCTTCTAGGATGGCTTCATTAAAGAGTGTCCCTTATTACACTAAGAGCTAATGCACTATAAAAAAAAGGTTTTAGTGATGAAAATTACCAACGAAGAATAAAGATTTTCTGTCAGGAATAAATTTAACAACGAAAATTACCGACGGAAAGAATCATCGGAGAAACCACCATAAGCAAAATTTACCGATGGAAATAAGGAATCTGTTGGGAAATTTAGCGATGGAATATTGTGAATCTTTCGGTTAATCAGAAAAACAACCATAGGTAAATTTTACCAATGAAAATAAGGAATCTGTTGGTAAAATTAGTGACGGAACGTTATATATCTATCAATAAATTTAGCGATGAAAATTTGTATTTCTGTTGGTAAAATTTTGTAAATTTACCAATGGATTTACAATATTCCGTCACTAAAGTTACCAATAGAAAGCATTATTTGTCACAAAATTTTTACCGACAGAATATTGTAATTTTGTCCAGAAATATAGCTATGATAAATTTCAACTGCTATTTCTCACTTCCTACCTGAATTTTCTATTAATAATGTTTTGATGTTTTATGTAAATAATATAACATTGACTGATAAATATAAAATAAACATTATTATGATTGGTAACATAACAAAATATTATAATGTACACGAATAAATATGTTGGACTCCGAACTCTTCCTGAAAGTTAGAACTATTAAATGAGAAATTATTAGCGATTATTCATGTGTAAAGAAAAGAAGAATTCTTGAATTTGAAATGAAGTAGAAAGGATAGTTAGGACAAGATGGGTTATATGTGAAATGTTGGAAGTTATAAGTTGAAACATGATCACTGAGTATACTTCAGTGTTTTAGCCATAATTTTTTCTTTAGTTATTCAAATGAGATGATTTTTGATTTGGAGTAAACTAGAGACATAAGGTTACAAACTGTGTGATGAAATAGAGTTTTAATTTTGGTCTCTAAGAATATCAATTTTCGGATGGAATTTGAGTATAGAATATTGTTTCAGTATAAGAATAGTTTAGAAATGTTTGTAGTATAACTTTTAGATTACGGAACTAAATTGAATGATTTTGATGTCATTAGAAAATTGAGACAATGAGGAACATTTTTTAGAAGGAAGTGTTATCAAATTCCTTCAATTACCTGATCAAAAAAGGTCTTAATTTTTGGAAGAAGTTAGGTAATGACTTAAATGAATTTTGAGGTATTGATAGATTAATTATGTTATTTTTGTGGAGTTAATTAGCATGTTAATGTGAGTAAGGTTTTATGACATGGGTTAATTGAATTATAGTATTAAGGTGGTAAGATTGCATGAGGAGCAAAATTGGCAAGTCACTTAAGCATTTAAGTTACAAGGCATATAAGTAAGGGTTAAATGGACATTGTTCAATCATTAATGGTATAAAAGGAAGAAGAAAAGAGTGTCTTACATTTGGAAGAGGCAAAAAAGTGATTTGGGGATAGAAAAGAAGAGAGAGTCGTAGAGAAGAGAGAAAGGAGAGAAAAAGAAGAAAAAGTTAGGGTTTCTTCATTTCTTGGTTTTTAAAAGGGATTTTGAAGTTTATTTAGGAAGGAAAAAAGAAGAGGAGGATGAGAGCTTCTATTAGAGCCAACAAACTCTTCATTTGGTGAAGATTCAAGGTAAGTTAAATTTTAATCTTTGGATTTTTGAGAGAATTTTTGTTCATGTAGCTTAAGAAATGTATGGGTTTAAGGATTCTAGGATCAATTTTATGAATATGTCTTAGGGGTTTCTCAATTGGAATGCCTATTGATTTGGAAATTTTTGTTAATGTTGAAGAAAATCAAGAGAGGCAAGAGGAGCAAG
Organism: Erythroxylum plowmanianum; assembly: GCA_025531925.1. Taxonomy (NCBI): domain Eukaryota; kingdom Viridiplantae; phylum Streptophyta; class Magnoliopsida; order Malpighiales; family Erythroxylaceae; genus Erythroxylum; species Erythroxylum plowmanianum. Next base: position 35,613,859 of record JANVCQ010000231.1, read on the forward strand.
AGTAAAGGCTTTTGAACAAAGTTTTCAAGAAAGGAAATTTAAGGTGGGTACATGCTTATAATAGAGTAAATAAGCCACTTTTTTTTCTTCTTTAAATCGAGAAAATTTAATGATTTAAATTGCATCATAAGTGTTGCATTAATTGTGTCTTGAATGAATTGAGAAATTGCTACATGTATGATATGTGAATTGTGTGATGATTTATGAAAATGAATTCTTTTGAAAAGCTCGCATGTTATGGAACCATGTTTTCAGAAAGGGTTTTTGAAATATATCAAGTATATGAAATCAAGTTTTCGAAAAAAATTGTCATTTTAGGCAACAAGTTTTGAAATACATGTTAAGTGGGTGGGTTTGGTGTAATCCATCTAAGAATTGTCATGTGCACGTTGATCAAGTTAAGGCTTCTTCCGCCTGTCCGTTAGTGACACGAAGCTCCTTCATGGACTCCCTTAAGTTTACGCCTATGCAAAACTACTACGTGGGATTGCGATAGTGCCTCAAGTTTACGACTATACAAGACCATTATGTGGAATTGTGTAATTCGTCATGTTTATGGATTCACCCAAACCATTCTAATCTGCTTATGTGCTTATGATATATGAACAAGTTTAATGCATTCATGTTTTATGGTTTATAAATTTGACTACATAATAAGAATTTGAGAAAAAAAGTGTTTTATGGATTTCAACAAGAATTTTCTATGACATTGAACTTTTGAATGGTTTTGCTTATTTTTCCATTATAATTTGTTACCCACGAGCTTTAAAACTCACCCCCACTCTCTTTCCCCTATTCAGGTGATGAGCAAGATATCAAGTGAAAGTGAATCAAGTCATAAATCCTAATTTGCATGTTTTGTTTGTTTTGGAGTAGTTATGTAAAACAAGGCTGTAATTACATTTTGACCAATATTTATTCAAGTGTCTTGTGTAATTTGGGAATTTTGGAACATTAATGTATTATGGCTTGAAATGCCTTTAAAGCTTTGTAAACTCTTGTTTTATGATATTAATGAAATGTGAATTTGTATATGGATGACTATGATGAATGTTAAGCATGAATGGTTGGTATATATACATATATTCACATCAGTGAGGCACTATGGAAAAAAAAGATAGGAATGTTATGAATATAGAGATGTTGTTGAATATGAAGAGTCAAACGAATTGAGATTGAGAGTTTGATGAATTCCAATTGGTAGTTGAATTGTTATGAATGATGAGCAATAGAGGAAGTGAAGTTAGGATAAATTTCAAGTTTTCATGAGGGTAAAATGTGTGTTCTGACTTCAGGAGAACTTCTGTATTAATATATGATGATTTTGACAAAGTTGGCTTAATAAAAGTTATAGATGATCCTTCTAGCTTTTCAATGATATAAAGTATGTCAATTTTGAGTATCGGAGTTGAGAGATATGAGCATTATAAGTGATGATGCTGCATAGGAAGTATGAGCATGATAGCTATGGTGAATGATGAGATTTGTGGTATGTGATGAATCATTGAGTTGATATTTGGGATTTTTCATGAAATCATTTTGGTAATTGGATGTTTAATAAGTGATATTATATTAGAAGAAGTGAAATTGGGAAGATTACGAGTGAATATGATGTTATATTGGATGTAGGAAGCATTGGAGAGTCATTGGAGGAGTTGGGGGAACCCCAATGTCCGTTAAACGGACATGGATGTCCATTAAACTGACCTTCTCAGGTGAAAAAGGACCCCCTGCCTCACCAATGTCCGTTAAACGGACCTTCTCTGGTGAAAAATATTTCCAAGCCAGTCTATGTCCGTTAAACGGACATGAATGTCCGTTAATACAGGACAACTACAGTAAATTGCGATTTTGGCCATCTTAGAAGCAGAATATCGCTTTGAGTTCTTATGAAAGTTGTAGATCTCGAAGTCCTATTTCTAACTGTCTAAAAACGACATCAATTGGATATGTGTAGAAAAATTTATGGCAATTGTGCCAAGACAGGTACAAAATGATTAAGGACATAAACATGTTGGATTCTTTTGGCCATAACTTCGTCATCCGACCTCCGAATGAAATGATTCTTAAAGATATAGCTTCCTAACACATGTATCTATCTCCCAATGAAAATTGGGATCTTTTAGAGTTGTTTTGAGAAAGTTTGATTGAGAGAAAGTGAGGAGTCAGTTGGGAGACCATGATTGAGGTATGTACATACTTTGGCTTTTTAAGCATAACTTCTTTTATAGAGTTCCAATTGAGATAGTTTTTTCTGCAAATTAAACTAAAAATTTCGAGCTACAATTGTTTTGAAGAAATCAATTATGATTTTGGTGTTTGACTAGTGTGGGCACACCACACTTATGAGATGATGGCCAAAGAGGGTTCTTTGAATTAATCCTACAAGGTAATACGCAAGCTCAAGGTTTAGGACTCCAGATTGTTGGGCTCCAGAAATGGGGTCCAACATTTATGATATCCAAGCATAAAGATGAACTGATGATGGTCAAGGAAATTCCATTGGTTTAAGCTCACGTTTCATGATACGAAGTTGGGCTCCACAAGCGGTGCCCAATAAAATATCTTGCAAATAATTGTAAATTAATAATTCATATAAAAAATTAAGAGTAGCAAACTATCAAATACATTCAGTTATCTAAAATGTAACATCCCTTTTTCCATACTAAGGGTTAGGACCCGAAATTTCAGTACATGAGAGCTCAAAGAAGGGTTAAGGAAATGCATTTTCTTGATTACGCATAATGTTAGCATATATGCACATAAATATTGAATCTTTGCATAAAAATAAGTGTACATGCATTCATTGACAACTTCTGGGTATAATTGTTGTTAAATGTGATTCTATTGAAAATGATAAGCAGAGGGAGTAGAAAGAGTGATCTTGGTATGAGTTGTGATAAGGAAAGATTTGCAAACAAAATTGGTAGTAATATGAAAAACGTTCACTGAGTATGCTTCAGTCTGTTAGCCATAACTTTTTTTCTAGTTATCCAAATGAAAAAATCCTTTCTTTGGATTAACCTAGAGATATGTGGATACATTTCATATGAAGATATTGAATTTCAATTCTGTCTCTAAGAGTCTCAAAATTTGTTATGAAATGAGAACTGGGTGCAGTACATTGGGAGCTAAATGTAAAATTCATGTTCAAAATTTGGGAGAAAATCTGGATTAAGCTAGATAGATTTTGGCAAAGTTGCCTTCTTGAGAGTTGTATATCTTTCTTTTATCTTTCCAACGGTATATAGTATGAAATTTTTAGACATCTGAGTCAAAAGTTATGATCTTTATATGTGGAGAAGAAAAAGTAAGACGAAGCCAAAAGTAATACGAAGTGAAAGTAAGACGAAGCAAAAGTAAAACGAAGTTAAAGTAAGACGAAGTTAAAGTAAGACGAAGCAAAAGTAAGACGAAGTGAAAGTAAAATGAAGCAAAGTAAGATGAAGTAAAGTAACACAAAGTCAAAAGTAAGACGAAGTCAAAAGTAAGACGAAGCAAAGTAAGACGAAGCAAAAAGTAAGACGAAGCAAAGTAAGACGAAGCAAAATTAAGACGAAGTGAAAGTAAGACAAAGCAAAAGTAAGACGAATTGAAAGTAAGACAAAGCAAAATAAGACAAAGCAAAGTAAGACAAAGCTAAAAGTAAGACGAAAAAAAGTAAGACGAAGTCAAAAGTACGACGAAGCAAAGTAAGACGAAGTCAAAAGTAAGATGAAGTGAAAGTAAGACGAAGCAAAGTAAGATGATGTGAAAGTAAGATAAAGCAAAGTAAGACGAAGGAAAAGTAAGATGAAGCAAAAATAAGACGAAGCAAAAATAAGACGAAGTGAAAGTAAGATGAAACAAAGTAAGACGAAGCAAAGTAAGACGAAGCCAAAAGTAAGACGAAACAAAGTAAGAAGATACAAAAGTCAGAAGGAAGAAGATGCAGAGGATATAATTTGTCTTTGAGGTCTGTATGAAAGTTGTAGCTCTTGAAGTCCTCTTTTGAATCATATAAAGAACTCCTTGATCTGATTTTTGTAGCGAAAGTTATAGCTACTTTTCCCTTCCTTATGTCTTTTTGCTATCTTCTGTCTTTTTGGCCTATCTTCTGTTCTATTCTTGACCCTTCAGGAGATAGAATTTGACCTCAGGGTCTTCTTCGAAGTTGTTTATCTCAAAGTCTTATTTGAAATCGTCCCAAGATAATCTAAATCCAACATCTCTAGTGAGAGCTATACCACTGGTCCCGAGACAAGTTTTATAAGAGTGAGGATCAAATCTTGTTTGCTTCATTTGGCCATAATTTTACTATCCGACACCCCCCAAATGAAGTGATTCTTAAACCCTTCCTTCCTAACACTCTTCTTTTTACATCTCCATGAAAGGTTATAGATTTTGGGTATTGATGTGAAAAGGATGGATTTAATCAAGTAAAGGTATTTATTTCAAGAGTAAGAATTGGATATCTTACTGGACATGTTTCAGTATTTTGATGATTTCTGGATCAATGAAAGCTAGGAATAAGATGATTTTTGTTTCAAGATAAATTAGAGATATGGAGCTACAAGTCGTAGGAGGAAATTGGAATCAAATTCAGTTTCTAAGATGTTTAGTTTTCCGATAGAAGTTGTGCATAAGTATACTGATTTGGACAAGAGCAGTCCAAAAATGTTTGAAGTGTATCTTTCGAATCACTAACTCGAATTGAATGATTTTGGTGTCCTTGGAAATGTAAGACAATAGAGGAGATTATTCTAGAATAAAGTGTTATGTCAGAATATTCAAGGATGTTTTTGGCAAGACACTTACGTGTAAAAGACATAAGGCATGAATGGAAGGGAATAATTGGAAGAAGAAGTGTTGTCTTGCCTATACATGGAAGGAAGCAGAAGAGAATAAAGGAAAAAGGAGAATGAGAGAGAAGAGAAACCAAGCTAGGGTTCAATTCCCTTAGTCTATAAGAGAGATTTTAAAGTTGTTCAAGAAGAGAAAAAGGTAAAGGAAGAGAAGAGCTTCCATTTGAGCTAAGGATCTCTTCATTTGGTGAAGAAACCAAGGGGATCAAGTAGACCTATTTCAGTTAGATCAACTCATGGAGTACACATTAAAGATACAATAGAAACGAGCCTTAGATACCTCAGGTTGTTTACAAAGAGAAGAGACATTATGAGCAAGCCTATAAGCAAAGAAATCATGTGGGTACATGTTTATAATAGAGTAAATAAGCCACAACTGTTTTCTTAAATCAAAGAAGTTTACTGACTTCAATTGCATCATAAGTGTTGCATCTTTTGTTTTTGCGTAATTAGTGAAATATGCTATTTGTTGCTTCATGAATTGTGTAATGATTTATAAAGAGATTTTTTTCAAGTGATTTCTGAAAAGGATAGCAAGTTTATGAAATCAAGTTTTAAAAGCGCATATGAAATATTGTATGCTCATGAAACTCAAGTTTTCAAGAAGTGCCATTTTGGGCAACACAAGTTTGCAAGTTTTGAAATATATGTATTATGTGGATTTGTGGTGATCCCTCAAGAATTGTCACGTGCACGTTGACCTAAGTTTAAGACTTCTCCCGCCTGCCCACTAGTGGCACGAAGCTCCTTCAAGGACTCCCTCAAGTTTACGATTACACAGGACTATTATATGGGAATGTGTAGTGCGTCATGTTTTGGATCCACCTAAACCATTCTGATGTGTTTATGTGCTCATGAGATGTTTTATCAAGTTTGATGCATTCATGTTTTGTGATTTGTAGATTTTGGCTAAAAGCCTAAGAAACATGTACTTTTAAAACTCACTGAAGATTTATTGTGACAAATAAAATGGTTTCAAAAGTTTTTGCTTATCCTTTATTATAAACTGTTACCCACAAGCTTTCAAACTCACCCCCTCTCTGTCCCCTCCTCAGGTTATAGTTAAGAAGTCAAGCGAGCAAGAGCTTAAAGGAAATTCTTGATATTTGCTATTTTTATATTTTAAGCTAGATTTTGTAACCAAGAGGGTTTAGTTGCAGTTTTGAGAATCTGTAGTTCTAGTAACTTTTGTATTATGAGATTTTCGGATTATGATGTATTGTAGCTTGCAAGACCTCCTTTTTTGTTGAGGGTAATGAAATATGAATGATGATATTTAGTTGTAAGTATTGTATTAAAGATGTATGATGTTGTATTGATATGCTCCAATCTTCTGATATTCGCAAGATAGTTGAGTTCCAAAAATGGGTCCTAACAGTTGTGGTATCAGAGCAAGAGTTGGATTTCGGATTCAAGCGGGATCCAACATTTGTGGTATCAGAGCCCAATATTAGGATCTTACATAGGCATTTTTGAAATAGGTGTCAAGTAGACTAGTGAGAAGGGAAATGATATGTCAGGATGTGAGAAAAAGAAAGTTTGTGGAATTTAGAAATAAGAAATATATCGTAGTTCGATATGTAGACATAGATCCAGTATAGGTAACTATGTTAAGGGATTTGGTGATGGAATTTTAGTTATGGATATGTACTTGAATATAATATGGACATGAATATATTATCATGGATTGTTGAGGAAAATAGGGAGACAAGTGGAGAGGATGAGATCAAAGTGTACAAGTAGAATGAAATGAAACTAGAAAATGTTGTAATCTTAAGAAGATGAATTTGGAACCAAATTGGTTGTGTGGCTATTGTAACAAGAGTTACAATCCACCATAATAATGTGATAGTGGAATTGAGATCATAATTTTATGATGATTATATGTCTAAAATTTTGAACTAAGGACAAATAAGAATATGAGTAGAAGTAATGAGATTAAGGTGTATAAGCCAAGTTAATGTGACTTTGAAAGGTTGAACTTGGACTTAGAATGGTTATCGAGATAAGAATTTATGATTCAATATAGGAATCTATCTGTGGAATGGAGATCTACGTTTCACATGGGTTATGCCCCTATAATTATGAATTGATTGAGAATATATATATATGTGTGAGATGAAACAAATGACAATTGGAAGAAGAGATGATGATAGTGATATATGAGAAAGTTGTTGAGTTTAGGTTGATTCGCCATTGTGAGTGCACATCTGATAGTGGGATCACTATGGCAAGTGCAAATATTAAGCATATGTGTATAATATGCATGGGGATGATATAGGAAGCAATCGGTGAATTATTAAATAAGTGCTAATCATAGTTCCCATAATTCAAAGTTCAAGATGAGTTAGAATAAGACGTGAGAGTACTTGTAGTGGTCGATTTGGAAGGAATTGATATTTTAATCATATGTGATGAAAGTGAGGAAAAAAAAGAAGGACACGATTATGGCATAAATTGATCTTATTGAGATATAATGAATAGGTGAAATTGATCTTCTAGAGGTATTAAGAATGACTGATACATAATTATGGAAAATAGTTGATTGATAAGGATTTCGTGAACAGTATCGATGATTGTAGCAAGAAATCTTCTTTCAAAGAAGAATACAAATGTGGGGAGAATATAGGTCCACATTATATTC
>JANVCQ010000231.1:35648735-35659063 GCA_025531925.1 Erythroxylum plowmanianum
GATAAATTGATTGGATTAAATTGAATTAAAGTGTTAGAAATTAAAGTGTAAAGAAGGCATGAAGGGCAAAATTGGAAAGTTACTTAAGTTGTTAAGTTATAAGGCATATATGTAAGGGCATAATGGTCATTTTGCATTTCATTAGTGGCAAGTAGTTGGGCTATCGTTTAAGAAGGAAATAAGGCACGAAATTGGGAAGGAAGAAAGAAAAGAAAAGAAAGAAGAGGAGAAGGCTTTCGGTGGAGAAAGAAGAAAGAAGAAGAAAAAGATTAGGGTTTCGATTTTCTTGGGTTTCAAGTGAGATTTTTAAGTTGATCCAAGAGGGAAAAAGGTGGAGGATGATGAGAGCTCCAATATGAGCCAAGAAATTTTGAAATTGGAGAAGATTAAGGTAAGAGATGATTTTGATCTTTGAAATTTTAAAGAGATTTTGGTTTAGATAGCTTAAGAATGTTATGAGTTTGTGATTTCTAAAGTTAATTTTGGTGATTATACCTTATATGATGTTTAATTTGGGTGATTATTGATTAGGAAATTTTAATTTGGATGAAGGAAAGCAATGGAGAAATTGAGGCTTTGAAAAAGTTCCAAGCATGGAAATGAGGTGGGTACCATGTTTATAATTTGAATTATAAGCTAATTGTGGGTTTTCGAAAAATCAAGAAAGTAAAAATGTTTGAAAATTATTATTTTTGAATGATTAAATTCATTGATTTTGTAATGATTTAAGAAATTGCTACAATTGTTAAATTGTTTGTTTTCGAATGATTGGATAAATTGCTAAAATTGTTTTCGGATGATTTGATAAAATCGATACAATTGTTACATTCATTTGTTTTGAATGATTTGCTAATTATGAAAATTGTTGCATTCTTTGACTTTGATGTTTGAGAATCCTTTGGTCCTGAATGATTGAAGCATTGTTATGTGAATTTGTGTGATATTGTGACTTTATGAATGACATTATGTTTGAATATGATATGATATGAAAAGTAAGTTTTTGAAATGTGCCTTCGAGCAGTTCGATTTTCAAGTATGAATTATTTGTTATGTGGGTTTGATTAGGTCCCTTAAGAGTCAAATGCACTTGTTTAAGCTTCGCCCGCCTGCTCGCTAGTAGCATTGGAGTTCCGTTAAGAACTCCCATAAGTTCACGGCTACACTGGACTGCTATGCGGGGAAGTGTAGTACGTTCTGCTCACAGCTACACAGGACCGCTATGCGGGAATGTGTAGTACGTTCTGTTTCTAGACAGACCCAAACCATTCTGATGTGTTTATGTACTTTTGTTTGTTTCTAAGTGTGATGCATCCATGTTTTTGGAATTTCTCATGAATTCTTTGATAAATTGAGAAATTATGAAAAATAAGCATTTGATGAATTTTCTACTGTGAAAGTTTTAAAAATGGCAAATGCTTTGAAAAATGATTTTTGCTTATTTTTCTATTTATAAACATGTTATCCACGAGCTGTAAAGCTCACCCCCCCTTTCATCCCCATCTCCAGGTATCGAGCAGGAGATCGGATGAAAGAAAGTCAAGGCATTTGTTCGATTTTGCTTATCTTGTGTTTTGTGTAATTATTGGTTTTGTATATGGCTTGGAATGCCATTAATGTTTTATAAGCATTTATTTCATGATGTGTATGAATTGTCAATTTGTATATTGAATTGAGATATGAATGGGACTTGGATATGGATGAATGTGATTGAATGTGATATGAGTTCCGAACAGGAGGTCCGATGATACTGATGTTTGAAAATTATTGAAGTGCTTTGATTATGAATGTGTTTGATTATGTTGGGATTCTGGACAGGAGGTGCGATGAATTGATTGAGTTGGGAAATATAGAAATGCTAATTGTTTGAGAATTGAGGGTTTTTATTGTTGTATGTGCGAGATTTTTTATAGAAAATGATTGATTTTGAAGAATTAAATGTATTGAGGGATAAATTGTGGTTATGGGATGCAAAATATTCCAATGGAAAATTTGTATTGTTTTGTTTGATGACTAATTAACGTGGGCACGCCATGGAATAAAATGAAAAAGAAAAAAAAATTATACCAGATTGGATTTGCTTAGATTAAATGTCTTATTGGTTTCCAACGCTAGTTTTCCTAAGTTTTTGCGTTTCTTGGATGTCGGAAATTGCCCATAAGTGTGATTGAACCGTTTTGGTTTCTTTGTTTCCGAGATTTTTGTAAATCCGTTTCCGCGTTAGATTTCCTTCATTTTCACTTTCGGCTTTTGTTATTAGTTTTTCCGTTTTTCGTTTTTCCGGTTGAGCTCAGGTTTCAAAATCGGGTCCCATCAAGAGAGCATTTATATTATGATGAATTTTGTGATTTTTGCTTAGATTCATTGACATAGCGCGTACTACTCAAAATAACTAGACCTACAATTGTAACAGTGGTGAGTCTAGGTCGATCCCATAGATAGTTTGTGTAAAGATACTGAAATGAAATGAATCAGTGTTTAGGTTATAACGATTTTGGTTTGGGTTAAAATAAAATAAAATGAAACTAAACTAATAAAAACATTAAACCAAACAACCTAAAACTAATGAAAGTGATGAATTCATTAAGGACCCAGTCATCGGTTCAATCTCGGTCTACACATGATTGAACATATTTTCATTGAATTGTTATTCTTATACCTCTCCTAACAACTATTATGTTGAGATTAATAGAGCTTGTTGTTATTAATAGAGCTTGTTGTTATTAATAGAGCTTGTTGTTAAAAATCATTAGTTGCCACAAGTGAATCTCAACATAACAATTACAAATTTTATTGAAGATTCTTGCAATGAGTTATTACTTAAAAATAATCAAATAGAGCATCAAATCATTCTCACACAACACTCATACATTAAACATAGGATAACATAATCAATCCCTAATAGAAAGAACTGTAAACAATGAGAGAAATGCTTAATGGGGTTCTTTGGTGTCGATATCACCTCCGAATCGATGTCTAGATGTCTAGCCCTCCATGGGTCTCTCACAGTTGAGAGCTTCCATTGCCCTCTTCATTCTCTTGAAAACTACACTCTTTTGCCAACTGAAAACACCAAAACATTCATAACCCCTAGCCGTCACATATTTTGTCCATTTATATTAAAGATGTAGGGTAATGAGATAGTTGTCCCTCTTGTCACGCCTGTGAGTGACCACTCCTTGGTGTGAGAGGTGTCTTCTGCCTGTGAGACACTTTGCATGGGCGTGAGAAGATGTCTCACTCCCACGCACATTATGGTGTGGTCGAGAGTGTTCCTATGCCTTGTTCTTCACTCTTCATTCTTCATATTCTTCATTTTCTTGTCTTCTTCTTGCTTTTAATCTTCTTCTTTTTGCTCCATAACGACCAGTGAGTATGAATCTTTGTCAAACAGCCCAAATATAGTGCTTTAACTCACTTTAGCTCCTTTGCTTCCAAATTATGCCTACAATCATATATAAACTAAAGTATCTTAGGCATTTTCATATCATTAATCACTAAGTGTTATTAAATAAATATACAATCAACTAAGTGCATATCAATTTTCCCCACACTTAGCTTTTAAATGTCCTCAGACAAAACATCAAAATTAAGATCATAGACCCAAAAACATTTACTCAGTTTCCACATTTCTCAAGAATATATAGTCACAAGCAAAGTTAAATAACTTTCATAAACTATAGCAAGAATTTAACATTCAATTCTTTTACTCATAATCAATCAACATTCATCATCTTTAAAAACTGAGCAATCTAGAGGTAGACTTGGAAAATGTGTTTAAATAAGATAGATTCACGGGTACACTCAAGCACTATTCATGATCATGACATTCCACAACTTTGCAAATCTTTTCATTTCTCCACCGTTAAAATTCACGTGCATAATCATGAATCTAAGACTTTTCAAGTTTGTAATGTGGGCAAGGGTTAAGGTGCAATTTATTTGGATAGTATAGTGTAAAAGCCATCAAAGCTAATGAAACAAAAAAAACACTTGATATATCATCAAGCGCAAAATCCAACATTCACTCACAATTGTGTACATCAACTAGGTTAAATGCAAAAACCATGATTCTTAGCTCAAATTTAAGCTCTCACATTACAAACCAAATCAAGCGTATATCGCCCATAAAAGTTAATCATAAACAAGACTTTATAATCATAGGGAGTTACCATTAAAAACAACATCCACCTCATATCTAACATACTCAAGTACCACTCAATACAACTTTAGGAGGAAAGATTACTTGTAAATAACTTTGCAACATATAAACATTTCCTCCTTGATATTTTATTTAGACATTTTTCTTTTTCTTTTGTTTCTTCCTTTCTCTTTTCCTTTTGTTTTTTTTCAAGAAAGAAGCTACATCAACATAGGAATGATAAGACATAAATTGGCATCCCAGCAATTATAACCATCTCATGCATATGCATAGCCCCAAACTTAGAATTTTGTACATCCACAAACTCAATAATCAATAAATGCTCCACTAGCTTTAAGGCTCGGGTAGGATATTTGGTTAAGTATAATAGCATGTAATATGGTTAGCACAAAAAGAAAGGCTAATAAAGCCCAAGGGGGCTTGACAAAGGAAAATTCATTCAATGTGTAGGCTATTTGGTTAATGTAGCTTGTAAAAACAAAGAATGCCTAATCATTTTCATGTTCATACATGTGATGAAAATGTGATCTCAAATAGAAATTCCAGGCAAAATCAAGATGTACATGTCATGAAGGTCACACATAAACAAAAGACCATGAGACTAATATAGATGTGTAAGTCTAATAAGGCTCAAAATCTCAGTGACTTTGTCTACTGCTAGTCATCACTTTTCTAAAGATAATGCATATTGACCAATTACAAGAGAAAAAGTACATCCTAAAGTTGTCATAGATTCTTCTAGTTGATTCATACTCTAATTATAACTATATATCCTAGAAGCAATAGAAAATGAGAAAATGTTTATCTATTTATTTGATTCTCTCTCTCTTTTAAAAAAACTTTAAAACAACTAAAAAACAAACAAACTTAAAAACACATATGCATATAAGAAAGAAATGAGAAAATGTAAAGAAAAAGAAAAAGAATAAAATTCCCTTGGGTTGCCTCTCTAATAGTGTCTTTGTTTAGTGTCGTTAGCTCGACACTTTTTTTTCCTCATCACGTGACAAATTATAATCCTCGAGTGTCACATGCTCTTCCTCCACTTGAGGTTCTTCATGATAGGCCCTAGGTTGATGATCATTCACCTCTAGCATCTTCCCTTTCTTCAAATTCTTAATCTCTACTGAGTTTATGGACTATAGAAAGATCTTGGTGTCTCTTCACCTTTTTCTTCCTCATTTAATTTCTCTAATCTGCTATGTAAAGGTGAATGATTAATATTAAAAACAATAAGGGACTTAACATTTACCTCTAAGCTAAATGATAGTTCCTTTTTTGTTATGAGCTCCTTCTTCGCTTCTTTGACACAAGCAATTCCTTGAGTAGTATTGTCAAGATTCTCAAGCTTCCCTTCATTTTATAAGGCCTCTACACTAATGTCCTTTGGGTACATCTCAGGTTGAGATAGTTGTGTCTCATTCTTTTGTGATGTTAGGCGGTTGATAGCTTCTGCAAACTGACCCACCTAGCTTGTCAAGTTCTGGAAGCTAGACATTATATCTTGATGGAATTGTATCTTATCCTCCTGGAATTGTTGTAATTGCAAAGCATTAGGAACAATAACATTAACTGATTCTTCCAAAAATATAACTGATTTTTAATACCACTCTAAATCTTGGAAGCTAAACCAAAATTGTCTTTCCTCTTGCTGAAATTGTAAATTGTTAGCAATGACAACATTAACTAATTCTTCTAGAGACGAACCTGATTTGTAATAAGAAACTTCTAGTCTATACAGGAATTATTGTGCATCTTGCAAACAATCATAGAAGTAATTATGTTGGTTATCACATAGAGTGTGTGTAAAATAACTAGACCTACAATTATGGTTAATTGTTGGTAGTGGTGAGTCGAGATCGATACCACAGAAAGTGTATGAAAAGCTTTTGCAATGAAATAAATTGGTGTTTATGTTATAAGGGGTTTTGGTTTGGCTTAAAATAAAATAAAATGAAACTGAAATAACAAAAGCAAATTAATCAAACAACCTAAAAATGATGAAATTGATGAATTTGTTAGGGACTAGTCATTGGTTCAATCTCGACCTACACACAGTTGAACATATTTTCATTGAATTATTGTTCTTATACCTCTCCTAACAATTATCAATCGTAGCTTAATAATAATCTATATTAACCTTGGTTTTCTCTTAGGTCTTATTTAATTAAAAAGAGCTTGTTAACTAAGCCTAGCTATCGAACAACCTAGAATAAGCTCTTTAGATTTAATTGGAAAGCCTTATTATAATGTAGGAAAAAAATTAATTAAAACAACATCCATACAATCTCGGGTCATTCAACCTAGGTCCTCTTATCCCTAATGATTAAAAATCATTAGTCGCCACAAATGAGTCTCAACATAAAAATTACGGATTATATTAAAGATTCTAGAAATAAGTTCTTATCTAAAAATAATCAAATAGAGCATTCAGTCATTCTTACACAACGCCTATACATTAAACATAGGATAACATTATCAATCCCTAAGAGAAAGAACAACAAATAAAGAGAGAAATGCTTAACCAGGTTCTTCAATGTCGATATCACCTCCGAACCGACGTGGGGATGTCTAGCCCTCTATGGGTCTCTCATAGTTGAGAGCTTCCACTGCCCTCTTCATTCTCCTAAAAGTTACACTTTTTTCCCAACCAAAAATACCAAAACATTCATAACCCTCGACTATCACATATTATGTCCATTGATAAAGATGTAGGGTTAAATGGGACAGTTGTCCCTCTTCTCACGCCCATGAGTGACCACTCATCGGTGTGAGATGTGTGTCATGCCCGTGAGACACCTTGCATGGGCATGAGAAGATGGTTCATGCCCATGCACACTATGGTGTGTCCGAGAGTGTTCCTATGCCTTGTTCTTCACACTTCATTCTTCATTTTCTTGTCTTCTTCTTACTTTTAATCTTCATTTTTTTCTCTATGAAGACAAGTGAGTGTGAATCTTTGAAAAACGACATGAATATAGTGCTTTTGACTTACTTTAGCTCATTTGCTTTTGAATTATGCCTAAAACCACATATAAACTAAAGTGAATATCTTAAACATTTTCATATCATTAATCACTATGTGTTATTGAATAAATATACAATCAATTAAGCATATATCATTCATTATACTATAATTCATATATTGATTATTCCTCTTGATGGCCTTATAATTTTTTTATGATTGTTTATAAATAATCCTTAAGTTGGGGTACATTTTTGGTTTAAAAAATGCATGAGAGGGACAATCATGAATATTATTTTCATTAAATTATTTTAAGTATGTCTTCGGTTTTTGATGAATAAAAATATGCAAGACTTTGATGCATTTTGACACCTACATGGGTTTTGAGCCTAAGAGCATTCATCACATTTGTGATCATACATATTTCCTTCTTTTTTTTGTTATCATATGTAACTTGTTTATGCTAGAACTTGTTTTTAAGTATGTGTTGAGACCACATTTTTTATGAATATTTGTATAAAGATGATAACGGAACTTACGATAATCATTGTTGACCTAAACAGCCCTACCTTACTTTATATTCCTAGAAAACCAATTTGAGCCTTACTCTTTCTTTTCTTACATAATAACCTTGTTAAAAACCACTTTGACCCTTTTTGTTGTTGATATCCTTAATGATTTTGAACCTCTAAATTGAAGGAGTTGTTTAAAGCTTATTTGTATAGGATTTAAATTATTTCCATGAAAATTAAATTAGTTTATTCAAATTGCATTATTTTGATTTTTTATAGATTGGGAGAGGGTGGAGTAAAAACAATATCCTCTTTAATGTTCTTATTTAGAAAAAAAAAAGAAGGAAAAAAAAAAGAGAAAGGTGATTGAAAAGGATGTTATTTAAATCAAGTGAGTTTTGATTTGATTTAAGTTTAAACTTGTATAGGTAAGTTAGAATGATTTGCTTCAATTTACTTAAGGCTATGTTTAGTTAGGGGTTTTATAATAGAATTGAATGAAATGTAATATTATTCTATCATTTGGGAGGAGCTTTTATAATAGAACAAAATGGAATGAGATGAAAAAGGAGGGTTTCATATTACATCTCATTCTATCCTAAACAGTAAAATGAAAAACCTTCAATTTGGGTGGTTTAGGATGGATTGTAAAATCACAAATAACTTTACAATATATTACATTATAAACCTTTCATCCAAAAAATATTTCACTATATTATATTATGAACCCTTCCATCTCTCTCAAACAACAATTTACTAATATTACATCCATTTACGTTCTATTTCATTATAAACATTTCCATTCCATTAAAAACATTACATCCAACCAAACATAACCTAACCAAAAAACTTCTTTTTTTCATACCTTACTTAAGCTAAGTTACGACCCTTATAAGTCCCCTTGATTGATGAATTAAGTTCATTTTTAGTGGTGGAGATATGATTCTTGAGCAAGCTTATGGAAATAACCTACTATGTTTTGATTTGAAAACTTAATGAACCCTAAAAGATTTACTTAAATAGTTGTTTAATTAGGAAACTTCTTTTTATCTCTATTATTTGGGGATTGTGATTTGTTTTTGATAGGCATCTTTGCAAGATAGAATTAGATTAGGTTTAGAGTAGGAAAACAATAAAAAGGGACGTTCTCCACCTCTCCAAAATAATCAATTATTTTCTTCTTATTTTTCTCTCGATATTTCATATTTCATCTTTCTTCTATTTTTGGTGTTGAAAATAAAGTCATGTGTAAATAAACTCAACTATTCTGAATCAAAGGGATTCAAACTTTAGTTGTAACCTTGTGAGGTTTTTTCCTAAACTATTGTTCATGTTTTAATTAAAGTTTTTCTTATTTTAAGTTCTTATAT
Source organism: Erythroxylum plowmanianum (assembly GCA_025531925.1). Lineage (NCBI taxonomy): Eukaryota > Viridiplantae > Streptophyta > Magnoliopsida > Malpighiales > Erythroxylaceae > Erythroxylum > Erythroxylum plowmanianum. The sequence goes on from JANVCQ010000231.1 coordinate 35,657,742, forward strand.
TTCATGAATGATTAATATTGATTAATCTGTCAAATTAATTTAATGTTGATTATTCTATAACTATCCATGAGTTTAATGATCTTTAATTGTCATGAAGGGTTGGTACAAGTAACAAATATGTTATTTATAAATTTTCATATTTAACTTACGATAAAAAAGGAAACTAAGTTGAATAATTATAGTTGTCTTAATTATTTAATTTAGGGTTTAGTCTTTTTCACTAAGCTTATTGCTATCATTTAATTGATATGGAATGTTATTATAATATTAAGTTTTGTTTTGGATATTGGGTTTCAATCAATTAATTTAACAGAATTTAAGACTAATTATGGATATCTTAACTGCTTGAATTGTGACAAATATTCTTTTTAAACCAATGATCAATTTTACAATTATATGAGATCTTTCTCTTGAATCACAGTTTAGAATTATTAAATTTCTCACTTTTATATTTAGTTGATTTAATTTGATGTATTTTTAATTTTAATTAATTAGCAATTAGTCGAAAACTCCCACTTTATTTTATTATTTGAAATAAAGAAATTAGTGTTTAATTCTCCTGAGATTTAACCTGATTTTGTGACTACTGCAAGAAGTTAGATAATCGAAATTAATTTTGAAGGCTTCGACAACTCGATCATTGGTTAGAGGTAATGTTGTTAGAGAGAATCGATGTTGGCTTTTAGAGAATGGTAAAGGAAGAAGGTAAATAGTTTGAAAGACCTTAAATAAAAATCGTGAGAGGATGAGAGAAGACTGAGACCTAACCTTTAGTGTCAACCTCCCTAACTTATAAGACAGCGTATCACAAGTATATCAATATATGGAGAAAACTATATTGCCATTGGTCATCAATGACCTTTGATATTTTCCTCTAATCTTACATCTCATAATTTTTCAACTTTTTCTATATTTTCTTCCTTATATTTTTAATTAATTTCCTAAAAATTATCTCCTAAATTTTCCCTCCTAAATGAAATCATAAAGAAAAGTTAGAATTTGGCCTAATTGCCTTTATCATTTCTTCTTTTTTTCCATATTTACTCATTCTCTTTAAAAATCATGAAAAATATCCTAACAGGTCCTAATTGACACCTTATGGAGAGAAAGGAACCTTAGACGGTTTGCAAACAAATATTCTTAAAAGGAAGCTCTGAAATATATGATCATCACAGGCTGTTTGTTTCTGTTTTTTTTTTCTCGTTTTCTATTGTCGTTTTTGTAAAAAGAAAAATAGGTAAGTAAAACGTGTTTGGTTTACTCTGTTGCGGTTTTTTGTTTATTAAAATAAAAAAAACACAACAGTTTTACAGAAACCAAAA
>JANVCQ010000231.1:35659350-35672659 GCA_025531925.1 Erythroxylum plowmanianum
TTATTTATATGTAAAATATTTAAAAATTATTGTTATTGACTTATTTCATATTAATTGTTATTATTATTTACTATTAAGATTTTTGAAAACATGGTTGATGTAAACAGTAAACTAGTAAAATATACAGTACAACTGTACAATATACTAATATGGATTATTTTGCAATTTTTAAAAATTTCAGGGACTATTTTATAAATTTTAAAAATTACCCGAAACGGTACCCGGTACTGACCAGTATCGATACAATTTCGTTCCAGAATCCAATTCGATACCAAGCTCGATACGGTATTCATAACATTGCCTGTGATGTGATTTTTTTTCTTGAAAAGTCCTTATAATTTAATATTATTAAAAAAGGATTGTCGTTAGATTTTGAGTTAACCAATTAGGTAGAAGCAAACAATACGCGACACGTTTCAACTTTCAAACTATGAAACATGTCAAATCTGTCAGATTGTTTTAAAGAGTTCTACGTGTCCTTTCAACAAATCTTTTATAAAAATCCTTTAGGAATCAACCGAACCACATAAAATATCTGTATCTTTAGGGTAATAAACTGTACTGATCGTTCTGCCACTTTATATGTATGTTTAGTTATATATATCGATGATTATCAACTGATCTATCTTTAATTAAGTAGGTCTGGATAGTTCCATAATATTTTTTTAATCACTTTAGTATTGATTATATGTTTCGTGTTTCGTGATTATTGATTAAGTAAGTTTTAGATAGCATCATAACATTTTCTCCTAATTACTTTAAATTAATAATTAGATATATTAATCATTCCATGATATATAATTAGCGATTAATTCACCTTTGATTAACTGACTCTTGAATGGTATCAAAATTATGTAAATATTTTAGCAATATTAATTTAAAGATTAGTTGTACAATTATTTTAAATATTATTTTTATAACAACGCAAGTGATATTTTACATAAATTTTGACTAATTAACTTTGTGAAAATTTTTCTAGCCATTTTCATACTTTTATCTAATTCTTAGTTTATAAAATTTTCAAATTAATTTTCTTTATAAAGAAAAAATATAACTCATTAATCTTAGAGTTATATTTTTAAATTATAACTAATGTTAAGTATAGCATGAATTTTGTAATTATAATATAGCTAACAAATTTTATAAAATAAATAAATAAATATGTAATAAAAATATCTTTACTTAAATAAATATCATAAATATGAAACTAACATAATAATTATGGTTCACACCCTAAGAAGAAGATCATCAATTTTATCACGTTTCAATTGAGCTTTATTAGTTGATTTCAACATCTTCTTTAATTCCTTCAATAGAATAAACAAAAGAATATAATTTAAATATTGGCATGTACTATTGAAAACAATATTTTTATTAATTAAAAATAAAATTACATATTATTAGATCTTTCTTCGTTATATTTTATTTAAAATTTAATAAAATTTTTATTAAATGATGTTGTTATTTTTATATCTTATTCAAAATAATCTTTGAGGGCAAGATTGTGTGATGTGACTGCAATTTTCGAATTGACAAGAGTATATAATTCAATTGTTAAAATTCTGGTGAGTAATCAATTACATACCAAAAAGGAATTGATGACTTCGAATATAATATTCATATCTTAATTTCTTATAAGAAAAGTATAAGATATTTTCTAGTTTCTTCCTCCTGGACAAGATTCGAAGCTTAAAATTGAAAATAATCATCTTAAATTCTTAAGAGAGGAACTTTCAAGCGCAGAGCTATGAATAATGAATTTCTGATGAGAAGTAGAAGACAAACAGCTCCACCTATCCATGCAGACATAGTTACGTCATCCACGTTATTTAACAATGACACGTTCTGCACAGGTGGTCCCTTTTCACTCTCCGTGCTTTGCGTGCAATGTCCAACTTTTCCTATTTTGTTGAAAATTGAAATGCCTAACTAATTGCATGTGTTGAATGTTGATGAACTTTTGAGAAGAAAGTACAAAAGTCAAAAAAAAAGAAAAGGATTTGGTTGTAAAATAAAAATTATTTTTTAAATAAATATAACTTTTTAGTTGCTAAAATATAACTTTTAAGAAGTTTAAATTTGAAACTTCTAAAAAAATACTTCTCAAATGATTTTTTTCAAGTAAAATTTTTAGATCAATTGATGAGCTTATTTTTTAGTCTCTTTTATCCTTATATTTTACACATAATTCTCATATATTCATAAACTCATCTTCACATTTATCTTACAAACTTATTTTCTCTAAACTCTTGCGCAGTTATTTTATTATGTATCTAATTATTTACTCAAATTGAATATTTATTTTGAGATTTATATAATATTATTTGACTTTTATATGTTTTAATATTTATTTTTTATATTAGTTTTATTTATGTTATAATCCATATAAAAGATTTGGTTAGGTATATTTTTATTTATATTTCATATGGTTTAAAATTATATAATAATTAATATATTGTACTATTGCATATTGTTTAATATATTTTAAATAATATTTATATGTATAAATAATTTATATTATAAAATAAAATATAGTTAAAATTAAAAGTACTTTTTTACTTATAAGTTGTTAAACAGTCTAATATATAAAATTATTTTTAAAAAACTCTTTTTTAAATAACAGTAAAACTCAAATAGTTAACTAAAATTTTAAAACAGTTTTTCAGAAAATATATACAGAAAAAAATTCACCAATAAAATTTCTTAGCATACATTCTTTTCAAATTCAAATAGGAAAATGTTACGAAACCAACCATTGATTATTATAGTATTATATTATTTATATTATATTTATATATTATCTATTTAACCTACTATATACATAAAAATTCTGAATTTACTTATTGAAATTCAAAAAGCTCAAAAGGACCACCTGGCATTTGTGGGTAACTCCACGTGTTGGAAGAAGTCCCAAAAAAGTTGATTACGTGTAGTTGGCATGTGAAAACACGTGTGCAGCTTGCTTGACAAGTCTGGTACTTTCAAGCAATTGAAAAGCCGCTATCAGGGGACTCAGCGCCAATGCAGTGAAGTTTAACATGTCCAACACGCCTCTAATTTCCCCACTCCAACGCCTAACCGCTTGTTTTTTTGTTCGAACTTTGGTTAGTCTTTGAAGGTAAGCATGAAAAAGAAGAAAAGCAAAGCAAAGTGTTAAAGCAAATAAAAGAGTTGCTAGAGTAGGCGACTTGAAAGTCTCATTCTTTGAAAACCCTCTCAAATATTGAGATAATTTGAGCTTTCACTTCTAGAAGCCGGCAAAAGTGGTGCATTACAGGGGTGAACTACTCAGAGGGAAGAAGTGAAGGAAAGATGGCCACTTTGACTGTAACAACACCTTTTGTTCCTTCAAAGCCAAGACCCTCTGTTTTTGAACAGTTCTCTTCTCTTCTTCCGTTTAGAAGAAACCCCAAGACCAGGAATCTAACTTTTAGTCCTGTAAGTGTTTTTTATCCTTTTTCTGAGGTCTCTGTGGATCTGCTTTGTTTTCTTGTATGGTGTTGTTTTTATTTTGTTTGGAGTTGGTTGTGAGGTGGGTTTGTGTTGATTCAGGTGGCAAGGTTATTTGGGCCATCCATCTTCGAGGCTTCAAAGCTGAAGGTGTTATTTGTAGGAGTTGATGAGAAGAAGCATCCAGGAAAGCTGCCAAGGACTTATACTTTAACTCATAGTGATATTACATCTAAGCTTACTTTAGCCATCTCTCAGACAATAAATAATTCACAGGTAACCGTTGAATCACTTTTATTCTTTTCCAAGAAAACTATTTTGTTCTTTGACAACAAAGAAAACAGACGAATCTTTGGGAATTACATTAAAAGCTGAAGTAGTTGCTTAGAAGGCATTCAAGATACAGGCTTGTGGATTTTGCTAGAATAGTTGTAAACAAATCTGAGGAGCTGTGCAGAATTTGAATATCAAAATCATACTAATTAAATGGTAAGAAAGATTGGTTGATAGTAATGGAACTTGGGGTATGTTTACAGCTGCAGGGATGGGCCAACAAATTGTACAGAGATGAGGTGGTGGCAGAGTGGAAAAAAGTGAAAGGAAAGATGTCACTCCATGTGCACTGCCACATAAGTGGAGGTCATTTCCTCTTGGATATTTGTTCTAGACTCAGATACTTCATTTTCTGCAAAGAACTCCCTGTTGTAAGATTTCTGAATAATGTTAATGCTTTTCTGTTTTTATTCCTGTTACTTTTACATCGGTGACCAACTAAAACTACTAATGTGTCAGGTGTTGAAAGCATTTGTTCATGGGGATGAAAATTTGCTGAACAACTACCCTGAATTACAGGAGGCTTTGGTATGGGTTTATTTCCATTCAAACGTTCCGGAATTCAACAAAGTGGAGTGTTGGGGTCCTCTCAACGATGCCACCGCGACGAAGGAAACTCAGGGGGCGGTATTGTTGCCAGAGCCAGAGCCGTGCCAGGTGGAATGTAGCTGCTGTTTTCCTCCCATCAGCTTCATTCCACAAAACATGCAACAACAACAATAGGAACACCCAAGCTTATTAGTCTTCTGTATCATAATTGTTTTAGATTTAGATTTTAGAAACAATAGATTGTTTCTTATTGAGTGTGTTCTGTTAGTAATATGTTTGTAAATATTACCACAAGTTATGGCCATTTTACGCCAGAAAATGCCCCTTTTATTGATGGGACTATCGATTGGAACTTTGAATTGCCATTGTCCAACTTAGCTATGATATTTATAGTTCTTTTTATTATTTTGACAGTGCTCCTATGCGAATGATAAGTTTATTATAGTTTGGAATCAAAGTTTCATTTCTTCTTATTCAACTCTCAAATTAAAATTTCAATAGTTGCCCTAATTCCTTTTAATTCCTTTAATTAACTTTCATAGTTTCCTTTGTCATGGAATCTGTTTATACTGTTTCTGGAAGGCTCTCAAACGATACAAAGACTAAATAACTTAAAAAGGAACCCTAGTTCATCCAACGTATATACAGTATTACAAATTAAGAAGGTTTATTTACATACAATTGTCAAGTACTTTGCAACGGACTAACAAATCAAAGGATACACATGACTGATCTACAAGATCTGAGGGCACATGCAATGGAACAAAACCCAAGTTTGAACCAACTCCAGAAGGAATTTTCCACCATAACTGCCATTTCAGGATTTCTGAAATGTTCTCTAACGACAGGCTTGTTGGCTCGGAAAAGCATGTCAGATGAGCTCCTTCTGTAGCTGCCCCAGCCTCGCTTTAGAATCCTGCCAGAGCTAAAACTAGTTATCTTACAAATTGGACGAACTCCACTCTACAGGACTAGTAGGAGTCACCGGATTGTAGTTCTTCCAAGTGAGGAGCCTCCGATTTCGCTCTCCGTGTTCTGTGTTGATAATGACATATGAGTTAGCTGCTGCTGGAAAATACAAGGTTAATATGCTTATGAGGGATTACACAGGATCATGTCTGTCCAGCCATCTCCTAGGTTAAATGGAATAAAACAATATGGTATTGTAGGGAGTAAATCTCCACTTTTATCAGAAAGCAAATCGGGGTAAGAGGTTGGAGCTTACAATATACCAAAAAGAATGTGGTACAGAAACATTTCTTAATAACCTATTGCAAAAAGAAAATGAAATTGTTTATTTAATTAGGGACACAGTTATAGCCAATTAAAATGAACAAGGAAACTAGGTAAAAGTTGTATTCACCTGGGATTTAGGGGAAGGAAACACATTCCAAAAACGTAATGTTTCATCCCCTGCTCCAGTAACAATAGTCTGGAAAGAGAGTTTAATCATCGTAAGTTTATGTGGTTAATCACACATCAGTCAGAAAAAGGATGCATCAACACAAAACATTGCATAATTGCTGATGCGTCACAAAAGGGAAGCAAATATTATACTTATACATACAAAACACAACCTGTCCGTCAGGCGATATAGCAAGATAAAGGACTCTGTATGTATGACCGGTAAGAGTTGCCAACTGCATTGACAAAAAGAAGTCAGCGCAAAAATTAAACAACATAAATATTGCTTAAACTGAGAGATAGATGCCGTACCTTTGACATTGTGGGGTATCTCCATACAATTATTTGGTTTTGCGAGTACCCATGCGTGCTGACTAGTTCATTTACATTCTTAGACCACACAAGATTGCATACCTGTCATGGGTACAAGTAGTATGACTTGAGCCTTGACTATTTGAGCCATTGAAAGAGAAAGAATAAATGCCAAAAGGTTAAAATTCTTAATAGTTCATATATATGTATTTACTATGCATACATATTCATAGTAAATACAGATGAATATATATGCATGTACAAAAATCTGCACAGCTTTTGAAGATTTATTAGGTTAGTAGAGGGGTACACATCTTGTAACAAATGATTCGAGAAGAGATAATAGTTCTGATGGTCCCGAGTAAAGAGAATGGATACCATATGCAGTCATCAACACATATATGCAGTCAGACCCACTATTCCTCATATATTGATACACATAAGCATCCACGCGTACACATTGATTTTGTGGTTAAAATTCATCTGTTCATGGTACAGTGTATTACAAACATGTAGTAGTAAATTATCATAGTTTTTCTTTGTGCGCTTGTTCAATTCTTTTGTAAACTTTTAAGACCTTTCTGCAGAAATTTCCTTGTTCCCGTCTGTCAGTAAGACTTTATTTACAAAAGCAATAGAGGAAAAACCATCAAATGCTTTGCTAGCAATTCTTGCATTACCTGACTACCAGTATCCATACAGCTGAGGTGTGAGTTAGTGGTTGTATTCCAGAACCTTATACAACGATCTGCAGTTCCACCTCCAGATGCTAGAAGTCCATGAAGATGAGGAGACCAAGCAATTGCTTTCACGGCTGCTGTATGTTCACAGTATTTTAGTACAGGTTGAGTTGACTGTTGATTCCAGACAAAAAGCTGCAGTGGATAACAGTAAGTTAACTTTTGACAAGGAAATCCATGACCGCAGGAAAACTGCTTGCCAGAGAATTTACTTATGCACACCAGAGATATCCATCACTCACCCTATTATCATTTCCACCCGATGCCAGCTCTCGATTGTCATAAGACCACTTGAGTCCACAAACCTGTATGACAACAAGAATTATTAGTAGGCTGAGGGGAATGAACTCAAGCAAAATAAAAACTAGAAATGAAGTAACAACTATTAATGAACAGAAATAAGAAGAGAAGAGTCTTACCTCTGACTTGTGTCCAGAGAGTTTGCTAACAAAGTCTTCATGAGCACGTATATCTCGTTGGAGAATACTCTTGTCCCGACTACCAGAAGACAAAAGACCTGAACTCCAGGCTAAGGCCCCAACACGCAATCTGTGGCCCTCCATGGCTCTTACCCTCTTGCAACGAGATGCATCCCAAATCTACAAATGAAGAAATTGGCAGGAATAAAGAAACAATAGGTGCCTCCAAGAAAATAGAAATGCAGCAAGCTACCAATTTCCACTCATCATTTCGTTAATATTAGAAATAACCCAAGAACTAACCAATTTAGACAATTCAAGTTTCTAACCTTCCATAGTGCAGCAAAAGAGCCGCTCCAGAAGTTTTTTGGAAAATCACTCAATATACTTCCATAAAATAAGATAGTTGGATTGAGAGAACTGTGTTTTATTGACGCAAAAAGAGCTTAGAGTTTATAAAAGAAGTAAAAGAGAGCAACTCACTCAATACAAGCTTTAGTTTGGTAGGATAAAGAGTGAGAGTTAAGGTGAAAGCAAAGACAAAAACTGCTGAAACTTACTTTATGTTAGGTTTTCTTATTATATAGGAAGTAGTAAGTTAGACACATATTTACCAAAGAAAAAAGTTAGACATATTATATTTGTTGTTCAAGACTTAAAACTTACTTAAGAAGAAATAATTCTTATTAGAGTACAATTCAATTTTATTTTGAATATTTTTTTTAGGAATCCCTTTAACAATAGAGTAAGGGTCCAAATATATATATATAAATACTAAGCCATTCAATAATGATATCTTGAACTTTTTTTCTATAAACTTCAATTTTCAATTAGAAGGCGTGATGATTTCTTTCAAGAGTTATTCTTAGACTCTAGGATCCATTCCTAGTTCCCTACCTTCTATTACTTGTTTAACTCATTAAAACTCCAGCACTTCTAACCTGAATTTCCTGCAATCCAAAACTCTAATATTCTAGCCATATCAACCTAACTTGAAATTCAAAACCTAAAATTCAAATTCCAACAGCCAAATTTTGTAAGTTCTGTAAGTTCTAGCTACTAGTTTGATATATCTTCTACTCATCCTACATCAATTTGGTATCATAGCTTTGGTTTACAATGGTAACACATAATAGGACATATAGAAGACTATTTAGTGACCTAGAGTGAGAAGTACTTTTGAAAATTGCAAAAGAAATGAGCATCAATAATCCTTGTTCACAAGCTCCTCCAAAAACTAACTTGCATGTTACAACTCCTATAACAAAGCATGTCCGACAATTTTTGGAGAGGCTAGACAACATTGAAATTCATTCCCTAAAAGTAATATGAGAATTAATCATATCTTTACTGTTGTGAACTTAACTACTTATCATAGACATAATAGTGCACAATCTCCTATTGCAATTGTGAAAGTTATTGCCATTTCTCATTTTAAAGAGGAGATAGTGAATTTTCTTGATGAATAAATTGTAGCCACAAGAGCTATGGATATCGATGATTTCTTATCAAATAAAAAAGGGATCAAGTTCTAAAAACACTTGAATTTTAGAATGTGAATTTCAAATGTTGAATTCAAACTTGTATGATTAGTATTTGTTACATTCTGTGTCGAAGATGACTTCAAATAACCTAGAGATGATTGATACAAAAGATCTTGGAGTTTATAGAAGAAAAAATAGAGGGCAAATTACTCAACCACAAACTTTAATTTAGTGGGATGGAGAGTGGGAATTCAAGTGACAACAAAGGCTAAAATTTACTTATACTAATTTTCCTTATTAGATAGGAAGTAATAAGTTAGATATATTATCCTAAAGTTTTTAGAACTTAAACTTATTTAAGCATAAGGAATTGTTATTAGTTTACAATTCAATTTTATTTTGGATATTTTATTTAAAGATATCTTTATTACTAGAATAAGGGTTCCAAAAATTTAGATATATATAAACACGTATGTGTTTGTGTGTACCTAGCCCTTCAATATATAGTATTTAACATATAGAAGGTGTGATGCATTTTTAAGAGTGATTTTTATACTCCAAGAGTGAATCCTAATTCACTACGCTCCATCACTTTTTTACCTCACTAAAATTCCAACACTTTTAACCTGAATTTCCAGCAACACAACACCCTAAAATTCTAGCCATATCAAACCTAAAGATTTCAACTATTCCAAACCTAAAATTCTGACAACCTAGGTTGAAATTCCAAACCTAAATCTCAAATTCCAACAGTCAGATTTTATTAGCTTTGAGAATTCTAGCTAATAGTTTTGATATAACTTCTGCTTGTCCTACAGCATTTATACTTACAGCTGGTTGAAAAATTACGGCCAAAAATTTGGTAGCAAGAAAGATGATCTTAAATTAATTATCTTTGACAAGATAGCATTTGATGATTCTCAACAAGGACATTGGAAATACATGAAGCAAGTTGTTTCCTACTTGAACAACCATTTGTAACTTTAACTTAATAACTGGCAGTATATATTACAGTATTTCATCGTAAATGGTAATGAAGGTCAATCGGGTGACGCATGATTTTTACAAGTTTCCACTTTCCAACTCATTACAAAAATATCTGTTGGTCGCATCATGTAAATATTAATTCAAAGGTCTAGAATATTGCGGAACAACTTTTAAAAAATCAGCAATATATGCTTCAGCATAATATTAGTAAATGCTACCCAAAAAATTTAAATATAAAGGAACCCTTAGAGTTCATGCACAGTTAGAACTTCAAGCAGGTTCACAAAAAACACTTCAAGGCTGGATGAATTAACCTCAACAATATGGTACACAAGATGTAGTCACAATTAAATCATGCTGTTCTGGTACCTTCTTAAAACAAATCAAACTCATTAGAATGTTCATTAGATAGCAGTTCAATGCAACCTCATTAGGGTGTTCATTAAATAGCAGTTCAATGCAAGTATGATACCCTATTCCATATTTTTATTATGTTTTCAAGTAGGTATGTCAGGAGACAAACAACTGCAGAAACGTTTTTTTCACCAACCTGGACTTTACCATTGCTAGTTCCAACCGCAAGATGTGTACCCCGCTGAGCCCATCCAATTGAACACACACTATCATCAATCCCCAGATCGCATAACTTTGTCACCTACACTCAGCAAATGTGAATTTCACTCACGAAACCAAAATCCATTAACCAGACACAATAACTAAGCCCATTATAGCACATAATTACATATTTCTGAAGACTCATGAGCTCACCTTGCTACTGCAAGCATTCCACAAATACACACAACTCGCAAGTCCCACAGCCAACACATTATGCGACGACCAGTCCACCAAATTAAAATAAAAATCGTCTTGCAAATCCGGTGCATCCAATACCTAATAAACAACCAAAACCCATAAAGTTTACGGATTATACACTCAAAAATCAAACCCTTTTACCAATAAATCTGGAAAATCACCTCTTTCCATTAAAATTATAAACAAGCTACCTTATATGGCGACCTTAGGACCTTCCTCGGAGCCTTCACCGGACTATGACTAACGCCGGGACTCACGTCATCGAACCCAAACGGCGAGAGCGAGTGCATTGACTGTCTTGTTTCTGTCTTGAACCGGAAAATATTCCTCCCCGGCGAGTCGTTTTTATCAGGAGTATTCGGCCCAAAAAGCGCGGTTCGGAGGAGGGTAGCGTAAGCGGTGGAGCTGTCCTCTTTCCCACCATCAGAACTCGGAGGGGTCGCCGCCGACGAACACGGTGGAGACGGCGAGGAAATGATGTTGAAAAGCGCGAAATTTGAGCCGGATCTGCTGGGTATGAACCTATCGGAGTAAATGGTTCTCAACGGTGAAATGTAATGCTTGGAGTTGATCATACGGTTCACGTGGTCGGAGGGGGACATATTTTGTACATCCAACGACGGCCGTTGCATCGTGGCAGGTACATTAAGCTGTGAGAAAGGAGGAGTCGATAGGTTAGCTGAAGAAGTAGTCGTGGAATCGGCCATAGGAAATGGCTGCAATGTACAGAGAGAGAGATGGGGGAGATTGAAGAAGATGGGTAGAGGTGGTGGTGGGTTAGGGTGTGGGTGAGTGTTTCGTGAAACTGTTGACTGTTAATTTTCCCGCGAATTAGGGTGACAAACACGGAAATTAACGAGCGGTCGCGCCTTTTTTTTTTTTTCCTCCCCCACAAGATATTTTAAGATGATCTCAATACAAGATATTTTATGAGGATCCTAATTATAAGAGGATACATCCATACCTAGATTAATTCTCACCTAAACTAAATAAGATTTAACAAAAAGTAAATCAACAAAAAGAAAAGGATTCCGCTTCCAAAGGAAATTCCACTCCCAAAGTGGTATGAGAGCCTTGAGAGCCATCCAACCAGCCATCCATCAAACCATTTGAATTGATACCTAAACCATTGAGAATTTAGATCAATTAGAAGATATACCTTCCAAATTAATAGGATCTGAAGAAACATTAGAAAATGTTAAAAAACTATTCAAGTTCAATTAAATGATATTATACAATTAGTAAATCCATTAACTTTACAGTCAAATCCCTCTCGATCTAGTGAACCTATAATTAGTGAAAACACTTATCAAATTACCAATAAAGAAGATAAAGATGAAATTATTTATGGTTATGAATTTGATGAGGAAGTTTTTGCTGAAGAAGATAAACCAAGTACTAGTGGAACAAAAGAACCAACAAGTGGACATAAACGTAAAAAAACATCAACAATCTACTTATAATTGGACACCTGGCAATTCTACATAATTTTTAGCAAAACAAGGATATTATCAAAAAGGATCTAAAGTTCGCAAATATCTAATGAAATATACTCCAAGACATACTCAAAGGATATGGTAATTTTTGAATAAAAATATAAATATACATTTCTTGTTCTGATCGAGCTAATTTATAATAATAGGTTTTAAATTCACATATAAATTTTAGAACAAAAATCAGACCTCTACCTGCAATACAGTACCCAATTATACCTAAAAGAAAATCCTTCTCCGATTTACCTACCTCTTCTACACAACCTTTGACTAGATCTAAATCATTTAGTCGACCTTTTAGACTTACCGAACCTGAGAGAAGAACACAGTCGATAAGAATCACTGAACCTACAACTTCTACTGATAAATTATACAACATTTAGCAACAAATTTCACAATTAACTGATTATATACAAAAAGCTTTATGAGTGTTTCGCAACAACTAAATGAATTACTAAATCAACTCAAACAATTCGAAGACAGAATAACAAATAAAATAATTCGGATAGGCAATAAAATCAATACCTTAGAACAAATACTAAATAAGATTCAACAAAAAGTAAATCAAATAAAAAAAAGGGATTCCGCTCCCAAGGAACATTGCAATTAAAATGTAGTACAAAACATCAGTGGCATTGGACTGATAGAGACACTTTAGCTGTTAAAAAATTAAAACATTTATGTAAAGATTTACCACTTTTATATAATTATCTTCCGAATGATTCATTATTGGTACAAATTGCTGGATTATTTGTATTGCATCTGCAGTGATTGGATTCTTGTAGGCTGAAACCATAATCATGTTTAGACCTTTGTAGTTGATCTTGAGCATTGAATCATTTGTAATTCAGTTGCATTGGTTGAAAACTCCTTCTTTGATGGATGGCTGGTTGGATGGCTCTCCAGGCTCTGATACCACTTTGAGAGCGGAATCCCCTTTGGGAGCGGAATCCCTTTCTTTTTGTTGATTTACCACTTTGGGAATGGAATCCCCTTTGGGAGCGCAATCCCTTTCTTTTTGTTGAATCTTATTTAGTATTTGTTCTAAGGTATTGATTTTATTGTCTAACCGAATTATTTGATTTGTTATTTTGTCTTCGACTTGTTTGAGTTGATTTAGTAATTCATTTAGTTGTTGCGAAACACTTATAAAGCTTTTTGTATATAATCAGTTAAATGTGAAATTTGTAGTTGAATTTTGTCTAATTTATCAGTAGAAGTTGTAGGTTCAGTGATTCTTATCGATTATGTTCTTCTTTCAGGTTCGGTAAGTCTAAAAGGTCAACTAAATGATTTAGATCTAGTCAAAGGTTGTGTAGAAGAGG
>JANVCQ010000231.1:35673192-35683249 GCA_025531925.1 Erythroxylum plowmanianum
TGGTTCAAGAGTTGGACTCCGGTAACGGGGTCCAACATCTATGGCATCAAAGCAAGAGTGACAGTGTTAAGCATAAGTAGTTGGGTCTTGGATCCAACATCAGTTGGGCTCTGGAAACGGGGTCCAAAAAAAACTTAAAAAAAATACATGAAACCCATGTGTCTCTTCGACTTCCAATTCCTACGATTGGGAATTATACCTATGCTTCCTACGATCATGGATTAACTTAACACAAACTTTCTCTATAGGTTTCCCAAGATCATGGAAAACATACCCTTTTCCACATTCATAGGTTTTTTTAGCAGCTCCACTTCTCTTCTCTTCTTTGGTCCCTAGCTCAATCACAAAGGTGCCTACCCTCCATTCCTACAACAAGATGATCAATTCCTACCGTAAACCAATATCAAACACAAAAGAACAATCATGAAGATCAAACTAAACAAAAACACACAAAACAAGTCCTAAAACACAATAATACTAACCTATCATGCAAGAAACGCATACCAAATATTTCGAAAAACACTTAAAATCCTTGCTTGTCCTCAAGCAAAATAAAACACAACCTATCAATTATATCACTTCATTTTCATAAATATCAAAGCATGCAATCCCTCAAAGTTTAGCTAACTAAAGTATCAAGCTATTACACATATCATGACTACTTTTCATTAGTGTACATAAGCAAACTCAATTTATGGAACCATCACTCAAAGATAAGTATAAACACATAATGAATCTTCCTTATGGTTTGACTCATTTCTCTCAATTGTTTGATGGTTAGTGTTTTGTTCAAGCTCCCTATTGGAAACTACACTATCATAGGCTCACTAATATACCAATTCTCCTCTACAATAATTATACGCATAAATATATCAAAAGGGCTTGTTTCGAGTTGTAATGTAGTAAAGGTTAAGGTGGGTCAAAAGAGGTAAAAGGTTTAACACAAGAATTGATAAAGTAATAATTAAACAAAGGAATGCAAAACATATTCTGAGATATACAAATGTAAATATGCTACTACTCTGCACTTATTGATGCTACTCAAAATGGTCTTCCTTTTTTTATTTTTTTTTCTTTTCTTCTTTTTCTCTTTTTTATTTATATTTTATATAATTGAAGAAACAACAAACAAAATAGCAACTAGATATAATATGATTAAAGAGTTGAAGTATAACTCAACTCATCTCGAAAAGAAAAATTTATATCAAAAATCCCAAACTAGCGCATCACTTAATACTTTACTAAGCTTGTGAATGAGTAGGTTAATGATGTTTTGGGTTTCGAAATATGAGGTGTTTTCAAGAAACAAAATGGTTAAGGCTTTACGAGGATAACAAGGGATAATAACAAGGGCAGATCATTTAAGTCAAAGGTTATCATAAAAAGAGCCTTAATCATTTCTATTAAGCATGCATCCAATAGAATCAAATCGATTCAAAGCAAGTTCTGAAGGTAGTAACCTAAAGGGGCATCACACACTCAAAGAAATAAGATGACTATAGATGGATTCATATTAGCTTAATCCTCACATTAGCTTAAATGAAAATTCGTCATGCATCTCTACACTGCCTTATTGTTCAAAGGTCACATTTTGAGTAAGCTTATACAACCAACTACTTTTCATCACTCAACATGATTCAGTCTCCTATTCCAACTAACATGATAGAATCTCATGGCAAATCACATAAAAAATGATTCAAGTATGGTTCTATTGCTTAACAGTAAATAAAACAAATTTAAATGATGCAATTGACAAGGAAAATGTTACCTCCCCACACTTGGACATCACATTGTCCTCAATGTGACAAGGCAACCACAAAATGAAATCAAAACATCAAACACAACATCAACCAAGAAAACAAATAACATAACTAATGAAGTAAATAAAACAATATAAAAAGTGAAGGGTAAGAAGGCTTATGGGGATTGATGTGGTCAAGGCATAAGAGAGGGGACTTCAATGTTTTTTATCTGGATGAACTTGAGGAACTTCTTCTTCATGTATTGTTGCTCCTTGTGTACTTGTTGCATTTGGTTTCTAAACTTATTGATCTACAGTTTCATTTGTTATTGATTTGCTGCCTTCTGGTCAAGAATTTACTAAAATCGATCAACATTTACTGTTACTGTTGGTTCCTCTTCGACTACTTCTTCTCGAGGCTCTTGTGGCACATGAAAGATGGATGGTTAAGACATGGCTGCATTCTTGCCTTTCCTGTTCTTAACTGCAGTACGCGTCTAAGAATTTTAGAGCTCTATAGAACGGAGCTCCAAAATTTTAGAGCACCTTAAATATGATACATCGAAGACATCATAGTTAGTAATACGCACAGTATCCACATCAAGATGATAAAAAAACCATAGTAGTGATATTATAAACCATACCAAAATATGAGTTTTTCTTATTAATGCAGCTCCCAATATACCTAAAAATGCGATATGAGGTATGTATTTTAAATTTGCGATCCATGCACCAAAGAAAGAAAAGTTCTTTATCTGAACACTTATTGCTTTCAGTTTTATTAAAGACAATTAAGCACATAAATTTGTGAAGCAATAAGTTCTCAGTGCTACGAACTAAGGTGTTCGGTGCATTCCTAGAATCAAACATGTTTTTGCCCATAAGGCTTTTCAATAGTAGAGCAAGAAATGCACTACTTCCTTCTTTATCAATTGAATGCTAAAAGGTTATATGTTTTTCTACATGCTTACATTAAATGACAATTATTAAACCATTTAATGATAAGACCATTAAACCATTTAATGAGACACCATTTGTAACTCCCCACTCTCACAAGACACGTACCTGACATCCTAAGGGATATTCGAATCCGTACCCCGCGAGGGTGGCATGCTAGAGCACTCAATCATTCAAAAATCGTTCTAAATTTTTTAATACAATCAAATACATGGAAATCAGTAATCAATTTGGGCCTCGCTTTATTTCATAAACATTTTCAATCATAGCAATACAATCATAAAAAATTTTAGTAGCCATTTGGGCCCGTTATAAATACAAAATACTTGTCAAAATTTTATTACATTGCAAAAACCATATACAAACATTTTCGATTTGAAAATTTATTTCAAAATAGAAATATTCGAATACACAAGTTACAATAATTACGAAAGACTTAATTTGATACAGAATAAAGGAAATACTAATGCAGACTTCAACAGATCCCGACCTTTATCTCTTACTTGTATGCTGTAGGAATACTCGCATTTGCCTAAAGGGATATTTTTCTGAGTCTGAAAAATATTTGCAAATTTTGGGTGAGTTTTGTGAACTCAGTGAGTGACCATCATCGATGGCTCACCCAGTCACATAAAACATAATTCACATCATTTCACAATTTCACATTCAATACAATTTAATCACTCATATAATGTATATGCAATGCACATGAGAGCCACTTTTCATTTGTTACTTTTTTGTGACTAAGTGGCTAAACTGTCCCGTATTTAATGGATACCGAGTTCATTACTAACTGTCCCTTATCCACTTGGGGGATACAGGGCTCATTTTACATAGTGAGCCTTAGGCTCTTAATCACTTTTGAGCTCGAGGCTCAATTTTACTCGTTGAGTTTTAAGGTCTGATCGGTGGCTACTCAGGTCACAACTGCCATTATATTTCATGCATTCATGAAATGGAATGCATCATTCACATTTGCATAATCTCATTCAATCACTTTCCCATATCATCGAACCTTAATCCGACATTTAACATTAAAGTTGAGAATTTGCACTTTCATTCATATGCAAATGCACTTTCAAAACACATTTAACAATCAAATTACGTACACTTATTCATGCAACACATTCATTGGACCTTCTCTTCGGAAATCAACATAATCAATCACATTCACATAATTATTCAGAAATCAATCAATACGAAAAAGTCAAACAAAACAAATAGTGGAATGAGACCATCTAGGTCTACTTACTGTACACTCCAGATTAGCATTTGCTTCCAAATTTTGGGAATGCATGAATGCAAACATTTAACCTGCGCAACCCATTTATGCAAGATATACATACATCATAATTTGTACAATCATAAGTGTTTAATAATGCACATGACTGAAATGAAATTTGTACAATGTATGTTCATGACAGTCTCAAGTATTTTACCATTAATTTCATCACAAAGTCATTCTCATATCAAACTCATCTAAGTATAATTTATTCCTCACTAAAACCATTAAAATCTCCATTCCTTTCTCATTGACTCATTTCAGAATTTTTTTCCAAGTCACACTTTCGAGTCTACTATTCACATTCAGTTAGAAAGTGAAATTGATATAGTTTCGTCAAACTCTCTTCTAAAAAAATGTTCCTTTATGTCTTATCTTTCCATTGACACCAAAAACACTCAATTTGGTTTAGTAATTTGGAAGATATGCCTCAAACATTATAAGGTTATCCATATTCAAAAACAGTGTACTATTCACAACTTCTAGCCATAACTTCAACACTTTAGAGGCTGAATCACAATTCAGCTTTTTCATATGATTTGTAGCCCTATGTCTCTATTTTACTCCAAATCAACAATAATCTCATTTGGGAACCTATATATCGAGATATAATTAAAATATTGAAGGGTCCTTAGTAAGAAAATCCTATTTAACTATTCCAACAAATTCCACACTTTGATTCGATCAATCTTTCTCAATTCAATTCAGAATGCTAAAAAATTTTATTTAGGAATAGAAACATGTGTTAGGAAACCATTGGTTTAAGAATCAAGGCATTTGGAGGTCTAGAGAAGAAGTTATGGTCAAAAGAAGGAAGATTGTTCAGGGTGAGTCAACCCTTTGGTCAAACCAGCAAAGTCATAGTCGTGCTTAAAACCAAATTTCAGCAATTAAGCACGAGGGTGACTTCCCAACCTTCCAAGCAATGTCACTGTCGTGCTTTAGCACGATGGTGCAAATTTCCTAACTTCAAAATAAGCACGACGGTGCAACTCTACTTCATCTTCTCCACCGATAACTCAACTTCAAACCTCCATAACTTTTGATCTAGAACTCCAAAATTTACAAATTTTATATCAATGGAAAGCTTAAAGAAATGTCTACAAATTTCATGAAATATCTCTATATCAGTATAGAAAACTCATGGAAGTTTCAGATCAAAAATTCAACTCTCAACCATCTATTCTCAGAAAATTTTCAGATGACTTCCATTTTCCAAAGTCTAACACTTAAAATTTTTATTTCAAGTCTTTCCACTCCATTTATTTAAGCTCATTTACCATAAATTCATACCACTCCAAAATATACAAGTTTAATCAAAAACCATCAAAAGCAAAAAATTTATATTAATCCTATTTGTACTCTGTTACTTTTTTGCATTTTCAACTTTCATTCTCAATCACTATTCTTCCTCTCAACTTCCATTTAAACACTCATTCCCATCTCAAACCATCATTTTACAATTACTCTTCAACTCAAAAACCATTTCCTTGATCATCTCTAAAGCTTTCATCAACTCACATACAACACATATATATATAAACTTGCACAGTGAAGAACAGAGCACTTATCACCTTTCCATATCTAATTTTCTATACTAATCCTATACACCATTTTATTGCTATTTCAACTCCAAAAACTATTTCCACAACATCATATCACTAAAAATCCATCAAAAACTAAATAACACTATAACCAAAATTTTCATTTCATCCACATGCACTAACAATAATTCATCAAATTATTTCATGAATCCACAACTCTAAACGATTTTATTCGCTACTTACTTGTTGAAAACACCAAAAACTTCAACTATCTTCAAACCCTAACTCCATGCAAGAATCACGTATTCACTGTGTAAGCTGACCAACTTTTGGTTTTCCTTAGGTAGAAAAAATAAATAGCAGTGTGGTGGAGGAAGGAAAAAACAACGTAATTTCTTAGAAGGTGTTTGATGAAAAACTTTGTGTATGGAATGAATTTTCGGCGAAGGTGATATGATAAAGAAGGAAACTTAGGAGAACTTAGTCTTTTAACTAAAAAATATCATTACTTACTTTCTACAAAGTTTTAAAAAAAACACTTAGTCAGTGATACTTATCACTTTCCTAATGCCTAAGCTCTAATTTAGTTTCTTTTGAAAGTAACTCCATTTAACTCTCATCTTTACTCTCCAACTATCTCCAAATCTTCTTTTGATTTCTTTTCTTCTTTTTCCTATTTTCCATAATACTCTATAAATTCTGAAATAAATCTCAAATTAACCAAAATTCACAAATATAAGAGTTCCACTAATCATTAAAATTTCCAATATAAATAAATTCTAAATTCACAAATTTTCCAAAAATCACAACTCAGTCCAAATATACCCGGAATTATTCATGAATGCATGTACAATTATTTTCATGTACAGAAAAATTTACTATTCATGTGTATGTGTATGCCATATTATGCGTGAGCACGAAAGTGCTTTTCTAAGCTCTCATTGGTCACTTGAATTTACTATTTTAGCCTCCCCACAGGTAATGGGATGTTACAACTCTCCTCTCCTTAAAAGAAATTTCGTCTTCGAAATTCTTACCTGATTATTTGAATAGGTGGAGATATAGTCTCCTCATATGCTCCTCCGTTTCCTATATAACTCCATCACTTGAATACTTTCTTTCAAATGATCACAGTTGATAGACTCAATAGGTCTCTCAATCACTTGTTTAGATACCACACTTTCTTAACTATTTTCTTGAGGAGTTTCAGATTACTCAAAATTTTCACTTCTAGTTTCAATAACACATATATCGGATCATAACGATACTCCCTAAGCATATCCATGTAACATTGTGTGAACTTGAGACCTTTTTATGGGTAATACTAACTTGTAAATCCATAGTTCTATTCTCACCATAGTTTCATATAGACCAATTTATGTCAAATTTAGTTTTCCCCCTTTTTCCTGACCTATTCACACCTTTACCTCTATCTATGTGCACCTTGACAAGGTGATACTCTCAGCGACAATTCATCTTTTTCACTTCTCATCGGTGTTAATACACTTAACTCTTAAGTCTATCTCACTATATTCCACAACTTCGATGTAATCCACCAAAATTCATTCGTCTTTCATAAACCACTTTATTCTTATTACAGATTCATTCCACTCACTAACAGTATCCCAAATTTTTGTTTGGCCTTTAACCATTCTTTTAGGCCCTCTTCATTACAATGTAAGGGCGAACAACTCTTTTTGACATATGACATTGTATAGAATATTCTAATGGTATCACCAATATAACGATTGTTATGCCTGCAGTCAATTTGAACTATACATTAATCTCATATTCCTATGAACTCCAGAAATATAAGCTTTACACCTGTCTCCAATAGTCAAGACTATTGGTAGCTCAAACATGTAATCACTCGGTTCTACATTCTTAGCCATCAATTGCTCTTTCGATGTATTCTTACTAGGACATATAGCTTCGGTTTGTTTCTTATGTTTTCTCTAACAATCTCTCTATCAGGTATTACACATATTTCTTAATCCAATCACAAATATCACTTACTCGAAAGTCGGATCTGTTTTCAATTCCTCGATAAGGTTCATAATTTCTAAATCCTCAAAGCTTGATTTTAATTTTGCATAAGAAAATTTTAAATTTAATAATTGGATCCATACGTAACTTCCTATGCATTATTAGGCTATAACTGACTCTAAGAAAATATTTAATTATTTCTTTTCATATGTATTATGGGAATTAATGAATTGCTCTTGATTTATTTTTTTAAAAGATTTTAATTATACAATCTGTTACTTTCATGATAACAATATAAATAAGTTCATTGTCGATATGTCTTCTTTTTTACATATTATAGAATTACTTTTAAAGCAGTTGGAAACATCTAACTAAAGTAAAAACCATAATTGAGAAGCTCACTATTGATAGCTCCTTTTAGCTCAAAGTTTTAAAATTAATTAAAGTTGCTATACCGCAAGTATATGACTAATATAAAATAGTATAGAAAGATATCGTTCCCTTGAGGATTGTTTAGTCACCTTGTAATTCAAATTGACTTTTGTTTGAGTAAACCAAATAATATGAGAATGAAATTGAGAAATTCACAATTTAAAGGCTTGCAAACCAATGTTACGAATGCCGAACCGAACTTAGTACCGGATTGGATTCTGATACGATACTATACCAGTATCGATTAATACTGGATACCGTTTTAGGTAATTTTTTAAATTTATGAAATAGTCCCCGAATTTTTTTTAAATTTACAAAATAGTCCATTGTCATATTGTATAGTTGTAGTATATATTTTTAACCATGTCCCCAAAAATCATAATAATAAATAATAATCATATTTTAATTTAATTTATAAATTAATTTAATAATTATTAATAAATATAATTAAATTTCAAATATATAAATTTCAAATAAATTTTGATTTAATAATTAAAAATATATAAAATAAATATTAGTTTATAAATAATAATTTTTAAATTATTTATTTTAAAAAATAAAATATTTTTATTAATACATTATTAATAAATATTATATAAAATTTAAATAAAAATTTATTTTTAAGTTTTATTTAATTTATAATTGTTATTAGTAATAATAATTCATTATTATAAAGAATTAATTAATAAATATTAATAACTAATACAAATAAATATTAATAACTAATAACAGAACTCCTTTCTTTTCTATTTGAACGGGAAAAGGGGTAGAGCAGGCTGCCATGAGATAGAAGATCTTCTTTCTAAAGAGATTCGATTCAGAACTATTATATGTCCAAGGTCAAATATTGAAATAATTTCAGAGATTTTCCTTGACTTTCTCCGTGTCAACAAACAATTCGAAATGCCTCGACTGATCAACTTCCTTTTGTAATACCCTACCCTCAGGGGAAGTCGAATCCCCACTGCCTCCTTGAAAGAGAGATGTTCTGAATCACTTTGATATAATTTTGATATAATAATATATATAAGGTATCTTTCGAATAATTCAAATCGAAGCAATTGGATGTCCGACTTGGGCCTAGATGACATGACCTATCAATAGAAAGACTCCAAGACTCTAC
This sequence comes from Erythroxylum plowmanianum, assembly GCA_025531925.1. Classification (NCBI taxonomy): domain Eukaryota; kingdom Viridiplantae; phylum Streptophyta; class Magnoliopsida; order Malpighiales; family Erythroxylaceae; genus Erythroxylum; species Erythroxylum plowmanianum. The sequence continues at coordinate 35,682,258 of JANVCQ010000231.1, forward strand.
CTTTGTCATATATTCCATACATCAAGAAAAGGCAGGAGTGAGGGAGGAAGAGTTTTAAAATTTTTTGAAAATTTTGCAAAAAAGTCCCTCTATTTTTTAAAATTTCCAACATCGGCCAGTATTTGGCCGGTATTCAATCAATACCTTGAATACCAACCAAATATCGGCTAATATTTAAACCTGATACAACTGATCCCTCGTTTTGTATCGAATTTGGTTCGGTATGGTACGTACTAGTATCCAAAACACTATTGCAAACACGCTTCAAAATGTCCCAAAAATAAGAACACAATTTTGGTTTAGAGAATTAAATTACAAAGTTATGGCCGTTCTTTTCATACCATGTAATCCCTCACTTTGGTAATGTAATCATGCTTAGTCCTAAGCATTCTAATGTATTGGCCCTTTCTCTCTCAATATTCAAACCAGTTAAGCCCGAAGTAATGATTAAAGCTTAGTATGTGATCTCTCAACCTACGCACTTTACTTAATTGTTAAGTGAATATGAAGTATCCTATTAGACAACCATCAAAACATCGAAGTTCTCTCTTTAAATGTCATGTTAGCTTGATGTGTGAAGTATTCTCCAAGCTACACGCTCTCATGGTACATTCAAATTGATTTCATAACTCCATTTCTCAATGTAAGCAAGACATATAAAGTCCACACATTATAAGCATTAAAGCAAACCATACATTAAACCAAGGTGATTTCTTACGTAGTTATGGTAAGAATGACCCTAAAATCTACATATAAATCCATTACAAGCATTAACAATCCTCACAACAAGTCCATGCATCTTCTCAATATAATAACTAAATAGAAACAAATGAGAGAAGAGAGAACAAAAGGTGTTGGACCCCAAATTTTTAGTGAAAATTAGAAATACTCAAAAGTGAATGAGTTGATTGAAATGAAGTTGAAAATTAAGAAATAAAGAGAAAAAGTGTGAGAATTTGAAGAGTTATGTATATTAAGAAAGTTTGACTTTT
>JANVCQ010000231.1:35721499-35731754 GCA_025531925.1 Erythroxylum plowmanianum
GAAGAAGAAGAAGAAGAAGAAGAATAATAATAATAATAATAATAATAATAATAATAATAATAATAATAATAATAATAGAAGAAAAAGAAATTTAATAATAACAAGAAATTTAATAACAAAAATAAAAATAAAATTAATGGATATAATTAATAACAAGAAGAATATTAATAAAGTTAATAATAATAAGAAGAAGAAGAAGAAGAAAATTAATTTTGTATAATAATAATAATAATAATAATAATAATAATAATAAGAAGAAGAAGAAGAAGAAGAAGAAGAAGAAGAATAATAATAATAATAATAGTAATAATAATAATATTAATAAAATAGCAATAATATTAATAACGATGATGATGATGATCATCATCATCATCATCATCATCATTAATATTATCATAAAATAGAAGAAGAAGAAAATTAATCATAATAAGGATTTTAATAATAAAAATAAAATAAAATAAAATAAATTGATAAAATTAATAATAAAAAGAATAATAATAAGTAGAAAATTTATAGTAATAATTAATAAGAATAACAATAATTAATTAACAACAACAATAACAATAACAATAACAACAACAACAATAATAATAATAATAAAGGATAATAATAATAATAATAATAATAATAATAATAATAAAGGATATTTTGAATTTTTTGTTGATTATTTCTTTATTATTCTAAGTTTATATTTTCAAACCAAATATTAATATAGAAATTCTTTATCTATTTCATTATTTAAACAAAACAAAGTTCTCATTATATTCCATTACTCATCTTTTCTATTCCTAAAAATAACTATTACTCTATTATATTTCTTTTCAATTCTAAATTATTATATTTCTTATCAATTCTATTCCTTGAACCAAGGATGTAGTTAGGAATTTCATAATATAATCCATATATCACTGTAAAAGAAATTATACCAAAGTGGTGAGGCCCACGTTGATAGTTGAGATCTAGAAATGTTGACCCGTCTTTTAAATTAAAAAATACCACTTGTATTTTTTAAACGAAACCCAAATGGTACTTTAAATTTTCATTAATATAAAGTTCAACTATAATTGTTTTTTATAATGTTAGGGCCCTTTTTTAACTTTACTAAATTTTAAGGTTTAATTTAAAATTTGGGCAACTTTTATGCCAAAAATGCCCCTTTTCTTAAAAAAGATAAGAAAAGTTCTGAAAAATCTTCCATCTAAAAACACAAGTCAGATGAGTATTATGAGTTGCCTTATTGATGTTAATAAAGAGTATATTAGATACTTTATTGCAAAAATAAAGGTCATAAGAAATATGACTACTTGAAATATAAAGCCTAAAAAGAAAAATAAATGTGTTCCTAATTAAGAAAAAAGTTTGTTCTTAACGATTTTACGATCTTTAATATTAAAGTTGAGAAACAATTGTAAAAGTTATTAATATTGTCAAGTATAATCATTGAGGTGAGTCTTATGATAGACCTAAGTATTCAAATAAGAGAAAAGATTTGTTAGTTAAATACTTGTAGAATAGTGACTCAATTTGTTACGACCGTTCATCCTGAACAGAATGGTATATCAACAGGTAATTAATGATATGATAAGGAGTATGAATAATATGAATAATCTTCCATATGACCTCTAAGGTAAGGATTTGTGCATTTTAAACAAGGTACAAAGCAAATCAGTGCCTAAAACACTTTTCAAAATATAGGAAGACTAGAATCCTAACTCACTATCTTTGAGTTTAGGACTTCCCTAATAAGGTACTTGATATCATCTTTATACAATAAATTATCTATTTTCCTAGTTCTTATTTTGTAGGTTATTCAGATAACTCTCGTTTTTTTAGAAGTTAGGAAAGTAAAAACTTTCCTAATTTAGGGAAAGTAGTGACACTTTTCTTAGAATATAAATCCCAGCACCTCCTTGATATTTAGATTATTTTCCTCAGGAATTTAATCTAAAAAATACACTAAACAATTTAACTCTTCCTTCTCTCTCAACTCTACGACTTTAAAAAATATAAATTTTTAATAAATTTTGATTTAATAATTAAAAATATATAAAATAAATATTAGTTTATAAATAATAAATTTTAAATTATTTATTTTTAAAAATAAAATATTTTATTAATACTTTATTATATAAAATATTAAAATAAGTTTAAATAAAAATATTTTTGTAAGTTTTATTTAATTTATAATTATTATTAACAATAAAAATATTTATTATTATTTTAAAAAAGAAAATTAAAAATTCACAATAATTATAAAAGTTGAAATAAATAATATAACTAATTAAAAGGGGGGGAGGAGAGATGAAAGGGAGGGGGAAATTTTCAAAATTTTTGAAAATTTTGCAAAAATTCTCTCTATTTTTTAAAATTTTCGGTATCAGCCGATATTTAAATTTTGAATATTTTTGCTCAGAAGTTTCAATTAATAATCCTCAGATTTATATTTTTCCTTATTTAACGATTTCAATTTTTATTCTGTTTGTAGGAATATAATTAGAAACACAAGTCAAAATTAAGTTATATTTTATAAAATATTGTTACATACCAAACATTATAATAATAATCCACGCAACTTTCTATTAGAATTTTTATAAGTATCCAAACATGTGAATATCTTTACTTTCATAGATTTATTTTTCAAAGAATCATATTTCAAATTCACTTTACTTTCCCGCCAACCAAACTGAGGCCTAAAGGTTAAAGATTTTACTATAAAGAGGGAGGATCTAGAATTGAAGAGTAAAAACTAGCTTATTTTAGAATATGATATATTTGATAGTGTAAGTCATTCGCAATCTTTGTGAAGCTATAAGATTGTATACTTTTATGATTTCATATCTAACACCCTTCTATCTAAGGTTAGAAGATTTTCTACTTGACGCCTTTCCAATAAATGACCAAGAACTCATCATATAGTACAAGATAGTACTAATGAGGTAACGATCTCATTTGGCTTTGAAAAATAAAATTAAGAGGTGTTTATACTAAAAATTCATAGGGAGGTCATTTTTCTACTTCTATATGTAGATGATGTCTACCTTGCATCAAATGACTTAGGAATGTTACATAAAGTTAAGCAAAGATTGTCTAAATATTTTTGACATATGCGACAGAACAGGGGAAACAAGAGTCGCATCAGTCAAAACTCGCAAAATTTGATTGAATATATGCTGAATCTGAACACCAAGCACCTGTTATTTGTCAACTAGTAATACAGAAAGAATAATGTTCATAATGGAGAGAACTATTGATGATCATCTAGAAGGGTAAGGTAAATTACGTATGCTCAATAGTAGGCATTGTCCGGGTTGCGGAAGCTGAAGGAGCCCTGATATGGCCAACCATTGACACTTGCAAAGCTTCCTCTTCATAAGCCCTTCTCTCCATTTCCTCCATCCTTGCTTTCTTCTTCACCTTGACAAACATGGCCACCAGCAGCAACCCCAACAGAGAGACACCTAATACGGTCCCAATGGATGTCCCAACCACCAATTTCCACGTGCTGATATCCTTTCTTGTTGATTCCAGCGGAGGAGGTGTCTTAATCACCAAACCATAATGTCCATGTCTTGTAGTCACACAAATGTTTGGTGATTCCAGGTCTTTTAATGTCACCTTACCATCATTTTCAAAATTGGCACACAGAATTCTGTCATTTCCTGATGATATATTGGAAGTACTTGTATTCCTGAAGTCTATGCTTATTGGTGCTTCTCCAGCATGAATTCGAAGCTCCAAAGAGTCGCTAAAATTCATACCATTACCAACATGGTAGGCTAGTAGGCCTAAAATAGGCGACACAAGCTGATACCCTGGTAAATCATAGTTATCATAGTATATAGAAGACCAATTGTATCCTAACTTTTGTCTGATTACAACGACTCTCTGTACACATGGCTGCACTATTACACCGACGCCCAGATGGAATTCCTTAACCTGAGCTCCATACCGTCGTAGACTTCCACATCGAAAGCTCGCTGTATCAACTACGATCCCCGAGAAGTTTGCTGGTAATCGTACAGCGTGTATCTTTCCAGTCCTGATGTGTATGTCATAGGACTTGAACGTGTAGTTTCTGATGAGAAGATCAAGGAGACGAGCAGATTTTATCCCCTGAGCTTCAATTCTCACAGATGCGAACAAAAGTACTAGTAAAACATGATGATAGAAGAGATTGCCCATGTGGTTGTAGAGTTGTTTACAATTTTCTGTGGCTGGTTACTGGAAAGGAGTTTTGATTTCTTTGGAAATAGTTTCTAGATCGTCAGCTACTTCAGGATGGATAACGAATGGAGATGCGAAGAGGGAAAGCTTTGGATGGCGTGCGTGGGAACGTTTATGATGAGGAGAATGCTTTCGACAGGATTAAAAGCAACTAATAGATGGTTACTCGCAAATATTTATATAGACAGATCATTTCTGAGAGTACTTAAGCTTGAATACGAAATTTGGCGAGAGACGTTTTATATGATTAGATATATATATTATATTTCCAATGGATTATATATATGTATATAATATACATGCAAAATTTGTATGTCCTTCCTTAATAAAATTCAATATGTGAAATATTAAAAATTGATATTAGGCAAAGATTTTCCTTAAATAAATTGAAACAAAATGTTTGGATATAATTGATGTGCTTGGTTCACTTAAAAAAATGGTTATAAGATTTATAATAAGTATAGTGAAAAGCTAAAGAAGATATAAAATGCTCTTTATCCAATCATAATATATCAACAAGCATCTTTTTTCTTTCTTTACCTATTTTTTTACCATACTAACAAATCAAACACCTCCTTATTCTTCTTTCTAATTACTACTTAGGGCCTCTATGAACCTAGATTCTCTATAGAAATAAATAGTTCAATGCAATCATCAACGTTTAAGAATATTTTGAAGATTTCATTTCAAAATGAATGGATAGTTATAAATTTGAAAAGAAAAACCTGTGTCACTGAAAGAGATTATTTTCCTAATTGTTAAGAACAGATGGGCCGTATCATTTCAGGAGTGAACAATGCCACAATTAGTGGAGGAAAATTATTGTAGCAAACAGCAAATGATATGATGGCAAATAAAATCATTTACATGGGTAACCTTCTCTTTTGCGTTACATGTCAAAAGGCTTTGAAACCTGGACTTTAGTAGAGGAAGGGGAGCGAACTTCGTTGTTCAGTGTATAGTTAGCATCTTGACTTTAAAATTAACTAAGGGAATTCAAATCCAGTAAATTTTAAATCAGATTTTAATTTAAAATTTAAAACATTTTCAATTTTATCCAAAACTTCAAAAAAAATAAATTACAATTAAATCGGACACAGAGCTTATTTTAAGCTTACCAATCCTGCACTGGACTGAGGTAGATACGAAGTAATACAAGAGAAAAGTTTTAAGTTTGTGGTAGAAGAGGTAAAAAGGGGCTGAGGTGAGGTGGGAGGAATGATTTGGAGAGTGGGGTTGATGTCACATTTTGAGCCATGCAAGCGTGCTTTGGCAATGGTTACCCACTGGTGATCGATGACTTGTTCCCCACCTCACAACTTTGTGGGTCTCACGTTCCGCTACTTTACCACGCCCATTTCCAATTCCATGGGATGCAAATCCCATACGGGGATTTGAAAATGATTTGTTCTTCTTTTTATTTCGCTTTTCAAGTTTTTAATATCTTAGTTTACCACATAAGATAGCTCTTTTAATTACTGTCATTTTAATTTAACACATATATTTATTCAAAAAATTATTTTTATTGAGATAAAATTTGAAAAAGTTGTGTTGATCAAATCTTTAGAAAGTGAATTTCATCATCTTATCAATACTCAAATATAATTTCATATTGTTGTTAAATGAGATTTTGTAACCCAAAAAACCTATTGTTTAAGAGGATATATAGTATGTTAGGAAAGACTTTTGTCAATTAAACATTCTTCACAGGTTAACGAATATAAATTCTAATTCTTTTTCTTTTCATTAGTTTCAAATCTTAGGAATACTATTTTGCATAAAAAGATCTCTTGTCTTTCTATGTGATAATTTTGAAGTTAAATGTTTTAATCTTATATGAATGGTTGATTTTTTTAAAACATAAATATTTTTAAACAATGGAACGAAATCCCATGTAAGGTAGTCATTTACATCACGCGACCACTAACTTTAAGTTAGAACTTTCTTTTAAGAGAACCACATGAAAGTGGCAAGCTTTAGGCTCTGCAGTAACATGATTGAAAAAAGTCAAAAGCAAAACTTTGTAAAAGATCTATGGCTTACTGTTTATAATAAATCGCATACCATCAATCTAAGTATTGACTAACATAAAAGAATTCGATCATACCATCACAAAGAAACTATTGTGGCGACAAAGAATGAAACGTGGGCCATGTAAAGAAAGGCCTTAAGAGGTGAAAAGGGTGAAATTGAGTAAGGAGCCGTATGTGAACTTTGAAACATCAATGGAAGTTCACACCTGATTTATAAGTCAAACCTGCATTCCAGTTGGAAGGAGCAACATTCCAGGCAAAGATGGTCTCCTTGGTTGTTTTAGAAATGAGCTTGAAAGACAGAGCTTGGCCTCCAAGGCTAGCAAATGCCTGGTATGAAGCTCCCCAGTTATGGCTCATGCTTATCCAATCTGTTTTGCTCCCCTTCACCCACATGCCAGCTACGTCACCTCCTCCTCCTACATTCATCACATACACCAACACCCAGTACCCATTTCCTTGGAATGTGAACCTAAGTCCATCTGGTCTCGCACATGGCACTCTGAATCACATACAGTTAATAACATTCAAGCTTTTCTTTAAACTTAGGCTTAAGGGTCATTTTCCTCCCTCTCTTTATTCTAAATTATAAAGTTGAAAAACAAATTGATTAAAAGAAAAAAAAAATTACAATATTTATTTGCTAGGTCAGCTAAAAACTCCAATTCCTTATCAATTTAATGTTAAATATAAGGTAAGGAGTATATGTTTAGATATGTTCCTTCCCTAATATAAAGCATTTCAAGAATAAATGTTGATTATGTTAGACCAACGTGAGAACCCTATCTTTAAGATCATTTGGGAAGGATCATAATTTTCATCAAACTTATAAATTCTATCACTTCTAAGGTAACTTTTACTTGAATTATATCTCTTGCGAACAACATGTTATTAACTTCAAACCGTCCGATTATATATTAGTTCCCTCAAGGTATAAAAAAAGAATTACAGTTGTTGGTTGAAAAAGGGTACTAGGAGAAATACCTGCGGTACATTACTGGGATAATGCCGGCCGTCCAATCTGCAATTTTCATGAATGCAGGCTTGGACATATCGAAGTGAACTCGAGGAGGGTTACACCAGCCTCCATTGTTAGAGTCTTGGGACCAATTAGGAGGACAGACATTGGTAGCAGTTACAGTTGTAGATGATGCCCCGGCCCCGCTGAAGCAATGGGGTGATTGTACACACCGAATTTCGTAACAAGTTCCACATGCATAACCGTTGTTGAACAATACTGTGCTCAATGCAGCTGTATCTGTTCCATAGCCGTTTTGGAACAAATTCCCGTACCCGCAAGCTCCTCCTATAAGTTTATTAGCCCACAATTAATCCTTTCTTCGCTAGCAAGCCAAAATATACAATTTTTCAAGCCACATATAATGGACACAAAACTACAATACCCATGGTCTCGGAGGCAGTCTCATCGCCATAAAACGTTGCATGAGCGACTTCCCATTGAGTCGGCTGGAAAACGGGCGTAGAATAACCGGCACCGGTTGTCCTGCCGATGATCATAGTTGTTAATCCCAGAAAGAAGAACGCAGGTGTCCATGGACTATAAAAAGAAGCCATGGTCGTTTCTTGTTTGATGATCCTAACACTATACTTTCTCCAACTCCTTGATTTTAACGCGATGCCCCACTGCCCTGGACTCCTCACCTTTATATGGTGCTCACCACCTGAGGTATGTGCTAAGAGTGCAATTCAGGATGCTGGGCTTCGTGACGGCACGAAGGGAATGTCTTCCCTGAAGTCAAACTTGGAGCTAATTTAGAAGATAATGCCAGAGTTACTGTCAGAGTCATACAGTTGTTGACGTGCAAGCAGGTTTTCTTCCTCTTTTCCATTTCGTGCCTCTAGCAACAAAATATTCATGGAATCAAAAGGAACCTTTCAGAAGTTTTTTGGAAAAAAAGTTTCTGATTGAACTTAACATCATATATATATGCGTAAAGTCTCCCTTTCCCAAAGGCAAAAAGGGGAAATCGGGGTTGCTATGGGATCAGTTTCGAGATTTTACTTTTAAGCATGTACTTACAAGCTTAAAAGTTTCAATATTTCTAGTAAATATCATCGCAGAAACAAAACTATTAAAACAGAATATAAAGCTAGCATTGCCTTCGCAAAATAAATCAGTAAAAGGATTTAAAATGTTTTAATTTATTTTGGTTGAAATGATAAGGATTATAGTTAAGCTGAACCGTCCATGGTTGTAATTAATTCTGATAGAACGTAAAATAATAATAATAATAATAATAATAATAACAACAACAACAACAGCCTATATAATCTTACATAAGATAAATTTACAATTTGTTAATGCATTTATTAAGGAGAAAGGCAGACATAATTATTTTTATTTTGTAGGAGGAAGTAAAGAAAACTTCATGTTTGAAGGAAAAAAAGACCGAAAAGATTAATGCTCAAAAGTGCTATGTTATAAGAAATATAACCCTACAAACTCAAAATTGTTGCTACAAGAAGTTTTTATATACTTTGGTAAATGATCACAAAGAATTAATCTTTTGTGTAATATGTACACATTAGGAAGTACAACCTGTTGGATAAATGGTCATTTAAGTTCCCTTCTTTATTTGTTTAATTAAAGCATTTTCCATCCTATGTGTTGTATGCTTGTCCTAATTTGATGGATATAAACTAGTTTTTAGTCTTTATATCGAGATGAGTGGTTGCTAAGATTTGAATAGCTTGTTCCTTAGTATTTTTGATAAAAGGCTAGATCTAGCCTGGACTAGAGAGTTATTCTTTGATTGGACATTTGCAATGCCTCCAAATTTATGTCCATAATTTTTAGCGAATGTTATAAATGTTCTTTAGATTTGTCTCTACGATTTTTAGCTTCACCCACAGATTCTTCTCGAGTGTTTGATTTGGTTTTGTATATTGATTTTGCCAATCATTCTTAGAGATTTCTGCTAACCTAATAAGATTTTCTCTAAATGACTGTATTTCTAAGAGTTGCAAGTCTTCAATGTTGAGGGCACGAGAGTGAGGACTAATTGTGTTATCTTTGGAGAGTAGACAGCATCATTGATTACATCGTGGTCGTGTCAAATTTTGCTTTCAAGTCAGTGGTTATACCATAACATAACTATTCAATAACACTTCTTTTCTCTATTATACCTTTATTTTCGTTACAATTTGAAAGTAAAATTTTATAGTAGAAATATACAAGGAACTAACCTCTTTAAACTCAAATTCTTGGATGGAAACAATTACAATTATTGGTCTTAAAACATTTTATTTTCTTTGAACAACTAGAAGTAAATTATGTGTTACTGATCTTCCATCTATTAAAGCCACAACCTATGAAACTCCTACTAATCCCACTGCTAGTTCCCTCACTGACAAAGTTAAAAATGCATAAGAAGAAGCTAGAATGAAGCATGAAAAAGATAGAGAATAGTCAGAGCATATTTGCTAAACTATATGACTAACTATCTATTTAATCTTTTTATGAATAATAAATATGTTAAGGACATTAGGGACACTATAAAGTAGCAGTATGGGGCAGATGATGCTAGAAAGAGAAAATATGATGTGGGAAAATGGTTAGAATTTCAAATGGTGGATGATAAGCCAATGATGGAGCAAGTCATGAATATGACAACCTATTGGCTGATGTTTTAAGTGAGGTTATGAAGATGTGTGAGATATAGTATGCAAATGTGTTATTAGAGAAGTTTCTACCATCTGAAGTGATAACAGAAATTAATTGAAGAACAAAAAGAAAAACGTAGATCTCTATGAGTTGATCAATCACATGAGAACTAAAGAGGCTAATAGCCTTAAAAATAAGCTCAATTTGGTTTCTTCAATTTCTATTAAAGCTAACTTAATTAAGGGGGTGCTTGGTTGGGGGTAATGGAAAAAAATGTATGGGAATGGAATGAAAATTTGTGTTTGGCATCAAACTATCATTGAAGGGGTAACATTTTCATTACCCACTTCTTGGCAATCCTCCATTCCCCTAG
>JANVCQ010000231.1:35754561-35767358 GCA_025531925.1 Erythroxylum plowmanianum
AACTAATAAAAACAAATTAAAGAAAACATGCAATAAAATGAAAAATGTGGGGAATTCGGTAGGGACCCGGTTCTTTGGTTCAATCTCGGTCTATACCCTTACTAAGCATATTTTATTAATTTTTTGTTCTTTGACCTCTCCTAAAAATTATTAATCGTGGGTTAAAAATTAACCCGAGTTTTTCCTTAGATTTTGTTTAATCAAGATACGATCCTTAATTAAACCTAACCACCTAACAACCTAGTAGTGAGAGTGAATCATTAGAAGGAGTGATAATGGCTTAAAACCCAGCTTTTCTACAAAACCCTAACCTTAATGCGAACCAACCTAGGAATGGTGATAATGGAGGTAATGGGGAGCAAGAGCGAGTTGATGAGAACAATGGAAATCATAGAAGGAGGACCATTAGGGAAGCTACTATCTTTGATGTGAATTATAATCCGTTTACTACTACTTGCCCTAATTTTGATGTGAATTTTGAAGTTAAAGGATTTATCAAAGCATGATAAATCGTTGTCTATGATTTATCATGCTTTGACTATGGAAAGTCTTTCATCTATCGTTAGATGGTAAAGCAAAGGACTGGTATATGAGCCTTCCAAGACATATGGCGAATGCCTACCACAGTTGGGCCAATCTGCGAAAGGCATTCTTTGAGAAGTATTTTTTGGCCTCCATAACTTTATTAATATGGAAGGAGATTTTCTTGACACGTCAAGATTATGATGAATCACTCTATGAATATTGGAATCATTTTCAAGATCTATTGTCCAGATGCCCCCACCATCAGATACCTGATGAGCAGTTAGTATGGTACTTTTATGATGGACTGAAAAGTCAAGACACAGATATATGAGATGTAGCTTTAGGAGGTTCTCTGATTGACCTCACAGCTTCAGAGGCATGGGATCTAATTAAGAATATGGCTCTAAATCACTCACAGTACAATGTTAGAGACATTAGTCTAAGGTTGACTCCTTGGAAAGTAAAGTGACTTCGTAGCTGTCCTTCATCACTGTAGATTTGAAAAACATGAATGTTCATCGTCTAACACCTTCTATGGATGTCACTGCACCTAGTTCCAATACTTGTGGCTCAGTAATGCATATCTAGTGTTTGCCTTGATCGTTATGAATAGGTGTCTGTTGTTTATCAGGGTCGGCCCAATCAGAAATGGGATCCCTATTCTAACACCTATAATGAGGGATGGAAAGAAAATCCTAGACTCAGTTGGAGAAATGAAGAAGGAAGAGGTCTAAACAGATTTCAACAAGGTGGAGGGGTTGATTCTTCCACAAACCAGTTCCACAACCAATAAAAAGCTTTAATTATCCCACCAAAGGAAGATACTAATCAACTTCTACATAACATCATGGCGTTAATGAAGGAGGAGAGGACTTCTAACAACAACCAGTTCAATTCCATAGCTTCTCTGATTCAACAGGACTCTTCTAAAAATGCTACTCGGTTCAATACTCTAGAGAAGAGAATGGAGCAATGGGAGAAAAAGGTTGAGAATATTAACTCCTATATCACTCAACTATCCAACAACATGAGTGAGAACCAAGCTAGGAGCAGTGGGACTATTCCCTCCAATACTTTTATGAACCCTAAGAGTTTGAATGCCATAACTCTTCGAAATGGGAAGCAAGTGTGGCTCAGCAATCAAGATGAGGGAGTAGATGAAGAAGAGATTGAATGTGAGGAAGTGCCTTCAATATCTGCACGAGTCAAGAAGTTTGAAAGTTCCAAGGAGAGGGCACTTTTAACTAAAAAGGAGTCCAAACCATTAAAGAGCAAGGAAGCAAATTCCAAAAGCAACCAGGAATCAAGCAAGTAAGGAGCCCATGAAGCCAATGATAAGGAGGTAAATCTTAAGGACCTTCCTTTTCATAATTTGTATTTGCTGAGCAAAAGGATGACTGAAACTAAACATGAGAAAGATATCATTGATTTGTTTGGTAGAGTAGAAGTCAATATCCCTTTTCTTCACCTTGTGAAACTGCGTATGCTAAGTACCTTAAAGACCTGTACACCAACAAAAGGAAGTTCAGACTAAATGAAAGAGTATAAGTCAGCTCAAATGTGTTTGCTTCGTTTAAACCCCAAATCCCCGTAAAATGCCAAGACCTTAGATCTTTCACTATCCCTTACATTATAGGTAGGGTTACCATAGGGGGAGCCTTGTTAGATCTAGCGGCAGCCATTAATGTTATGCCTAAGTCTGTCTACACATTATTGGGAGTCATGAATCTTAAGTCTACATCTGTAGTTCTCCAATTGGCTGATAGGTCTCTTAGGCACCCTGTGGGCATTATAGAGGACATTTTGGTCCACGTTAAAGGTTTGGTCTTTTCCACTGACTTTTATGTGCTTAACATATCTTTTGAAGTTGTGTAAGACACTATATTGATTCTTGGTAGACCTTTCTTAAGGACCGCTAGTACTATGATTAACATGAAAGAAGGTACCATCACTATGGAGGTAAGACATCAAAAAGTGTGCTTAACATAATTATTCGCTTTTAAGAGTTAACATGCTTGATATTGCTATTGATGATACTTGCTCTGATTTTGAATTTAAAGAGGATTCCTTTGATTTTGAGTTGCATTCACTTGATTTTTCTAACTCACCTATGATTTTAACGTCTTCTATTGTCAGTGATGACCCCCATTTGGAAAGGTTTTCTGTTATCTTTTTAAGTGATTTCGATATTAAGGAGGTTGACACGGATGAGGAAATTGATGAAGGTATTTTACCTCAACAAAAGTGTCTGATTGAAGGGATGCAGAAGGATTTGGCCCAGGTAGTTGCCACCATAGATCAACGTGAGATGGGTTCAACGTTTGGAGTAAAAGGAGATTGTAAAGCCAACCACATAGGACCTGAGCTATCATTGGTTGAAGGAAAGGGGAGTAATCTTTTCTCTCTTGAACTTCATAAACTGATCCCTTCTGTGAGCTATCATTGGAACTTGCCTTTTCAGCTTTCATGTGATTCTTCTAATTATGCTGTAGGGGCCATGTTAGGCCAATGGGAGCAGAAACTCACAAGAGTTATTGTATATGCCTTGAAAACACTGGATCCAGCTCAAATAAACTATATAACAACTGAAAAAGAGCTGTTTGTAATAGTTTTTAGCTTAGAAAAGTTTAGGCCGTATTTATTTAACTCCCATATGACCATTTTTACTTATCATGCATCTATTTGATATCTCCTCAAGAAACCACAATCAAAACCTAGATTGATAAGGTGGGCATTGCATCTTAAAGAGTTTGATATTGAGATAAAAGATCGAGCTAGGACAGTGAATCGTGTAGCTGATCATTTGAGTAGGCTACCAAACGATACACAGGGAGTGGACTCTTCTGAACTTACTTGTGATTCTTTTTCTGATTCAGTCTTATATGCTTTAGTTTTTAAAAACCCTTGATGTGCACATATAGTCAATTATCTCATGACTGGACTAACCTCTCCTTTTATGTCTAAGTCGTAGGCCCAAAAGCTAAGGAGCGAAGCTAGGCATTACATTTGGGATGCTCCTCATCTATGGAGACTGTGCAGTGACCAAGTCATCAGAAAATGCGTGCCTAATGAAGAATTCGATGCTATAATTTTAGCTTACCATTCAATGGTTTATGGTGGGCATTTCAGTGCAAAGAGAACATCTAGGAAAATTCTAGATTCTGGTTTTTATTGGCCTATCCTTTTTCAAGATTCATTTATCTTTTGTCAGTCATGTGACAAATGTCAATGTTTTGAAGGGTTAGGTAAATGGCATAAAATGCCTTAGCAGCCTTTATTATTTTGTGAAATCTTTAACGTATGGGGGATTGATTTCATGGGTCCCTTTCCTCCGTCTTTTGGCTTTGTGTATATCCTTTTAGCTGTCGACTATGTATCTAAATGGATACAGGCTGTACCTATTAGAAATGATGATGTGTAAGTAGTGTCTAATTTTCTTAAGTCCAACATTTTTGTCAGTTTGGGATTCCTAAGGTTGTGGTTAGTGATAGAAGAACAATTTTGTAATAGGTCATTCTTGGAGAAGATAGTAATAAAAAAAATACTGAAGCCTATGCCTAGAAGAAGCATTGTGGGCCTATTGGACTACCTATAAGTCACTAATAGGCATGTCCCTTTACCGTTTAATCTATAGCAAAGTTTTTCATTTGCCAGTGGAGTTGGAGCATAAAGTATATTGGGTAGTTAAGCGATGCAACATGGACTTGGATTCTTCTGGTATGGAGAGGAAGCTGGAGTTGCAAGAATTAGAGGAGTTGAGGCTAGAGGCGTATGTGCATTCTCTCCTCTACAAGGAGGAAACAAAGTTGATGCACGATAAGGTTCTCCAGAAACAAAGTTGATGCACCATTACGCATGATAAGGTTTTCCAGAGGAAGAGCTTCAAGGAAGGAGACAAAGTTCTATTATTCAAGGCTCGTTTCACTTTTAATCATGGAAAGTTCAACACTCGTTTGGGGGGCCATACTTACTCACTAAGGTGCACAATTTTGGTAATGGTAGAGCTTTTACATGAAAAGACCAGAGCAAAACTCAAAGTGAATGGCCACCTATTGAAGCTCTATCATGATAGCAACCTCTATAATCATCAAGTTGTTTCTTTCTTTAACTTGTTTGCTTACTTTTGCTTTGTGACTGATTATGACATTGTCAGGTGCATTAGTTTGTTTAATACGTGTGGGGGAGAAACCATTTCAGTAGGACATTAGCTTAGCATTTAATTTAATCAGCAGTTTTTCAATTCAATAATTCCTCTCTTGCTTTATTTTTATTGTGCTTGTCAACCTGATGAATGATATATCTTCAAGTTTGAGAAAATTGATGTGATTAATTGTGCTGCACTTTATTTTGTTGAGCTAATCTAGTGCCTTATTACTTTGTATATACTCTTTAAGGTTATTGAGTACCTAGCTTGTTTCATTTGTTTGTCAGTCATGTTTCTCTTGTGGAACGCTTATTTCTATCTTGGTTGATATCCCTTTCGGGTAAACTTCGTTGCGGCATGAAATCCATGTCGTCATGACGAACTTACCTTATTCCTTCATGTTATTTTTGGGTAAATTTTGCTACGGTGTGAAGTCTACGTCTCCACGGCGAAGATACCTCATTTTTTTCTATTCCTATCGGGTTAATTTCGCCGCATCGTGCATTCCATGTTGCTGTGGCGAACTCTCCATCATTCCTCTTTGTTGCTTTTAGGTTAATTTCATCGTGGTGTGAGTTTCGTTTCGTAGCGGCAAAACATTAATACTTTGTTGTTTTTGTGATTAGGGTTAATTTTGCCACGGTGAATTTAATCTGCGCAAATTTTACTCGGTGAAATTACCATTCCACCCCTATTTTCTCTTAACCTTTCGTATTTCCTCTATCCTTTTCTATCATTTCACACATCCTAACCCCTTAACCCTTCCGACCACCTTCCTTCCTTCCCCACCTTCACTTTCGCCGTGGCGCACCTCCAGATCCTTAAACCAACCTCTCCCTTCCAACTATCTTTGTAGATTTCAATCTTTGTAGATGTTTCTTCTATTCCTTTTTCTTAATTTATGTAGTGTTCGGGGTAGACCAGGTTGTCTATCTTGTTTTCTTTTATATTTTCCCTTTAGATTCATTTTGTTTAGGTTACCTAGGATTGTTGATTATGCCTTTGCTAGTTACTTAGGTTATTATTTTTAGTTTGTTTTACCCATTTGTTTAGTTATGTTTCGGTGTGCGTTTTCTGCAGGACAATAACTCGTGTTAAACTCCCTGTCTCTACTGCCCTTCTTGCCACTCCTAACCTCTTAGTGATTCTGATTCCTCAGATAGTATCACTTTTGCGAAACTATATGAGAAAGCAGAAACTAGGCCTTTCATTAAAGAGAGACCCTTTCCGTTAGCTCCCCCTGACAATCCCTTTGTTCAACAACTTGTTGCTTCTCAGCTCACAGGCTTAGTAAAACCTCATGCTCAAGGCAACGATAAATTTGTTTTCCATTTTTACACTTGTGATAGATCCAATGATACCATGGAAATTAACTTCTGTGGTACTAAAAAACCCAATGCATTCACCACCGCTTGTAATTGTTTCCATTTCAATCTTCCTAACATTCTCCGTTGCCATTATGATCAGCTCATCCATAACTACCCTTCGGACAATGTTATTCGCACCCTCTATCAAGAGGGCGTTGAATGGCATCGGCCACGCTATTACCAACTTTACCTCAAACTATCTAATCTCTGACCTGCTGCTTGTCCTTGACTTCATTTAGTTTGCAAATATCATTCTGACTACCCACCTCGCATATGTCACCAAACAACAAGCCTTACACATCTACCTCCTAATGATTGGTCACTCGGTTGATATTGCCGATGCTATCACCTTCGCCTTTCCTTTCATGACTCCATCACTACTTCCAAATTCACCAATGCCATCACCTTTCCTCACCTTATCTCTAACATTTTTTGAGCACACAATGTCCCAGAGTTTGATAGTGATGACTATTTTGATCCGGACCCAATCTTTAGGTATGACCACCTAAAGCAACCTACCATTCACCCACCTCATCCCTCCACCCATACTTATGATATTGGTGCAACCTTTGTAACTGCGACACCAGTTGAGGATACTCCTCCAGCTCAGGATGCTCCTGAGCCCGTTACTTTGCAATCCTTCGCTGGTAAGGTTGATGAACTTTGTACAGATCTCTCTCATCTCCAAAACAGTCTCTTCCAGGAGATAGCACGATAGAAGGAGAGAGAGGCTTTATTTGATCAAGATAGGCAGTATCATTGTCATATGGATGCGTTGCTCGTTGAGCACTTTCATTTCCAGTTACCATCTAATGAAGATGACCCCCTAAGCGGCATTGGCACTTCTGGAGTAGGTCCATCTGGATCTGGGGTTGATCCTCCCATAGAGTAGTTTGAGTCATTTGTTCTTTCTATCTTATATAATTCTTATTGTGCTTTTCCCAGCGTGTTATTGTTTAAAAGCCTTCCTCTATCTTTTCAATACGTTATGGTGTTTTAATTGTTATCCACATTAGGGACAATATGATGTTTAAGTCTGGGGAAGGTTATTCAATTTTGGCATTTTTTTCTTTATGCATCATTTTTGGCCATTTAATTGCTTGTACAAGTCATTTGTGTGTCCTCTATAAATTTTTAAACTTGATAATTGAGCATGTTTTTCAAGTGTTTCTTTTCCTCTGCAATATTTCGCTGCGACGACCTCTTAGTTTTGCCTCAGCAATACTGCGAAGTTTTAGTTTGTCACGGGGATCTTGAAGTCAATTCCCTTGATAAAAATAAAAAGACAATTTTTTGTTTTAATTCCCTCATTTCAATAATTCTCCCAAATTAGATTATTCTCACTCTTGTGTCTTAAGGATTTTATAAAATTCAAAGTTATCCATGTGTTTTTGAAAAACCACCTATGTTTTTTAAATGATAGTTGATTTTGGTTAATTCCATTTTTAATGTTTTCACGAGAGGCAAGTGAGGGTATGCTGAGAGAGTAGCACTATGCTTTTTTAAACCTTGAGATTGTTTACTTGAGATACTAACCTTGTTGGAAGAATATTTGGGCCTGAATTCTTTCATTTATGTATGTATCTGCTTAATTTCATATCTCTCTAGAACTTGTTTTAATTCTTGATCAAAGCTTGATGAACTAAAATTTTGTTAATATGATAGAGACATTCTTTTCAAAAACCCTACTTACCCAAACACAAACCCAAAACACTTAACTATTGCTAGCCCCTTTGAGCCATCTTTTGAGTGAATGCATATTTTACAATTAATGCAAATATCTCATCTCTAATTAAAGATGATAAAAAGGGTTTCTATACAAAAAAAAAGAAAGAAAAAAGTTCCAAAAAGCTTTAAAAAATTGAAAGCTTTCACAAAAGAGAAAAGTTATAAAAAAAGTGTCATATTATGTTTGTTGTTTGTTTAAATATTTTTTTACACATAGTTGGTTTTTATTTCATGTGGAGAATAATTGTGATGCATGTACTCATTTTTCTTATTCTATCCAATCTATTTCATTTAGCCTTCCGTACATTACAACCCTGAAAGTCCTCTTGATTCTTGAAATTATAGTTCTTGTGGTAGAGAGGTAGAATTATCACAAGCTTATGGAAGAGAATGAACTAAGTAGATTGTAGAGTGAAATTATCCCAAGACAAGTGAGTTGAGAGATTAAACACATTTCCTTGAGAGAAATCTCTCTTACCCAATCTCTTGGATTAAATACTTATAATGTTTATTTTCTTAGCACTCTTTTAGTCTGCTTGGGTTGATTTATGAGGAAGTGATTTAACTGATTCTCTGCTCTCACTTTTAAGCGTGGTTAGTATTTTCTTTTACACTTATGTCTCTTTGACTTTTATAAACTTTATCTAGGTGTATAAAGGTCTAAGTGTGGCAGAATTTGGATATTGTGCTTAATTTAGCTCATGAGTGCTTGTTTTGAATTAATGTAGTTTGAAGGTAAAATTGTCACTAATAATTAGTAATTGCACTAAATCGATTTTTAGAACAATTGATACTGCAAACTACTATTTTTCATTGTAAGATATTCAAAAAGTAGAGCCAAAGAGTGAAAACCAAGAACACAAGTCAACGAGAGCAATAGGTAAAGTTTGCTGTGGTGAGGATAATGTTTGCACCTTGGCAAAATCAGAAAGTTAATGAAGAAATCTTTCAGAAAAAGTTCACCACAGAGAACTCATCCTTTCGCCATGGCGACACATTTGAACCAGCACCAATCCCGAACCATTTTCAGATAATTAACCAACTGTGCAACCTGATCTGACAATCCGTTTTAAAAAAAAACCTAATTTGGGATAACATACAAAGGGGGAGCCGACAGATATAATTCATATTCCATCTTCCCAACACTAACATAACATCATCTTTTCTCATATCCATCTCCTTTCTTCCATTTTTCACTGTCGATTTCGACCATGAGTGCCTCCGATTGCTTCTCAGTTGTGAAGTTTCTTTGAGCTATGCATAGCTAGGAATTTCTCTCCTCTTGAAGATGTAGCAATGGCTAGAGTTCAATAAGTTTAAAAAGGAGTAGCTTAATCCATGGTTTAGCTATGATTTATGAATTCCTAGGTTTAGGATTTGTAATTTGTTGTTGAACATACTTGATTATAGTTTAATCAAGTGTTAGATATTCAATGTGTAGCTTGGATTTGTTCATGTAGAACTTTGAGCTTAAATATATGAAGTCTCATATATGTCTACTTGTGATCTTGTTGATTCTTTTTTATCTTACATAGTTGTGTTTGATATTGAGTTGATTCTAGATCCCAAAGTGACTTGTTGCATGGACTTATCCATTACATACACTAAGAGCATTTAATAGGGTTTTAAGAAATGGAGTCCCATTGATTAAGATCTTGGACTTAAAGAGTTGTTTAAGATTTACCCATTTGAAACTTGGTGATTTCCATTCCCATTAAAATTAATTTTGAACTATAATAACCAAAGCTCATTTTCAAGAGGATTCTATCACTCTTTGATCATTTGTCTTAATCTTTCCATTTTCTATCTCCAAAAATCCAAAAATAAATTCTACACATTTTTCTTGCAATTCAATTTAGTACAGTTAATATTTTCAAATATCCTCACCAAATTACCTTGCATTTCGTGACACATAGGTTAACTTAGGTCTATTCATTTTAGGTTCCAATTAAGTGAAACGACTCGAGGTTGCATCCTATATTGCAATCCTTGGATTATTTTTTTAATTTGACCCTTAAGGGTACGAACAAAGGTCCAAATCACCTGTCCAAGCTTCAGCTCATCTACACTTTCTTGTTTTTCATCTCACTGAGCCTCGAGACTCTGCCCCTATTATATCTTGAGAAGATTCATGCACATTCAACTGTAGGTTTTCACTTCTACTATTCTTCAAATTGTAAGAATGCCTATCTTGAAACAACTTTTGGAGCCTCTCAACTTCTTTAGAAAGCTTTTGTCTTTTGCAAATGATACCTTAGTTGACATAGCAACATGATACAACCAATAAAATAATTAAAAAACATAAATATGAAGAAATATAGAATCCAACAATATGCACACGAAATATACTTCTCAATAAAAATCTAGTTATTGGGCAAAGAGACATGGAAAAAATTATAACTAAACAAAATCAAAAGAAAAGAAATTGTGATATTAAATTATCTATGCACAGAGAGGAATCATTAGTCTACAATTTGTTGAGACAAATCAACAATGGGTGGATATCTTCACTAAACCTTTGTGTGAAGATAAATTCAAGGAAATCAAACAAAACTTGAATATGATAATATTGAATGACCATTCATCTGACACATCATGACCTAGACGATTCATACAAGAAGAAGATAAATGGTTGTAAGTTTTCAAGTAAATAGTAACAAAAAAATCAAATGGACATTAAACCAGAGATTGAAGCAGTTGGTTGTAAAAACTTCTTCAAGGTTCGTGAAAAGGTCTATTTGAATGAGATATATGAATTTTGGAAGAATGCAAAGGTGGTAGATGACACCTTAGTATCAATGGTAGATGGATTGTCGGTTATCGTGACATAAGATACTATCGAGAGGGTCAGTGGGTGTCTTAGTATTGGAGTAAAGCTGTTTAACAATAGAAAGTGGATTACTCAACGTCGTGTAGATAGAATGCACATAAATCGACAACTCTATAGAAGTAGTAATCCAGAAGTTAAGAAGGCTTCAACCCTTATTCCGAAGGATAAGGTTCTACATTCACTGCTTATTCACTATGTTCTACTGAGATTAGGCTCAAAGGATGTGTGACAATGAACGATGAATATTGTTTGTTTCACCTACTGAATCACCAACCCATTAATCTTCCATACTTGATTTTGAAGTACATGATCAAGTCAAAGGGAGATTCTGGCTCTTTACCATATGGAATGCTGTTGACAAGGATTTTTAGAGAATCTGGAATCTTTCTTGACAGAGGTAACAGGGTAAAGATGGATGTGAAGAGTATTAGTAATGCCACTACTATTCACAAAAATGGGAATAAAGTTTGAAGATGAGGCAAATATAGGTTCTACACCGAAAGCAAGATCTGAGGGGGAGCTTATAGTAAGACAGGGCAGGAGTGAACGTTGTACCTCTATAAGAAAAACAAAACCTTGATCAACAGTAAGAACATCTGTAGAAGAAAAGACTGAGAAATCGTCTGATGCATCATTAAAACCTAAGACGATTCTATAGAAAGAGGAAAGCTGGGTTCAACAATCATCACAACAAGTGTCATTGAAGAGAAAGGCAGAGACACTGCAATCAAAAAAATCCAAATAGTTATGAAGGTCACTAAGACTATTGATCTTACGACAATAAGAACAGAAGAAGAAAAAATCTCTAATTCTTGATGGAGATTCTGAAAAGCAAGAGAAAAGAAAGCTACCTACTAGATCCAATTGTCTCTATTTTACAAAGCCAATCAGCAAAATCATCTGGAGAGACAAAGATTAAAAGGAAATTAGTATTTGAGAGGAAGAAGTCTCAACAACAACTTTCTTCTAAACTGGCAGAAAAACAAAAGAAGGTAAAGCCCAGTCAAAAAAAGGTTTCTTCATCTAATGTTCAACAGAAGGTGAATACAGTTGAACACCAATTGGAACCTTACAATTCTTCTCAACCAATCAACAAAAAGGATTTGAGAATGAAGATTATAGAAGAATCAGTACCTGTTCGAAGCAGAAGCTCAAATATTATCAGAGAACCTTCGAAAAAGTTAGTCAAGGTATAAGTCAAACCTCTACCAATTAATACAATACATCTTCTTAGTCATAATAAAATGAAGACTATATGGTATTTTGCGAGATGAGAAGGCAGAACCATATCTAATGAAGATTTCAAAGGATCGGTATACAATCTATTCGATTACAAGCAGAACATCGATAAAAATTATGCCAGATATACAACCAAGATGTTCAACCCTTGTGAGAAACGAAGAAAAATGGAAAAAGAAGATGTTTCCTGAGGGAAATAATGATGATCTTACAGTAAAGCATATTCAAGTAGCTGTGAAGAACATAGATGATGCATGTAACAAAGCTCAACCTGAAGGTATATATGTTTCACATCACATTTAAAAAGCATCAGGAAGTAAATTTGGAGTTTCAACCACAGAAGAAAACTTCAAGGTAGTTGGCAAAATGAAAGGACAGTACCGAAGTATCACGGTTGAAGGTGTTGGGACCCGATCTCGGAACTAGATCCCAACCGGAAAAGCGAAAAACGGAAGCGAAAACACAAAAGCGGACACGAATCAAACGGACAATCGAATCAAAAATTTTGAAACGAAGTGCAGATCACAAATCGAAACGACCCGAAGGAATGAAACAAATTGAATCGAATACGAAACGTATCGAAAAATTGATTAACAAAATGTATAAACAAAAACAAAAACAGAAAACGAATCAAATAACAAATCGGATACGACTCGAAAACATAACAGAAAGCGAAATCGAATACGAATTTCCGACATCCGAAAACATACCCTTTAGAAAAGCGTTGCGTTGGAAACTCTAAGACTAAATGAATCCGAATCGGTATAAATTTTTTTCTGTCTTTCCTTTCCATTTTCATATTATTCATCTTTTTCCAACCTTAAACAAATCAATACAATTTCCCTTTTTTGGAAATTCATCCATAAACATACACTCAATTTATTCAATTTTTCTTAATCAAGCATATCTCAATATCATCTTTTAACCAATTCTTATTTTATTCAATCTTTATTTGAACCAAAAA
>JANVCQ010000231.1:35786325-35808408 GCA_025531925.1 Erythroxylum plowmanianum
AATAATAATAATAATAATAATAATAATAATAATAATAATAATAATAATAATAATAATAATAATAATAATAATAAGTTGATCAGAAATTTCAACCAAACAGGTTTTTATTTTCAGTTTTTATATTACAAATCTCAACCAAACAGATTTTTATTTTTTTAGAAAAAAACAGAAATCAAAAACAAAAATGAAACCAAACGATCCTAAGGTTTTCTTCTTACTCGATTGTATTCTCATAATCTTTACAGCTTGTCAATGAAAGTTTATAAGGTTCGTATAAACTCATTTATCATAGACTAAGTACCCAAATCTAATCTTTAAGTTGAAGGTAACGCAAGTTAGTACTTTATCTTTGTCTTCTGTCATTGTAAACTCAAACATTTATCATCCACCAAGAACATCGGTGTCCCTTTAATATCATATAAATGAAAGCGTAAATAAATTAAATCTGGTCAAAAGAAGATGTTAGAATCCAATTGTCTCAACTACCAAGAATACGAAATTCTTGATTCTTTCAAACCTTAGGTCAAAATAGTAATTGTATTAGTACAAATAAGTTTTAAAATTTTCGTTCCTTTTTCAAAATGAGAAGAAGAAACTTGAAAAAAAATAAGAGCAAGATGAAAGACAATGAAGAAAAAGTAGAATAAGAAGAATTAGAAGCATTTTCATCATTACAATTATAGTCCTACCTTATAATACAATAAAATTTGCTAAAGTGGCAAATGGTTAACCAAAATTAGCCAAATATGATTGGCTACGTAGTCATCCTTTTTTTTTTTTCCTAGTACTCATTTCCTTTTTCATTAAAAAATTTGTTTCCTTTTCTATATATACACAAATGTCAATTGAAATTTTTTAATATTTTTTATCTAAATTATAATCACATATGTTAAATTTTCTGTCCCAACTAAAATCACATATTTAACAAATTTAACTGCCGAGTTAGAGCGTTATGTCAGGTATGTAATCCTACTCTCATCTACCTGTGAAAGCCTGCTACAGATGTATAAAGCTTTTACATACATGCATGCAAAGAGAAATTGTGATTACAATATCAATATACAATCTCGTATGAACATCTGAAACTTCCTCGTCATACTTTAGTTATACACAAGGTTACATTCCTTCAACTTGAAGAGTCAGCTTCACTCTCCTGCGTTTATCGTAAAGCAAGCTGATCCTGATTCCTGCGTCCAGTAGCCATCCCTGTCACTATTTTAGCGGGTAATCTTCTTAAGGAAGAAAATGGCAAGTTGATTACCATTTGATTCATGCAACGAGCAAGAGCTACGATTATGGGACTGGTAATGACAACAGTCAATTAGAAACTGCTTGTTTAAAAGGTTTCCGAGCTATTTATTATGTTTAACAGGGAAGTACATGTCGATAGATGCGAGCAGCTTGGTAACTTAATTTGATGCATGTGATTGACTGAAAATTCATCCTGTAAGTAAGTATCAGCTAACTGTAAGGTAAGCAAGATACATACCTCTGTTTAAGCTTCACTTCCTTCAGGCAGCGTAATCAGTCGTGTACCTGAATCATAGATCATTTCGGTTCCACAACTGAAGCAAAATATTGACGCCATGTTAACAATATTGAGGATGAGATAGTATGTGAAGGCGTTTAGCAAATAACTGGATGCTCACTTTGTGCATTTGACATTGTTGGTGGAACCACCACTAGAGATTGACAATATGGTTCCGAAGAAGGAAGTGTTCTCAGTACCGCAATTTGGACAAAGGCCCTAGAAACCAATGGTATTTATCAATATTTGCATGCTTTTGTAGCTCTTTAAGCCATAGAAAAGGTACCAGTGCAAAACAGTACCTTCAAGATCAAAAAGTCTTTCACAATTGCATTTGTAAGTAATTGCGCTAACCAAACTATTAAGGGTACAGCTGCAAACCATGTAAAAATGAAACTGAAAGGTTCTGGTAGCTGCAAGTCAACAGTTAGTTAGAAAGACCAGAAAAAGAGGGCACAGAACTAACAGATACGAAATAGGATGCTCCAAGCGGTTCATGCTTAATAGGATTAACTGATTTAAGGATTAATTCTGTCTTCTATCCAAGCAAATTGTCTCACATCTTCAACTTTGAGCTTGTTTTTGAGTCTCAGACACGAAATAACTTGCATTGTGATCTTAAACCAATTTGTTTATGTACGGTTCTTTGCAGATGGATACACTTCCTGCAACTCAACATATTCAAAAGCAGAATAAGAACAATTTTACCTCCAAGAGATAGGTGATCTGAAATCCAGTAATATCGTCTAAGAAGAAGAACCTGTCAGGGTCAACAACAGAACATTACAGCATATGGCGACAGCAAAACTAAGTGCATTTTCCATGAAATCCCTTCATTCACTACTGAAAACTTAAGGGTTTCCAATCAGGGATTTCCTTTCCACCCTTAACTTTTTTCCTATATTCTTATCCTTTTTCTACGAAATCGAGTGAACATGATAAATTGATATGGTGGTCAAAGTCGCATTTCAAAGTAGCACAAATTAAGACTACTACTTGACAGGACATTCTTTTAGAACTGTGAAACTCTCTGAGATATGGCTTTGTAGGGGTTTGGAGCTTCAAACAGTTTTATTATATATCCACATTGAAGTGAAAGAAGATATACTTACAATCCTAAAGCGATCACAGTTGCTGGGACGTTCAAAAGCAACATCTTCAGATAGTCAACAGACAGATCACTGTAAACCTGCAGTAAGAATGTAAAGCAGCATTAGGTAAGGTTAAGCCCTGAGCCGAGTATCATTTCGTTAAGAATCACTGTGGGCTATCAATTACAAGAGTGGAGAAAAAACAATACACCTTTCTACTGCGGAGACTGCATCGCGGACCCTCTACTACAATGTCACTACCTTCTGCCTGGAAGAAATTTGTGGTAGTAAATTAAGCGATACACAATAACCTTGTGTTGCGGCATCATCTTACTACACATTCATTTAGCTAGCAAAATAGACTTAGTGAATCTAGAAAAAGAAACAAGTCCAATTAATAAAAGTATAGCGCATTGTGCTTATACTCCTCCATTATTTGCTCTTCCAACTAAAGCAAAAGAAGAGAATTCTAAAACATTTGTGTTTGAACTTTGGGATTATGTAAATTGATACATTCTATATAAAATAAAAGTCTACCATTCAAAAGTATACCAAGTAAACATGGAAAGACAAGAACAAACCTTCAATTTTTGCTTTAGTTTATCGAACTCCTGATCATTCAGAATTGGGTTACCGGCCACGTAAGCCATTGTGGCTTCCAGGAATCTCTGTTCATCCGCACCTGTCAAAAAGCAGAAATGCCAAGTGGGAAGTTGGGCGTCGGGAAGTCCAAATATCATAAAGAAAAATACTTCAACATTTTGAATCCATACTTAGCATAACAACGCTGCTTCCTTCCCACATTAGCTCTTCCTTGAGATTATCAAATTCTTCATTTGACATTATAGCTTTTCCTTCATAATAGAAAGCCTGTAGAAGTCAAGAGGTCCAAATATCATGCACAAAACAATAGCAAGCCAAAGTTCATTCTCCCTGGTAGAAGCAATATGATACGAATGAGTAAGAAATCAAGATATTGGTTCACCCTACTTGTAATGCTTGAAGAAACTCTTGCTCCATTTCACCCAAAGACTTCTTTTCTTTCTTGTCTATGCTACAGTATTGCAGGATTTTACCATCAACAACCTCATCTTCTTGAACCTGGCCTGAAAATTATAGTAAAGAGATGTGCCATGAACTGAAAGAAAGAAATGAAGCTGAAAGTATAGGAAACAGCGAGGCAAAAGTAGTGATTCTAAGAGAAATAGATGATTGGCTCATGCATTTCATTGTCTTCCCTAGTAAAAAAGTAGCTGCTCTTCTCGATGGATTTTACTTATATTTCCTTTGATTAACACTTGTAAAGAATCCTGACCATAGAAATGTCTAAGAAGCACACTAGTAAAGAGACGTGCCATGCATGTGAAATATGAGATATTTTCCATATTCTGGCTAGTTTTAATACCCATAAATGGTCCAACTTTCAGTAATAATAATTTCTTGATTTTGTGGTAGAGTGCCAATGTGCTTGATGGGAGCACATTGATATATTTTATATTAATGTTGAATATATGTTGAATTGGCTTACATGAAATCCCTCGCATCAATTCTTTAAAGAAACCAACGTTGTGATCATTCACACAAGTACAATCTCAGGCCACAAACGTTTCGATTAGCATCAATGTTTCAACCTAGAATCGACCAGAACAACGTTCCTTTTGAACGGTCAAATAGTATGAACTCGTATATACGTATTAATTGATACGTCCTTGCTGAGAAACTAAAAACTGAGAGTAATAGCGCAATAGATATTCTGTTTTCACACAAAAGTCAATTATTCAATATCCTCCTACTTGTCCCAACTCTCATAATTCAGCAGGAAGATCAAAGAGAGACTCTTTATCGTAACAAACAGACAAGACTAAAAGAGATTAATAGAAATGAAAAGCCGAACACTTCCAAATGACCATTCCAAAATATGGGTCATAAAAGCATGATCCAAACCTTGTTGATCCGCAGTTGCCTTGACGGGAAGCATAAGCATTCGGCGTCGAAGACAAAACTGTTTGCCATTGAACTGAACAGAGTGAACTCTGGCAGAACAAGAAGATGATGATGATGGCGAGACGAATGGTCTCGAGACAGGGGCAACGAAGAAACGAGGAGATGGGAAAGCGAAGGATAATTTGTCAGCCATTGATGAATGATAAAGAAGAAACGAGTAGCTTTGTTTATGATGCGGAGGTTTCAGGTGGACGTAAGTGTGGGAAGGAAATTATGTTGAATGGTTGCATTTACACTTATGATGGATATTTAGGTATTGTGTGTTTTGTGAAGAGACAAGGGAAGGAGACAGAGTGAAGCAAATACAGAGACAGAAACAGAGGAACCTCAAACTAAACGGATAAGGTCATATGGAAACGTGTGGAGGGAAACGTAACCAAGATTTTTAAAAAAGATCATGCAAAGGGTTGTTTTTATTTAATACCTCTTTCTGGGTCAATATATTTATCATCATGAAGTTTATTACAAACGTTTTGGTGCTTAATTTGTTGCATATTTTGATTCTGATTTTGTACATTGTAAAATAGGTACTAGAGGACTCCCCTTAAGCTACAAAATACATGTCAAAATGTTTTAAATTATAAGTTGAAGAATGCATCTAAAGAAACATGCTGTTTTAGTGTTGAAAACTATATTCCATGGTTCGTTTAATCCAGTCCACCTTAAATTTTCTAAAACTTTAAATTCATACTCAACTCAAAAATTTAATTCTAATAACTATACAAAATATAAATAAAATAAAAATTATATTTCATAAAAAGTTGAGATAAATAAATATAATTCATGTTTTGATGAAAATATAACATGAACATGAAAATCTAGAATCATTATTAGATAATAATTATATGTCAAGAACACTATTTAATTACTTATAGATGTTAGATTAGGAACAAAAATTTTAGTTTTTTTTTATATAACCTAAAGTAAAATAAAGTTGAAAAGATAGCTATTGCATGATTAATTTAATCATACTATCATCAATCATATACTTGTTTATGATGTTGTACTTGGAGTTTTATGTATCTAATATTAAATTTGTCAAATGAAAATTTGTTTTGGCGTATTTTTGTGTTAATATATTTTAAGAAGGACATTTAATTTTCACAGTAAATATAAAATTGTGAACAAATTAATCGCTTCCTTCCTTTCTTTCTTTTTTTTCCGGACTATAACTTTTTCTTTTTGTTTGAAGAGTAAAGCGGCTCATTTAATAAAATGAACTATTAAGAATGTCAATGCTTCGCCCAATCTAATCTGGCCAAAATTTTTAAAAAATAAATTCAAAATAATATTCTTTTTAATAAAATAATATACCGAGCCTCAAGCTGAATTTGAATTCGGCCTGTTGACTTCAAACCGACAGCCTATACTAGGCTCCATTAACTTATGGAAGGCCTTTGTATTTGTTAATTCTACAATCCAGCACCAACAAATAGAGGACTGGGCCTTTTTGGGTCAAAGGCGTTTCTTCTTTCTTTCCAGTCATTTTTTTATGGATTTTATTTTAATTTAATAATTTACTAATTTCTTACTGGTCTAAAAGAATTTCTAGAGTAGTCTAAAAACTTAACTAAACTTTTATCTCCGTTAAATTTGAATAATATTTGTTTTAAAAAACATTAAGAATTAAATACAATATTTTAAAAAGAAGTTTTTAATTTTTTATGAAGCAAAGTAGACAAAAAAGAATAAATTATAGTTATAATTTTAAAGTAGGAAAATGAAAATTTACAGTGAAAATTAGTCTTTATTTAGAGTTAAAAAGTTAAGAAAATTTATCTTAACTTTTGGAATAAGATAATAGAAATTTTAATATATAAATAATAATTTGAATTTCAAGATAGAAATAAGGAATTTTTTATTTTTTATTGAAATAAAAGGTAGGAAAAATCAGAAGAATAAAGAAAATTTTTAATTGAAAGTTTTGCTTTCGAAATATAAACATATTATTAAACCTAAATTTTTGATAAATAAAATGAAAAATATATTAAATTAAGATTAATTCTCATGTAAACTGAGATAAAAAAAATTATGTATTATTTTGAAGAAAATTAAATATATTGAGATATTAAGGTTGCATTACTTACCTAAAATTTAATATATTTCCTAATTTATTGAAACAAGTTAAAATTTTAAAACTTATAAATTTTTACATAATTTTTTAAAAATAAACATTTGTTTGATTTCACTTTTATTTTTGTTTCTAAATAAAAATATATGATATTTATATTTTATTATTAAAAATAATTAAATAATAGATTAATTAATTATATTAATTAAGTGTATAATTTCATATATTTTATTAAAAATATTGATAAAAATAAATAAGTAAAATTTTATTTATAAACTAAAATTATTTGTTAATATATTTTCAATTATTAAAACTAATTTTATTAAAATTATATATTTTAAACATATTTTATATAAAAATGAATTAATAGTTTAATTTAAACAAATAAAAATTTTACCAAATTTAAAAATAAATAAAGAAAATAAAAAGACGGTGGTTGTCTGAATATTATCGACTGGACTTATTGGCCGAAACGTATGGTGGACCTCGAGGGTGCGCACGGGTCGTCACGTGGCTGTGAATGTGATTGGTAACCCAAGGACTACTTTTCGATAGTTGGTGGTGACTAGGTACTAGGTGGACAACATTAATTCGGCTAAAAGTTTGTCGTTTTCCGCCCAAATTTGTAAACTCCATCTCAACTTTAGTGATTTTGTTTGTTCAATTTCTTTCTTTTTCCCTTATTTT
Source organism: Erythroxylum plowmanianum (assembly GCA_025531925.1). NCBI lineage: Eukaryota > Viridiplantae > Streptophyta > Magnoliopsida > Malpighiales > Erythroxylaceae > Erythroxylum > Erythroxylum plowmanianum. Next base: position 35,793,707 of record JANVCQ010000231.1, read on the forward strand.
AAAGCTAAGCTTATTATCCTAAATTATTTTAATCATGTTTTCGACGTCTGGTTCGGCACTCCTAAATAAAAGCAATAATTTGATTCCAGATTACAAGTTTTACCAGTTTGGTTTTCTCCATCCCCAACACCTATTATTTGATTCTAGAATGGGATTTGCTTTTCACTTCAATTTTCGATCATTATGATATTTCATTTGGAAATTAAATCTCTTATTAATATTCTTTCTGCTTATTATTATGTTTGAGTTTAGACTACACTTAAATCTCGCTTATTTGTACAGATAAGTATAAAGAGAGAATTTAATTTTGAGCCCTCCTAATTTAAACTTAAAATTTATTTTAATAACATTAATTTATCTTCTATATTATCTTCTAATCCTTTATCATTCCAATGTACTTCTTCTACACCTACCATTCACCTCTATAATAGGGATCTTGGATTTTCTATTAATGGCAGCTTAAGTGATCTATACCTATTCCTATAAATCTATAATGGGACATTGTTGTCTTCAACAAATCTGGCATCTTTTTTTTTCTACTTCTTTTGGTCATAGACTCGAAACTATTTACATTGCATCATGAACCTCCGTTCGAACAAAACTTCAAAGGTAGTTGGTGAATATTTTGTTATTTCCAATCTCATTTCCTTTATGAGTAACAATTTAGTTTTTTTTTTTAAATAATTATTGATAAGCATGTATTTATAAAATCCAGTTAACTGGTCAGCTGTATAAACATTCTATTGACAATAAGATGCTAAAGATGCATTTGGTATTGCAGTTATGCTTGTGAAACTTATGTTTCGTTCCAAACACGACCACGATTAGGTTTGGTAGCCATGATGAAGAACGTGCTTCGACCAACCACGATTTAGTTAACTGTAGAAGTTTTTCATGATGCCAATGTAGCTAGGTTTCAAAATGACGGCAACTATTATATGATTTAAAACATGAAAACCAGGCCATCGTATCCTTTGTAATCATCATATAATAAATGAATCTTTGATCTAGTGGAAATAGTTATTCAAGCAGACTTAACCTAATTAATATCTTCTAATCATTTAAAGTAAACTCCCCGAAAGATCTACATTTTTTATAGGCATATATTAGATTAATTTTTTATTATAAACTAAGATTACCTTCCTTGTTCTCAAACTCCGTTTTAAAGTGAGTATAGTTTAAAGAATACAAATACAATCTCTAGAATCCTGTTGTAAAAAAACAAAAGGAAATATCTGGTCAATAGTGACCTCAGCTATGTACCCGTCATTTTCTCCAGAAACCTCAGACTATTGAGGGTTTCCCTGCTTTTAAATCCTGTCAGCCCCATTCATGCATCCCACCGACCGCGCATGTAGCATATGGGCCGAAATGACTCTTATTTACTGTAAATCTCCGAAAAGAAAAGGAGCAATAATTCATGTATCTCACCAAATGCGATGGTAAATTGCAGGTGAAGGTTTTAGACTGGACAATGGAGTGACGTATAGAGATGGACCGTGACCTGATTCTGAACCTTCATTTTCAGCATGACCACAATAATACATCAAATCTCTTTGGTAACACTAGCTTAGTCACAAACCAAATGTAACAAAAAAACAAAACAGCAAGTATAGTACTACTTCGACATATCACCGTATGTATAACATGTATAGGTAACACAAATCCTTCGTTCAGAAAATATCCGTTGGAATAAAAGCTAGATGATAGTGAACTCCTGCATATTAAATTATTCAGAAGTAGATTTCACTATAACTTGAGATATATTATTGCTTTGATGAGATTGCCAATTGAATTTAAGTTTAGAACATAGATATGTCAGATGGTCAGGTATAGACCGCTTATTAACCTCTAGTAAAGCAAACAAGAAAACAACTTGCTGCTACTATCTATACATATGTAAACACAAAATAACTCTTTTACCTATACCTATCAACTTTCCTCCCTTTGTTTCCTTATATTCCTTTTGTTATAAATTTGAAGTGCTTCATAATGCATAAATATAACTAAGTTATTCGGATAAAAATTGTAGTGATGGAAAAAAAATCTATTTGGTTTTAAAACATTTTTTAAAAGTTCATTTTAGAAAAAAAATTTATTCTCTTTGTTTTAACATTAACTAACCTGACAATAAAAATAAAGTTTATTTTTATTCTTTTCTAAGAGATATTTTTCTTAATTTAATAAAATTTTCATTTCTTTCTTAAAATATAATTTTCTTTAGATTTATTAAAAAATATCTTCTTTGTTTTGAATATCCAATGTACAAGGCAGGGTCATAATGTACATAGTCTTCTCTTTGTATTTTTATAAAAAAACTATTTTTGTGACTTGAATATGTAATCTTTCAGTTACAAAGGAATGACTTTACCAATTGTTCCAAGACTCACTTTCTAAGTACCTAATGTAGTGTTTCTTATGAAAAATTAAAGCTGTTTCATTTTTATTTTGATAAAGGGTAAATGGTAACTTGGTAAGTTTGCTTGGTAGTTCAAAATATAAAGCATTTCCTCAGTCTGCTTCAATTTGAAATGCTTTCTTCTTTCACACATTCTGGAAATCTTATTTTAATGGTTTCCTCTTTTCAAACTGAATATTTAATAATGATAAAATAACTATTTCTTTTAAATAGATTTTTATAATTTATTTTAGAAAAAACATCTTCATTATTATTCAAATACCAAAATTGCCTCTAAAATATAAATTAAAATGATTTTAAGAAAATGAAATAATTATAAACTATAAAAGCATTATGAAGTTATTAGATAAAATCATATATAAATATCTGTGTGGTCTATATTTCATCTGAATAAATCTAAATATAAATATTTATAACTAACAAAAATGATATAGATTCGAAATTAAGAAGAAAAAAAACTAAAAAATAAGACTGAAACAAAGTTACAACATAAAATGAAAAGAATATTTTTTTAAAACATGGAAATAGGTTATAAAGCGAAAGTACAAATGACTTCAAATTTCTTACTTGTTATAGCTAAAAAATGTATTTTGTTAAGTGAGAACAGACAATTTTAAACCTTCTTTGAGGTAAAGTGACCGGACAGTCAACATATGGTTAAAAATGACGAAACAAAAATATGTAAAACGAGTCCATCCAAAACAGTTGGTTACGAAGTGTCTTTATCTAGGTGAACAAATGTGTGTTCAAAGGATTCATGTCTAGACCGTAGTATTTAGTTTTTTTATATATACAAGGAAAGAACACACAGTATATATTATATCGTAGCTCTAGGGTGACAAACACCTGATATGTCCTCTAATAAGATTGAAAGACACCCTATAAGTATATTATCAAAAGTAATAATTCTAATCTCCAACTGCACTGCACATCGATTGCTTTCTTTTTGATAGGATTTAGTATTTACTCACGTGCATATATTATAGTGCACAAAACTTGAGCAAGTTCCTTTTCTTGAGGATACCCGTAACGTTAGGTTGAAAACACGTTCTCGTTCGATTTCAAATCCAAGTTATTGCCCATAGAACTTCTCTCAAACCGGAGGAACTGCCCACAGATTTCTGAGAGCCCCACTTTAACTTGTTTCGTATTTTCTTCGACTTGACTTAAGTCTGTGGAATAAAGTATAAATTAGCTCTTGAACTTTATCAAAGTAATCATAAATTTTAATAACTACAACGTTGTTAAGTTTTAAAAAGTTTAATAATACACAATGTTATCCTGTTCAGAATCCGACAATGTTTTTAGAGAAACTATTTGAGTGATTAATAAAATCTAAGCGTTATTCTTAAGTTTATTTCCAACTTTTACCACCCTATATATGTCCAACTAACATTCTCTCCAATGAATCCCACGCGTACGGCTTTTGTTTTGTGTTTGCATTTTTAATACCTTCGGCTTCGGTGCATAACAGTTACCGGTGGACCCAAAAAAGCACGTCTGGTCGGCATGGTTCTTTATTATTTCGTATCAACTTGGCTTCATTGGATTAACTCGCTTAATAGCGTAAGTTAATGGATATTCATCTGACCTCAATAAAATAGTGGAGTTGTAGCCATAGGCCCAGAAACAGGAAGAATGTCAAGATAATCCCCATTTCAATAGTACCAATGAACTTTAATATAGGAGTTGAAATGGATGGATGTTTAAGAGTAGCATTTTTAATGTGGATACATTAACAATCTAAAATTAATTAATTAAAAAAAACGAAACTTTATCTGTAACACATAAAATTAATCTATTGCCGTTGATCGCGGATGTGACCTGGCAGCTGGCTGATAAACGCAAGCAACCACCAAAACCAAGTTGACTATACTGCTGTTGCTTTTCTTTTTTGATGAGAAAAGCTGACTTGTTTGGCGGGGTCCTTGTTATGCTTCTGTAGTTGTAGTCTTGCAAGGGGAAGAGAGATCTCTTTTACCTTATTTAGTTCCAAGCCTCACGTCCACAACTTTGACAATAAATAAATAGGACAGTGGGAATCTTGCGGACGAGAGAGACAGGGAGAGGCTTAGAATTAACTTGCAAGTGGACTTCATTCATTGGTACAATGCCTTCTCCTTTTTATTTATTTTTATGCGTTGATTTCATTTTTCCTACACATAGGCCGAAAAAGATGACATTGCTTACTTGTCTATGCCACCAAAACTTTACAGCGTTCTTATTGGATGTTGACGAATTGAAGTATGACCTTCAGCTATAAAAGCAGAAGCACACATAAACGTATACACAGTCACGCTATGGACTAGAAGCATGTACTGAAAATGAAGTTTTATGTCGTAGAGCACACGTAATACTCCACGCAATTAAAACATGTTTATATATTCCTTTAGCTTAATTTTTTAATCTTCAGTCTTCACTAGCTTCCTAAATTTCCGGTAATCAATAATTTAAGAGAAGAAACAAGATAGTGAATCATACTCTTTTAATATTAATGTTGAGGTCGTTATATATATGTAGTAAATTCAATCCTCATGTCATGGCTTCAAAGCAATACCGTAATTATTTTATGACAATTTATATGTTCTTGGGCGATGCTTTGCTTAATTATGAATTTAATTTTTGACACAAGTTTTCATTTACTTAGATTGCTCAACAGTTGAATAATAAAGAAATTTAAATTACGTTTCAACTTTATAGTGAAAATAAATTTTTATATAAGATTTGTTAACCACTTAAGCCTAGTGAACCAGCAACCGTATTTCCAAACTCTGAAATAAATGGTCGAAAATCACTTAATTAAGAATTACAAAATAGTCTTGTACTGGTTGCCTATATTCTTATTTTTCGAAACTTCCTAATCAATGGTACTTGAGAAAATTCCTATTTTCTATGACGAAAATCCCACCATGGAATTTACCCAAAAAAAATCCTGCCATGAAACGTACTTTACTCCTATAAACATAAATTAAAAAATGGCTAGTTTCATTATCATATATGTATTAAATATCAAATTAAGGCTTTAGACGATATGTTGCAATTTAAATTTTAAATTTTTAAAAATTAATTTAAATATTGGAGATTTTTAAATTGAATTTTCAAAATCTTATTAAAAAATAAATTTTCTGTTCTTTGCTATATAAAAAATTAATACAAAAAAATTAGAAAATTTGATTATTTTAAAAAATAATATGTCTAAACGTGGCTGACATAACCTGTAAATATGAATTTTTAAAATCTAAATAATTAATTTTTATTATTAAAAAAATCTTATATATGCAATTAATTTTATCTTATTAAAATTAAGTAAAAAATAGTGAACAACTGAAAAATAAAAAGTCAAATTTTAAGTGAAAAAACATCTTTTCAAAAATCTTTTATTATCATATAATTTTCTAATTGTTGTTAATTATAAACATGTAAACAAAAAAGATCAATTATTGAAATTAAAATTGTCATTACAAAGTAGGACAAATGTCATAATATAAAGGCACCATCAAATTGTTGTAACAATGAAAAACTTAAATTAGTACTCCACAATATTATAATTATATGCAATAACATACTATGGGGTTGGTATCACAATTTACTAGTTCAAAAATATATTATTCCTTTTGAAAACATGCAAAAATATGTTGACTTATATGAATTGCACTAATTGATAAGTGAAGAGAGGGAAATTGTATTGTATGTTCCTATTTATTCATAGAAATTTTGAGGACCTTAATATACACAATTAGAGATACATGAGATAAGGTAGAATATAAAATGAAAAGATTAAAGCATATTGAACATAATGTTTATCTCTAAGTAATAGAAAAATAAGATGGTTGTGATTGAGAGATAATCATATGTTGTCACCCCCTACTTTCTCAAACTCAAGGTGACATGTAATCATGAGTTTGTCTTGAAGATGTTGGAACGTGGACAAAGAAAGAGCTTTTTTCATAACGTCGGCAATTTGATTAGTACAGGAGATATATTAGATGTAGAGTGATTTGCTTGCTACCAGATCTCGAACAAAGTGAATGTCAATCTCAATGTGCTTTGTACAGGCATGAGAGATTGGATCAAAAGCAAGAAAAGTAACACCAAGGTTATCACACCAAAGAGTAGGCTTGATGTGAGAGAAACCGATTTCACTAAGAAGTGAAGTGAGCCAACATAGTTATAAGGTTATAAGAGCAATACTTCTGTATTCAGCCTCAATACTAAATCAAGTAACTGCTGGTTATTTCTTAGCATTCTAAAAGATGAGATTGAAACTAAGAAAGACGTAATAGCCAATGTAGAACAATTATCGTCATGACAATTAGTGCAATTAGCATTGCAATAAGCATGAAGTTTGAGAGATGATGATTTATTTAAATGAATTCATAAGAAGATATAGAGTGAAGATGTAGAAAAATACATTTGACCGTAGTCTAGTGAATATCGATAAGACAGTGTAAGAACTGAGAGACTTTGTTGATAACAAACTGAATTTCAGGACAAGTGAGGAAAGATACTAGAGACCAATAGTGCCACTATACTCAATAGCATTAAAAAGGGGATGACCATGATTTCTAGATAAAGAAAGTATATGAATAATGAGTGAGTTGGCAAGTTTAGAATTATAGAGACCAATTCAAAAAAGAAGATCTTTAATTTATGTGGTTTGAGTGAGATAAAGACTAGTAGGCATAGTAATGGCCTCAATACCAAGGAAGTAAAGAAGTGAACTCAAGTCTTTAATGTGGAAAGTGGCGTTGAGATCGTGAATAAAAGATTTAATATAATGATGAAGAAATTGTAACCAAGATATCATCCACATAAACAAAAACAAAGGTTGTGTGAGTCAAGGTGGTATAAATAAATAAAGAAATGTTAAGGTCAAGAATTTTCTTACTCAACGTATAAAACCAAACTCGAGGAGATTATTTCAATCCATATAGATCTTTATGGAGATGACAGATATGATAAGGATAGTGGATATTTGTAAACCTAAAAGGTTAACACATAAAGACTTGTTCTTGGAGATGAACATGTTGACATTAAGTTGGTGTAAAGCAAGAGTGAGAACAATGTGAATGGTATTGGGTTTGACAACAGAACTAAAGATATCTATGTAGTCAATGCTTGAAGTTTGATGATAATCTTTAGTCATTAGTTGAGCCTTATGATGTTGAATAGAGCCATTAAGATTTCTCTTGGCACGAAATACCCATTTTATAGCCAACAATGTTAGCATTTGGCGGAGGGGGAATAAGAGCCTAAGTATGATTGTGATGGAGAGTAGTGAACTCATTAATCATAGCTTGATGCCAGTGTGAAAATTTATTGGCTTAAGTGAAACATGTGACTCAAAAGTGGTAACAAGCATGGAATAGGTGATATAATCATGAAAAGAGAGAGGGATGCAAGTGTGATCATGTGTGTAGGTGACCATAAGATGAGATGACAGTGGTGGAGGAGTAGGTGAAGGTGGAGAAGCAATGTGAGTAAAGGAGTGGTTCAAAGGTAAAGGTAAGAACAGAACAGAAGAAGGGGAAGGGGAAGCATTAGAAGAAATGGTGGAATGGTAAAATTCATGTTCAAGGAAATGCACATGATGAGAGATATAAAGTTTAGAGGTTTGAGGATCAAAACAACGATATCCTTTGTACTTGAAGTAGTAGCCTTAAAAACAAAGGGAGTAAATTTAGTTGTGAGTTTATTAGTATGAGTAGAGCCTAGAGATAAAAAATGTGCATCTGAAGACTTGAAGGTGAGAGAGAGTAGGTTTAATATGAAAAATGTTTCATAAAGAGGCTAGTGATTAAGTACAGGTGTAGGTAAGAGATTGATGAGATAAGCAGTAGTAAAAAAGGTTTCAAACTAAAGAAAAGAGGCATACAAAAGAATGCAAGACCTGTTTTAGTGATATGACAAATTTATGTTTTGTAAAGCCATTTTATTGAGGAGTAAGGGGACAACAGATACAATAAGTGACATCATGAGTAGTAAGATATTGATGAGTTCAAGAGCTCCATTACATTGAAAAGTTTTAATTGTAGCAAGAAAAGATTTCCAGTTGTTGTTTTAAAGGATTAAAAGTAAAGTAGAGCATTAGACTTTTAAACCAAGGGAAAAAGCTAGGTAAATCAACTGAAGTCATCAATACAGATAATAAAGTATCGATGCCCATATAAAGAAAAGGATGAGGAAGGTCCTCAAATCTCTAGGAGAGTTATGAGCAAAGACTGCAGGGTTACATATAACAACACTAAAATCTCTGACTAACCCATCTGAGATCCCCCATCAATTATAGAATTCTATAGCAAGGAACATTTCGAATTGACCCAGTTGTCGTATGAGGTTTGTCCTTATTTTAAGCTTGTTTTATTGGCTACTAACCTCACAATCCTTGAAGCTTCAGTTGAACTATAAAGATATTTTTTGAAGTTATACAGAAAGATATTTTTTTAGGTAAAGTGAATTATTTATTAAATAGATGAGTTTGCTTATGTTTGAAATATAATTTTTTTGTCCAATCCTAATAAAATTAAAAATTTCCCTTAAAGTTCTAATTATTAAACTAGAAGAATGGAGTTATAATTATTAATGAGTTAATTGCAAAAAATCTCAAACTTTGCTCAATTTTGCAACTATAGCCTGAACATTAAAAAGTAACAATTAAATATCAAAACTTTATTTTTTTAATTCTAGCTTGACATTAGTTTTTTCGTTAAGTTTACTGACGTGACTTATCACATGTTTTAGAAACCCTCAAAATTTTTACACGTCAGACTAAATAAACATAAATAATGAAAATTAACAAAACTACGTTGTTTAATAACATAACTAAAACTACATTATTTTTGGGAATGAAATCCCTAAATAGAAGATATAGTGCTTCATTCTTAGCACAACCCTTCGTTCTTGCATCTCTAAGTCAAATGCAGCTTTAGAAAAAAAAAAACGAATGTAGTCTACTGAGGGTTGTGCTAAAAACAAGATGTTGTGCGTAAATGAAAGAAAATTTTATAATAAAGAATAAATTATAATTATATAAAATTGAAATATTATTTTACAAGTTTTAAAATTATTCAAAATGATATTTGATATTGAAAAAATATTAATACTAGATCATATCGATATGATTCTAATATGATTTTCTTAAATTTGTTTATTATATTTAAATAAATAGCTATTATATCCATTAATTGTTTATTTTATCAATCAAAAAGTAATCTAATTTTTCAATAGTATTTTGTACCAAATCTATTTGCTAGCAATGAAACCGTATTTCGTAAATTATCGGAGTACTGTACTGCCATACATTTTAAAGGTATGATAATAATAGGGGTCATTATCAAATTACAAGTGTGCTTGGAAGTTTAAAGTCACGTAGTTGACACTACCATAATTGCAAGTGGCTTATGTTCTAACTGCCAGCGGAAAAAAGCGCAGATGTTCGTATTCTTCCAAAAGTTAGTTCTGATTAGACAAGGGACAAAACCATCCATACGTTACAAGGGTTAGCTAAAACGTGAAAGGCAAAGCTTGACAGGTAATTCCAGGTAACATTTTCATATATGGTAGTTGACACTAACAAAAGAGTGCGGAAAAACGTGACTCTTAACCAATGGAATGCGTGAACAATTCAACATAATCGTACGACAATAATCATGGGGAATTGACATGATGTTTGCAGATGTTTTCACGTCTCAAACAGTAAAATCAGTAGCTATACGGGAAAACTATGATTTTGTCATCTGTTCAATGGTAAAAGAATTCTCAAATAATAAGGATGGTGCTAAACAGTAATCGGGGATTATAACGGTATGATCAGATCTGATGAAATTCAATTATCAGTTCAAATTGTCTTCCTTTGAATCTTATAATGGAAATTGGAAAATCATTCGTGATAGAATTGAAAATGGAATAATAATAACGGAGAATTTACCTACAAATATATATTTATATATTTTTTGATAAATACATATATACTAAACTTAATAAAAAATGATCTTTAATAGAATTTGTACCTAAGACTTGTTTTCCCGATCATATACCAGATAGGATTATGATGAAGTACATGTCACTTTAATTCTTATATTTTGATAAATGAAACACGGTTAAAAATATTACAAACTCTTGCAAAAAAGTAGAAATAAAAACTTTTCTTTTGTAGAAATGATGAGAAATTTTACTTGTAATTTTTCATATAAAATTTATTTCCATTATTTATTTGAACCTTGAGGATTATAAGAGATAACATATCCAAAACTTAATAACAATTAATACTTTATAATCAATAAGTTAGAGAAGACAATAAATGGATAGTGTCAAAGTTAAAATATAACAACAACTCAATGCACAAGACTCCTCGCTTTGCGAAGGATGAGGGAAATATTAATTATACACAGCCTTCCCTTTATATTTTACAAAGAGGTTGTTTATATGACTTGCGATTAAAATATAAGTGTAGCATTTAATGCAATTCTTCTTTTATGTTTGCTACTTTTTTCTCCTTTAGACATTTTCTTGATTCTTTAATCATTCTGCCAAACATTTTTGTTTTTTCATAATTATAAGGGATGATTATTAGAAAAAGCTTAACTTATTACCAAATTTTCAATTATAGCCTGAATTTTAAAGAGTAACAATAAAATGCCCAAACTTTTAATTTTTTTCAATTTTAGCCCGAAGTTATTGTTTCTGTTAAGTTTGCTGACGTGACTTATTATATGTTTCAAAAACTTTAACTATTAATATACATCAACTAAAATTAACACAACAAATAAAGATTAGTAAAACGATATCGTTTAATAACATAATTAAAACAAGATTACACAACCTTGACAACCTTGAGTTTTGATTTTAATTTTTTCTTTCGTTTTCAATTTGTTTTCTCGACGCCCTCCTTCGATTTTCAGATTACGTATCCCTGACGCTCTCACACTAAGGACATCAGGAGAACAAACTAAAAATGAAGAGTTTACTGGTATAGTATATGCTGTAATGGGAGAGTAGTTTGAGACGTCAGAAAAAAAACAAATAGAAAATAAAGATCTGAGGGTATCAGGAGAACAACAAATAACTTTGGGTTATAATTAAAAAAAATTGAAAGTTTGAGTATTTTATTGTCATTTTTTGAATTTTGGGCTAGGATTGAAAATAATTGAAAGTTTGGACATTTTATTGCTACTTTTTAAAGTTTGGACTATAATTAAAAAATTAATAAAAGTTTGGGTTTGTTTTGTAATCTAATTATAATTAAATAGTTTAATATAATTAAATGCTATATCAAAATTTTAAGTATAATGTAATATTCTCCTTCAAAAACTCTTAATTTTTTCCGGATTACATGTAAATATATATGCATATATTATAAAATTAAAATGTTGGTAAAAGGAAAGATTCAGTTATAACTTATGTACTCTTAGTTTATCTAAAGTTATAAGAACAAGATGGTTTGTGTTCTAGTTTATCTGAAGTTACAAGAACAAGCCGGTGTATGATTGTGAGGTTTCAAGTTGGAGTCAATTAATTCCTCAAATCAAAGTGCATGCTTTTCAATAATTATCTTGTAATGATAACTTGCTTGCTTTCTTTTCTTTTTTCGTTAATGTGAGGGGATGATAGCTAAAATTCCTTTGATTTTATAAAACTTATTCCTTTCCTTGTTGATTATTGAATCAAATAGATAATGCCCTCGTTTTTTAAACAGAGCTCACTTTTGCTCTATGCTCCTATCTCTATTTTATCTTATCTCTTTGTAGTGTCAGTGTGACTTTAAATTAATACTTACAAAGCACCAAAATACAAAGTACTTGCATACAATTTGGAACTATTAGTTTGATCTTTAATCTAAGCAAGACGTAGAGGATGGTGGTATGATAATTAAGAAGAGCGTCTAGAGGTCAATGTGTTGTAGTTATTGTTGTTGTTTAAAAGTAGTCGTTTAGTTCTCTTTCTTAATATAATTGAGTGCTTTGTATTGCATAGAGAGAGAGAAAAAGATAAATAAGTGAACGTATACGAAATAAAACTGAGTTGTTCGAGTTTATTCAACATAAATCTTACTGAAGCATTATACCTATATTTTATTATAATTTGGATATCATGCAATAAATAAAGAATAAAATTGACAATTCCAATTTCAATTCTAATTTTAAATTGAAACTACAAAACAAAATCAATTTTAATATGAAATTATATAGATTTCTTCCAAGGTTATGATATATCATACTTCATTTTTGTTGAAATTTTAACTAGAATTTGAATTGAAATTCCATCTTAACTTAAGTGGAAGTGCACCATGTGTAATAATTTAGTGAAGATTAAGTTGTTACAAATTCAAAATATTTATTTCAAATTTAAAATTTTCAAATATTGGAAAACTAATTATTTATAAGTTCATTGAAATTGGGAAAAGAATTGAAGTTCTAATTTTATCTCAATTTATAAAATTAAATTGGCAATTCAATTTCAATACTTCTTTCCAATATAGAGAGCGTCAAAAGCAACCTTACTTAATTTTACTCTTTATAAATAATTAAGTTCAATGTAATGGCTAAAGATTAATTAATTTTAAATCATAAGTGAATACGGTTTGTAGATCTAAGATGTACGTTATAGGTCTTATTTTTAGCTTACTTATATTACATTTTATGAAGAATGTAACAAACAATGCATTAAAAATTAATAATTTATGAGCATTTTATATGGTAAATTGACTTTTGGCTAGAAATATTTCAAAACCAATAAGAGATTAATCTAGAAGGAATCTTTCAAAAACTCTTTAATTCCATATATGTTTTATTGGTTTAATGCATCTATCATCATATATTAAAGGATCAAATTTAGATTTCACTTTCAATTAAAAATATATTTGAAAAGTGAAAACCAACGATAAGATGATGTAAACCTTTTATGCAAGAAAAAAAACTGCATGCATATTAAAAATTTTCTATATAGACTAGTCTTTTATTTTAAAGTTAGGCTAATAACGACTGGGAGGCTCGTGGATATATTAGTTTCTTGTTATAGACCTAGTCTTCTCAATATGTTTATTAAATGTGATATGATTATTATGACGGACTATTAGGACACCTTAATGCTAGGGTCTAGTATGTTTACTAATAAGTCTAAGTCTCTCTTATTACTCTTATAAGTAACAATTTATGGGATTAGTAATATGACCCTCACCAGTAGGACTAGCGAGATTCGATATTAATATGACTGGACCAAGGACTGTTCTATTAGAAATAGGTTTAAAACAATAAATTGAAAATAAAATATAAGAGAATGATATTAATTGCCATACTTATAGAGAAGAAGGGAATGTGAATGATAAGATTCTAGGATTTGATTGCTATTAGCAAACTAAATAAGATGGTAAGTTTATGGAGAACTCAAAGTGAGTGTTACTTTAAAAGATTGAAAAAGAATCTCTCCAAAGGTTTTTGATTAATCTATAGCAATGAATAAGACTCTATAACTAAAGTTATAAAAGGAAATAACATCTTAAAATAACAAAACTCTAACTAATTTATGTCCTAGAACACACTAGCTCCAATTTTATTCTAGAATTTTTAGTGTGGGTAAAAAATATGGGTGCAATGTTAAATACATATGCAATGCCAATGCCAATTTGCTTCTATTCCTCCAATTTGTAAACCTAGTTAAAAGACTGGTGTCTAATACTAAAATGACTCTAATGCAGTTACATTATGTTTCTCAACCATTTAAAGGTTAGTGAAAGATCGATGTTGGCTATCATGTGTGTTCGACTCTAGTTACATTCTATAACCACAATCTTTAGCTTGCTCATTCACATTGATCAACATTATATGTCTATTATTAGCCTCTTAAAGCAATAAAGCTTTACTTATTATATAGAGACTATTAAGTCATTGGGAACTTCTTTGACCTTGCTTAGTCTACTTAGTGTCATCTGTCCTCCAATGTTCTTCAATGGATTCCCAATATCTTTTAGCATTTAAGTAGTAAATGGTTAATTCCCATCGATTAGGTTTTTTTCATTTATTAACTCGACTTTAAGAAATAGGAGGGGCAAAAGAAGAGTTACGTTATTGATTGAACCCAAGTTTATCATATAAACTGGCTACACTTTCATGGCTTTTAATGTACTTTTTGACTCTTAATTTGTGATTTTGTGCTTAAATTAGCCCCTTGTGGTGAGCTTATGTTTTATGCAATTTGTTAGTAAAATTGTGCAAATTGACATTGATTACATTATAATTTTTCTAAGGACAATTGATACTGCAAATTGTTATTTTATATTGCAGGAGAA
>JANVCQ010000231.1:35848357-35867511 GCA_025531925.1 Erythroxylum plowmanianum
TTAGCCTATGAGATCGACTACTTCCTTCATAAGGAAAAACAAAACGTGTGCTAGTCTTTTTACGTTCTATTAATGTCCAATCTTAATAAAACAATGACTAGGAACATTTTAGGAATAATACATAAATGCAATATGAACCTTATAATTATAATCTGATTATAATTTCATTTGCAATGTACAATATCCCATGGACTTTATCATATACATCTAAATATATACAAGATAAAGAATGCATTTTAAATAATTTGTCACTAAACTACAACCAAAGCGATTGACTGTAGGGCATAAATCAACATTCGCATAAAAAATTTTAATTTTGTTATCGAAATTTACGTAAGCATAGTTTTAGTCTAAAAAGGCCACTTGAAGTTTATCTTTTAATAATTCAGCTATATTATTGTAGGTTTACAATAAGGTATCAAGATAACTTAAAAGTTTCTCTTTAGTCCATATAGGCAAAACAACTAAACAAGCTAAGGATTGGATAATTATCGCCCTTCAAACTTACAATAATTTCTAGCAAGCCTACTTGAGACAAAAGATGATTTAATAAGATAGTCCTTTGGAAGATTCCTGAAGATTATTCTTTGAGGAACCCAACTATCCTTCACCAGACAAAGACACTTTTGCTACTTTTAGGGAAGCGAATCATCAATTAATCTTGATCAATCATTCATCCCTCTATATAAGGCATATGATATGGAATTTAACTCATTTTAATTTTTTTAGATATAAACCATTCTTTCCATTATTTGTCTCCTTGCTTCATAAGAAGGCTCAATGTTAAGGTGTTTTGATATCCCATCCCCTTTTTTGAAGGTAAGCCCATATCCCTTCCCTTTTATTTAAGCAAAGATGCTACAACTAGTTTAAATAGTAAGGCTAGCTTTGTTGGATATAGCAATGAAGGATTATGGGCCTCCAATTATAAAAATAATATTCTTATATCCTTCAGTTCTATTAAAACCATGTCAACCTCACTTGTGGCAATTATTCCTCCCTGAAGACTATGATATGAGTCTGATTTAATTGGTTTTAAAAAGAGGTTCATCTTTACAAATCTTCATTATCCTCCCTATTTAGGGATTTTGATGACAACTTTAAAGTGTAATTAAAGTCCAACAAGTCGTAAAATATTAAGTTTGAGAAATATGGGAGAGAATTCTCACATCTTTTAGGAAACCTCACTTGGATTCTTGGAGGTTGATGAGCATATTTGCTACGTTAAACTTGGTAAGATGGGATTCACCAAAGATTTTTCTTAAAATAATCCTTATAAAGCTTTTACTATGATTCATCCAAGTTTGGGCTATAATTCCTTTATGTTTGACCATCCAAAGTCTCAACATGGTAGGCCTAATTCTAACCAATTTCGTCCATATGTTTAAAGCTTGTTAGTTAAATTTATTATCACTTACCTCATTTAAGAGGTGCCCACAACCCTAATTTATTCAAATTTATACATTAATTTAGGCTTACGAAAACCAAAAGTGGATGTTACAACTTAATTTCAAGGAGTACGTAACATTTATTAAAGATTCATAAAGGGATGGACAATTGAAAAGATAAACTTATTTAGCTATAAAATGAGACAAGCTTGTTGACTTTTATGATTTATCAAAGTGGTTTAGCCAAGATATTTTTCATTGGAATGGGCATAATAAAATCCCTAAATTTCTTATTTTAAAAACTTGTCATCCAGTTGGTCCCCTTTTACTTAGAAAGACTCTCATTTATAAGATTAGCTTGATCCTGTTAGGGGTGTATTGTAAAGAAGAGCATCCTTTAGGGTTCTTTTCTTTATTATTTATTTCATTTGTTCTTTTAAATATTATACTAGCACCTTTTATTTCTTTGATAATTGTGAATATGGCCTTGATAAACAAAGAGAAAGGTATGTGTGACTTATCTTCAAAGAAAAAATGCAAAAGGTGACCCACAATAATAAAGTTACTATAATCAAGTTAACCTTCCTCATTATTTCGACCTTACTTCTATGCACTCTCAGCCTTTTTCACTTAACTCATCTTAACCAGTAAAGGTCATCATGGTTCTCCCTATTCGCCTAGGCCTGTTAGGAAAAAAAATCATTTCTTCTCTAACTTCAACTTGACGATTGACAATGTTTTCAACAAGATTAGAAGCAGGATTGATATGATCAATAAGATATTGAATCTCATGAATCGTTAGAGGCTAGAGGAGATGGATGTTGAGTTATATGTTCTCTAATAAGAATCTTACTGGGGTAAGTTAACGTATTTAGCTTCTATCAATACTTTTTAGGCCTAAAGTTATCTCTTTTATATGCTTTCACCTTTTAAGTTGTCTCTTTTATAATCATGGGTTATGAGAAGGTATGCTGTGAAGTGCTAGGCACAATGGGTGTATTTTGTGAAAAGGAAAAATAAAATGAGCAAAATGAACACAAAATATTTAATGTGGTTTACCCTTAACTTTGGGCTACGTCCACGGACAAACTCAGAATATTTCTTCCACTATTACAAGTAGTAGATATATAGAGATAAAACCAAAATAGTGGCTCATAAGGTGTTTCCCAACCTAAGAATACTAACCTCACCATTTTTTCACTCACCAACCCTTTAGGAATATATTTCCTAACTTCAGAGCATTTGATTTGCTCTGGTTTTCCTTTTGTATTTGTTGCATATTTTTCTGAAGCAGGGCGTGCCTTATATAGACACTTCACCACGTAAGACAGTTGCCTTGTAGCTATCTTTTTACATTTCTTTCAATTTTGGTGCCATAATTTTTGATCAAATATGGCATCCCTCTATGTGAAGAGGGACTCATTTCTAACAAATCTCCCCCTCCCGATTACATGGAGGGCTCTATCAAGCCTGCTATTGATCGACAATACTCGAATTTACCTTTTAGTAGAATCTTGGTTAACATATCTAATCCATTTTCATCATTATGGATCTTTTCTAACTGTAATTGTTTCTTCTCCATCACATCTTTGATCTAGTGATATTTTACTTCAATGTGTTTTGATCGTGAGTGAAACGAGGCATTCTTACCAAGGTGAATAGCGCTCTGACTATCACAGAACAACTGATACTGTTCTTGCTTGATACCAAGTTCATTAAAGAACTTCTTCATCCATAACAACTCCTTACAGACTTCTATTGCTGCAATAAACTCTGCTTCATTTGTAAAAAGTGCAACACACTTCTGTAACTTTGACTGCCATTACACACCTCCCGCTGCAAAAGTAATCAAGTAACCTGATGTAGACTTTCTCGAGTCAACATCTACAGCCATATCTGCATCTATGTAACTAGCTAACACAGGTTCTGCTCTTCCAAAACATAAGCATATTTTGGATGACCCTCAAAGATACCTGAGAATCCACTTGACTGCATCCCAATGTTCCTTTCCAGGATGTGAAAGGAAATGATTCACAACTCTAACTGCATGAGCAATATCTGGCCGTATACAAACCATAGCATACATCAAACTTCTAACTGCTGAAGCATATGGAATTTTGGACATTTCTTCCTTCTCTTCATCTGTAGAAGGGCACTTTCTAGAACTCAATTTAAAGTGATTAGCAAGAGAACAACTAATTTCTTTAGCTTTGTCCAATTTGAATCTTTGAAGTACTTTATCAATGTACTTCTCTTATGACAGCCATAGTTTCTTGGCGCTTCTATCTATGATAATTTGCATGCCAAGAATCTGTTTTGTTGATCTTAAGTCTTTCATGACAAAAGACTTATCCAGCTATTTCTTCAGATTGTTGATTCTAGAAACATTCTTACCAACAATCAACATATCATCCACATAGAGCAATAAAATAATGAAATCATTATTAGATAATTTATTCATAAATACATAGTGATCTGAAGTAGTCTTCTTATAGCCTTGCTCCCCCATAATAGACTCGAACTTCTTATACCACTATCTTGGTGCTTGTTTTAGACCATATAGACTCTTCTTTAGTCTACAAACATAGTCTTCTTTTCCCTTTTTCACGAAACCTTCTGGCTGCTCCATACATATCTCTTCTTCGAAATCCCCATGTAGGAAGGTAGTTTTGACATCCATTTGTTCAACCTCCAGATTAAAACTTGTGGCTAGCCCTAGCACTGTACATATGGATGTCATTTTCGCTACCAGTGAAAATATCTTTTCAAATTCAATACCCTTATTTTAGCTGAATCTTTTGACTACTAATCTTGCTTTGAATCAAGGATGGCCGCTGTGTTCTTCATGCTTGATTCTGAACACCCATTTATTCTTCAATGCTATTTTTCCTTCTGACAGCTTCACCAGCTAGAATGTTTCATTCTCATGCAAGGATTTCATCTCGTCTTGCATGGCTTCTTTCCATTTCTTCTTGTGTTCATCATTCATGGCTTCATCAAAGCTTTCTGGTTCTCCCCCGTCAGTCAATATTACATATGGATCAACTGGATATCTAGTAGATGGTTGTCTATTTCTACTAGATCTTCGTAACGGGACTAGAGAGTCTTCAGGTGCTGGTGGTTGAATGTGAACACCATCATCATCCTCTGGTTCAACTTCATTGGGGGCATTTGCATTGTTAGCTTCTAGCTGATCGTTCTACACTTCATCTTCAACTTGTCTAGGCACCATTATTGGAGGATTCAATCAGAAGCTTGTTGAGTCATCATCAGAGCTTGGAACTTCCTTTTCTTCCTTGTTGATATCTTCAATAGTTTGATCTTAAATAAACATAGCATTATGACTCCTGATAAGTCTTTTTTGCACCAGATCATAAAATCTATAGCCAAATTGATCTTGACCATATCCAATGAATACACACTGTCATATTTTGACATCAAACTTTTTCCTTTCATCTTTAGGAATATAGGCAAAGGCCATGCAACCAAAGACCAGCAAATGATCATAGGAAACATCCTTTCTTGACCACACCTTTTCTGGAACTTCATACTGGAGAGGAACACATGGTGAACTATTTAATATGTAAACAGCTACAAGTAAAGCTTCACCTCAAAATGCCTTAGGCAACTTTGAATGTGAAAGTAGACATTCGACTCTTTCCATCAAAGTCCTATTCATCCTCTCAACTATGCCATTCAATTGCGGTGTTATTGGTGGTGTCATTTGATGTCAAATACCATGCTCTTTATAGCAAGCATCAAATAATTCGATGTGTTCTTTGCCATTGTTTATCTGAATGCACTTCAACTTCTTCCCAATTTATCTCTCAACTGAGGCATGAAATTGTTTTAACACATCTAGCACTTGATCTTTAGTCTTCAGAGTATAGGTCCACATTTTTATGGAATAATCATTAATAAAAGTCACAAAGTATTGTGCATTACTGAGTGACTTTGGAAATGGTCTGCACAAATATGAGTGAATCAGATATAGAACATTCTTCATTCTGGATGGAGGAGAACTCTAGAAAGAAACCCTGTTTTGTTTCCTTGCTAGACAATCTACACATTTCTTCTGATGTATCTGATTTAGACCAGATAGCATATTCTTTTTTACAAGCTGAGTCATGCCTTTCTCACCAATGTGGCCTAGTCTTTTATGCCACAAATCAACTGTATTATCATTCTTTACTATATTGATAACATCACTGGAGAGCTTTGCCTGCATCATATATAGCCTTGAGTGCTTTTAACCTCTGGCCACTACTAATGAGCACTTAGTAAGCTTCCATTTTCTATTTTCAAAAGTATTTTGGAAACCTTTATCATCTAGCCTGTTTACAGAAGTCAAGTTCAGATGCATAGCTGGAATGTACCTGACATCTTTCAGCAATAGTCTTGAACCATTTGCTGGCTCTAAAGAAACATCTCCTTTGCCAACAACATTTGATAGATTTCCATTTGCCATATTAACAATGCCATAATTCCCAGGTGTGTAAGATGAGAAAAATTGCCTGCGAGATGTAACATGAACAATAGCTCCACTATCAACTATCCAACTTGTTTGTTGCAACACCAAGCTAACTAGATCTGTATTAATAACAAGGTTGAATACATCAACAATGTTACTTTGTTCATCATCACTGCTTTCTTCTTTCTTCACATCTTTGCCTTTTTCCTTCTTCAACTTTCGGCAAAATTTCATGATGTGGCCTTTCTTCTTGTAGTAATGGCATTTCACATTTGCATATCTATTTGACTTTCCTCTGCTCTTGTCTTTAGACTTTGGACCTCTAGATTGACTCCTTCCTTTATTTTCTATCAGCAAAACATCTGAATGTGATGAAGAGGCTGTATACTGTGATTTACGTCTAATCTTTTCATTTACTATACTACTACTTTTAACAGACTCCATATTTATTACGCCATTTGGTGCAGCATTTATCAAAGACACCTTCAAAGTCTCCCAAGACTTTGGTAATGAAGTTAGCAACATTAGAGCAATTACCTCGTCGTCAAACTTTATGCCCATCTTTGATTACTAATCAACCATCCCTTCCATATTATTCAAATGATCAGCTACAGAAGTACCCTCCTGGTATTTTACCTGCATCAATTTTGTCAAATAAAATAATTTGTTATTACCGATCTTTGAAGCATACAGTTGCTCCAGCTTATTCCACAGTGTTCTTGCATGAGTCTCGTTACAAATGTGATTGTACACATTATCATTAACAAACTGTCAAATATAAACACACACTTGTTCATGCTCAAATTCCCAATCTTCATTAGACATCTCCTTCGATTTAGTTGTTGAAAATATCGGCAAATGCATCTTTGTAATCATTAAGAAATCCTTCATCTTAGTTCACCATATATAGTTGTTAATACAGTTTAGATTGATCATTTTGCTCGTCTTCATCTCCATTTGCCAAATTAAGCCAAATTTGAGAAAGCCGACCTTAAAGATGGAATCAGGACATCAAAATTTGGTAGAAAAGATATTTTCTAAATTTTTCACTATGGGGCCAGAATAGTGTCGTCGAACCCCACTGGAATAGTACCATGGAACCTGATAAATAGTAACTTGTGAATAGTACTTACTGGAATAGTATCGTTGGACCCCACTAAAATAGTATTGTGGGACCCAATAAATAATAACTAGTGAATAGTATCACAAATAGTGTCACAGGACCTAATTACTATTGGTACACAGTGCCGTCACCTTGTAAATTTATTAAAACAACTTTGGAATACTATCCATCACCTTTGTCGTTTTATGTCAACTTTTCAAACGATTCACGTCAAAAAATTTATTGTAATTTTTTCTTCCCGATGACATGCTTCTTTTAAAAAAATACCTTCAATGAAAACACAACTCTGATACCACTTGTTGGGTGCAGTGGGTGTATTTTATAAAAAGAAAAATAAAATGAGCAAAATGAATACATAATATTTAACGTGGTTCACCCTTAACTTTGGGCTACATCCCCGAACAAAACCTAGAATATTTTTCCACTATTACAAATAGTAGGTATACAGAGATAAAACCAAAATAGTGGCTCATAAGGTGGTTCCCAACTTAAAAATACTAACCTCACTATTTTGTCACTCACTAACCCTTTAGGAATATATTTCCTAACTTCAAAGCATTTGATTTGCTATAGTTTTCCTTCTGTATTTGTTGTATATTTTTCTAAAGCAAGGAGTGCCTTATATAGGCACTCCACAACATAAGACAACTGCCTTGCAGCTGTCTTCTTACATTTCTTTCAACTAATGCGGCACTGAAATCGATGCCACAATTTTTTATCAAATATGGCGCCCTTTCATGTGAAGAGGGATCCATTTCTAACATGAAGTTGATAAGATTGTCAATGATAAGACGAGGTTGAGGCTGTAACTTTGAAAGCCTACAAAAATCTCAAAGTCCTTTAAAAAGGAAACGAAGTTAAGAAACTACTGATCAAATGCCCTAACCTTAAAGGATGAGGTGGAAAGCCCAAAATTTAAGTTGTAATTACAGAAGCAAACATTATAAGGTGATGATTTTAAGTTTGATATCATCTATAACTATCATAAGTCTATGTATTTCAATAGTTAGAATTATGATAATCTCATTAACAAAACCATGGTATGGTTCAAGGCATGTAAGAAGGTTACACTAAAGAAGTTACAAACTTGCTTTCGCATAACATTATTGATACTTACATTGAGATTGAGCCAAATCAAAACAAGAAGCTTAATAAGTTCTATACTATTAATGGAGATAATGAAGTTGTCCTATAAGATAGACGTCTCCCATACTTGAGGATGAAAACTTTATAGCTTTTAGAAGCACCACTCTTTGGTAAGCCCCTCGTCTCTTTTTTCTTTTTTTTATTTTCTCCTTATATATGTAAGGGTGTAAGTGTATACATGTTTTAATGTGTTTAATCCTATTTTATTTCATTTAATTAAAATTTCAATTCCCCTGTATGGATGTTTTAAAGTCTACTTTGCTTTAGAATTGATAACATTCATTAAGTTATTTAATCCATCTTAGTAGAGCTGTGTAATATAACTTATATATATAATGACATAATAAACTTGACCTACTTATAAGTCTTGCTTAATATATAAAGCAAAGTTCAAACTGTAATCTTAGTAAACCTGAAATGGTTTATTAAAATTTACGATAACATTTTAATAAATTTATTAGATTTATAGACCCTAACCCACTTACCATGTTAACTTTGGAAAAAAAATGAAGATGATAAGATATATTTAAAGAGTCAAACTCTCATGCCTTGTAAAATTTTATAAGAAATTTTATTAAATGTGATAGGCTTACAGAGTCTATCTTTATTGCATTCTTAGCTTTGAATTTAAGAAGTTTTGATATACATAAAATTAATATTAACGTATTTTCTTAAGTATTTTGCTTGGTTTTCATACCAATTGCCTTGTTTAACTTAGTTTTTTCATATATTTTCAATTAATTATGCATATTTGACCTTAAGATGATGTTTATCAAGAATTAGAATATTTCAAGTAAACACGTGGAGAGAATAATAATTCTTGAAAAAGTATGGTTTAGCTCAAACATATATCCCAACCCATACCTAATGTAAATCAAGTCAGGAAGAAATATAACTTAGAACAAAGCCTAGACAGAGATTATTAATGTTAAAAACATCAAAGAATAATACGATCTAAACCACAATTTCACCGCAAACTTTGTAAATTTCATAAGAAAAATACGAAGATCCATAGTTTAAGGGCATGTGGGTGCTAGAGATCATGTCTCTCTCTCTCAAAGAAGGGAGGAGGATTTTAAAGACTTTACATACTTTACCCATCTTTTGCTCTTCAAAGATTAGAGTTAGCCATCAAGATGCTTTCAAAATCTTAGGAGGTAAAATGTAAACTATTTTCATTGGAGAATCAAGATTTGTATTTATGTGAATTTATCAAATTGTCAACATCATCATGACTTTCTTCTAGAAATATTTCTATTATGATTTTGTTTCCTTTTCATTGTTTTAAACATGATTAATGGCTAGATATTTTATATATTAAGGTTAAAAATCCTATAATTTATTCTTAAATTGATTTATTTATTTTGATTTATGAGTTGGATATATTTATGTGAACTATCGTCGATTGATCTTAATATAGAATTATATACTAAAAGTTAAATCTAATCTAAATTCACTTGTGGAAGCCTTAAGAGTACTTAAATTTTAGTGGACCAGAAATTAAGTAAAAAGGGTTGAATGAAGTCCTAAAGATAGAACTACATAATCTATTTAAAGTTATGGCGAAACTTTTTATAGAATTTTACATGTCTTAATGCATTCAAAGGAGTGTTAATTTAGTAGTGATAAAAGTTAACCATCTAGAGAGTAAATGTTAAGACTAAAGAGAATTTGATTTTAGTGTCTACAAAAAATTTCCCATCTAAATAATACAACCGTTTTAAATTAATCAAATTATGAAATCAAAGTTTATACTATGATACGTACTAATCTAATCATTGATTTAAGATTGGATTCTCTCTTTGTCTTTTATTCTATTACATATTCTCTTAATTGTGATTTATGTTATATTGTTATTGATATTGGTCACTATCCTCTTTTAATTATTTTTAGGATAGTTAGTATTTTTAGGGTATTTATTCGTGAACTGCAAGTACACGGTTGTTGAAGTTAGTAATAAATCGGTAAGAACCGAGTCGTGTCCACAGGGATTGTGAGAAAGTTTAATTCTACGTTAGCTAACGGTATTTGAAATCGAGTTGGATGAAATTTTGAAAAATTAAAATTAATGTAAAGAATTTTTTTTCTTTTTAAAAACAAAATTAACTTAAATAAATAATTTTTAAACAACTACCCAATTCAATGCAACCAAAATAACTATGAATGTGACAAATTTGTGCAGTAACTAATTAAGAAAAGATTGCAACAATTCACTAATTAAAAGTAATAACTTTAATGGGGAATGACTTTTTCTTAGGGAATAATATTTTTGTCAACCTTAATATTGAATTAGCTATTCTCCGCAACTGAAATATCCTAACTTTGTAGGTGAATTTTAAGAGTAATTAATTCCCTTTTCCCAAAAATGAATTAATTTATCCACTCTAGACGTCACTAGTAATCCCTTACTTAAGTTTTTCATAGAGTTTCTTAAGTTCCAAAACTTCAATTTTTTCTTCCTAAGTTTCTTGGATCTTCCAACTTACAAGAAAATCTTAGTCAAAATTTCCTTCAATCTTCTAGCAAAAACTCCCTTTTTCCAAAGGCGAATTTATACCAAGGTAATTTCTAATAATCCAAAGGAATAACAAATAAATCCAAGGAAAAATCAACAAGTATATAAATTTTTAGTCATGGATTCTAGCAAAATTCAATATTAAAGTATCACCAAAACATCAAATCCCTAAGAGAAATTAAAGGTTCAGCCACAAATCATTATGCCAAACAATCCACAAGCAAAAACCCTGTATAAACTTAGAATCAAATAAAAATTAAGAACAAAACTCTCCAAACTCCTTTGTGTGGTTGCTTCTTTGGCGGTGAATGGTTGTTGCATTGTTAGGTGAATGGAGGCAGGTACGTTGGTGAAGACTTTTGGTTGCATCCTTCAAGTCTAGAGGCTCTTGGATTCAGCTTGTGCTTGAAAGATTAAAGATGAGCTGAGTTTTTGCGTGAAAGAAAATGAGATGAAGGTTGTGTAAAAGATGGCTTGCGTTGATAGATGGCTGACTTGCGTGGATGTGTATTAGAGAGCTACGATGTTGTGTCTTGGCTGGGTGAATTTGGAGTGATGAATGAATTAGCTGATTGGTGGTGAAGTGGTTATGAAGGTTTGGCTATGATGGATGAGGAATTAAGAGTTGCATTGGTGTTGTGGCAAGATATTGGTGGAGAGTTTTTATGAAGTGGGGGTTGAAGTGTGTTGCGTAATTGTGGAGGGTTGTGGAGTTTCTATGGCTGCGTCCATGAGTGGAAATGAATAAATCAAGGTTGTAGCTTGTGTGAGTGGATTGACATGGAAGCTATAAACCAAAAGTGAAAGCTGCTCCTTCTATAGGTGGATGCATAGTTTGTGAGTGAAGTGGACGTGTCTTATGCTTAGAAGTGAGGGTTGTATTGTTGGAGCTGCTAGCGTTATTTGCTGTATAGAGGCTATGAGAAGATGGGTTGAGTTGGTGGAGAAATTGAAGCAAAAGAGAGCTGCTGCTTTTATGCTTACGTGAAGAGTGGAAGGGTGGCGTGAATTTTTTGGTGAAGGCTGCCACATGTCTTGAATAAAATGGAGGCAGTCTTTGTTTTTTTTTTGGATGCTAGCTGTGGAATGGAGGCTTCTTTGTCTTGTAGTGGAAGCTGTCTTTGCATTGGCGTGATTGGAGGCATGAAAAGGCAATGTTGGAGTGAAATAATGGTAGGAACCAAGTGAGGCAACATTTTCTTGCATGAGTGGAGGGATTTGGTCAATAAAGGCTACTGCATGTGTGGGTAGTACGTGATGCATGCGTGAGTGTTGTCTATGGGTGTGAATCCAATGGAGGCATGAAGTGGGGGCTTGAATAAAAATGGTAGCTCTTCTTTTTGTGTCTGTCTCCCCCATGTGACAACCCTACACTACGCAATGCTTTTATCTGCTGCTGTCTTCTTTTCTTCGTAACAACTCCTACATTCAAATAAAATATAAAAATAATAATTTAGCAAATATCTACCCTAAAACACTACACAATTGATCCAAATAAGCGCATCAAATAAAAGCTGATTAATATCTCCATCACTTGGCTGGTTAGAATGGATTTTTCAAGATCAAATTTGACATTGTATAAAATCCCCATGGTGATGATTTAGGAGCTCAAATTTTATCAGTATCTTCGTCTTTGAGTTAGCTTCAATATGATACTTGAATCACAGGATTTCGCCATCTGAGTCAAAAGTTATGGTCGAAACATCATCGAAAGGTCATTCTAGCGATTCAAAATCTGAAGCAAATTTTGGGAATTTATTTCTCCTAAGTTCCAACTCAGAAAAATCTGCAATTGGTCCCAAAAAATCATTCAATGAGTAGAATTTAAGTATGAAATTTCAGAATTTTTGGATAAACTAGTCTCGAAATAAAAATCCCACAACGACTAAAGGTCAAGTCTGTCAGAAACCCAAAAATAGTGCAATTCGAGTCTATTTGTTTCAATTATGTTCTTTGTGTCAATGAACCTTGATTAATGCTAAAACATGAATAACCAGCTATAGATGAACATAAAATGAATGTAAATCACTCTGAATTAAGTTCTAAACATCTATGAAAATACGAGTGTATTAGTATTCTAGATCCACTTTGGTTCTTTAAGGGATTTACCCCTCTAACCATTGTATTGCTTACTAACAATAGATCTAGTTTTCTTAGTAATGGATATTATATTAGTAACATCATCAACTTAAAAGTTAAAAAAAACACCTATCAAGTTTGAAAGTCCTTTTCCATCTTGAGGCGTTTAAGCTTGTAAAATTTAATTTTAGACTTAAGGCTTTCAACCTATATGTTTTAATTTTGACTGAGGAGATAAGAAACTTTTATCAAATTTGAGGCTTTTCAACCTAGAGTTCTTTAATCTGGACTAATAAGATAAATAAAGTTTTTCTGGAATCAAGGCCTATAAGACTATATGTTATTATTTTACACTAAAGAACTAAAGAAACTTCTAGTGTACTTGAGGCTTTTCAACTTTTAAAATTTTCTTTCATGATAAGGAGTTAAGGAGATTTCTTAGCCATGTAACTTTTCAACTTGTATGTTTTTAATTTATGTCAAAGAGATAAGAAGACTTCTTATAGATTTTTTTGAAACTTTTTAACTTGTATATTTTTTACAATGGGGAAGTAAGGAGACTTCTCATGAACTTGAGGTTTTTGAGCCTATAATTTTTTATTTATGTTAGAGAACTAAAAATAATTCTTTTGGATCTTAAGCTTCTCTTTTACAATACTACAAGAAAAGTTTGAATTAATGATGCAAATTTATCGACGAATTAGAAACCGTAGCCAATTACCGACAAAAATAATATATCCATCGAAAAAGTTATTTAGAAAATGACGTAGTTTGTCAATGGAAATTTTCGGTAAAATATATAGCTATATGTTGTCTTTTGTTGTGTGCCTCTGGTGAAGGCTCGAACATTTATAATTATAACAAAATGATGTCATTTTAAAATAAACCAAACGACATTGTTTTGTTATACAACCAAATGTTTCAATAACAAAATGACATCGTTTTGTTATACTTAAAATATTCTACTTTACCAACAAAACGACATCATTTTGGTATACTTACCAATCAGCAAAAAAGCTAAGTGACGTCGTTTTGGTATACTTTAAAACGTTCTGCTACAACAACAAAACGACGTCGTTTAGTTTTAAACCAAATAACGTGATTTTTTAATACTTAAAAGGTTCAAGCCTTCAGCAACAAAACGACGTCATTTGGTTCTGAAGGAGAACATTTTTAAGTATACCAAAATGATGTCGTTTGGTTTAAAACCAAATGATGTCATTTTGGTTTCCTTCAAAAAGTTCAACCTTAGTCCCTTTAACCCCCTCCCCCCCCCCTCCCTTCCTACCTGTATGTTGTTTCCTCTACCTCTTCTAGATCTGCTCCAAGTCCATCATCTACGTGTTCTCTGTAGATTTGTTGCATCTCCGGCCATTGTCCTCATTTCATCTTCTCTTTATCTTGAATGACTTTTGTATTAAAATTTTTTCCTTTACCGTGTTAGGAAAAAACACAACTAACAAAAATATTGCTGATGCTGAAGAGAATGTCTTAACTTGCTTGGAAGATCTATTTACGCAGGTAAGAGTTCTAGAGTGTTGTGTATTGATCTTACTTTGGATTTTTTGTATGAAGAACCGTGATGGGTTCATGTTGTTTGTCTCTTCAATTGATCCCAATTTTCTGCCGTGGATTGTATACATTCATTGTAAAGGGCATGTTTTGTTTCTTTCTCTTTGTCTAATGAAAATTTAGTATATTGAACAAAATGAAGGGATCAAATGAATATGCTCTCGTATCATGAGGTTAGAGAGGAAAAAAAGTTCATTATAGCCTAAAAAAGTAAAGTAACCATGAACACAAACAAAGTTATGCTAAATGAATAAATGGTGAAATCATCAATAACATTCAGGCTACATTTTTGGGTTTTCTAGTGACCTTTTCCTAGTTACCTAACTCAAAGACAATCTTGACCCTCTTAGTCATATAATAAGATCAAGTATTGTTGGAGTATGACAACTATAATAGGTCGAATTTCCAACAATGGGGATACCTAAGATCTCATTTATGAGATCATAAATGAGATGAATATCGATATTATAGATTTTAAAGAAGACACGAGTGTCACCTTAAATTACTTTAGGTCAAATATTAGTATAAAAAACCTAATATTGGTTGAGCTTATAAGACATGTTTCGTAACAAGGGATTCCCACCCTTAATAAAAATTTAGATATGCCCGCATGCTTTGAATTGTCCTAGATTAGTGAGGAAAATAACCACAATTTGCATATACCTCTTAGGAAGCATTATCATGAGACTAAAGAGAGTTGCCATTAAAATACTCATCCTTATTAGTTTTAGAGGACATAGGAGGTGAAGGAGTTAGAGATCACTCTTAAGTCCTTTAAATCGTAGAAGGTATGCAGTTAGATCTACCTAGAGTAAGGGTCTTAGGCATAAGATTATGGTTTCGTTTAGTTCTTATAATGAGGGAATTGGAAAGGCATAAGGTAATAGGTTAAGGGATGTAATTGAGAAGTGTTTAAAAGGAGTATGGGTGTATGGTCACTTATAGGAGAAATTTTTTTCTATAAATTCAATCCCACAAACTTCAAAATTTCAGCTATTGTAACAACAAGTGAGCAATCTCAAGGCATAATATGAGATACACTATGAAATATGCAAAATTGATTAGTAAACAAACTTAAGAAATGCATAATATAAAAAAAAACATCAAATTTATTCATGAAAGGTGAAAGCATATCATGAAATCAAAATTAAAAAATGTAATAGGCTTAATTTGAATAATGTGGCCTAATATTATATTCAATTTTAAAAAATCCTAATTTAATTTCTTTTAAAAGGCCTAATTTGAAATTATTCAATTAGATTATGTATTGATAAGATTAAAATAAAATTGAATGTAGTAATAGTTTAAAGAAGTTCCATATTAAAGAAGTAAATCATCAATTTCTTTTTAAAATGCATATAATCAAGTACTTTCCAAATTTTATTTGACAAAAATGCCAGAAATTCAAATTCAAACAAAATTAGGCACAATAAAATAAAAATGAGAGTTAAAAAAAACTCATTTTAGTCTTTAATTTCATTAACGAACCCTCAATTTTAAAAAATAATAAAGGATATGAAAAACTTAAAAATCCCTAATTCTAAAACCTTAACTCACCAAAAAATGTATGCTTAAGATAACAAAATCCTAACGAAATGGTACCACATTAATAACTAACAATGCACTTAATGACTAAAAGGTGGGACTCCCTAAGACACGGTTGAAATTCAACAAACATGCATACACTAAATATAATATTGAGCCTACCTATGATAATATAAAGCAAACTACTAATCAAACCTTAATAAATTTTTACATAATCCAACTTGCCTTTTCATCTTCATTCAATTTTATTGTGATACTCATAGGTGTCCCCAGTGATTTGGCTTAATCCATTTTGAAGCATTTGAGTAGTTTTTTACTGTACTTCGCTTGATTGATAAACCTTGATTTGAAGTCTAAGAAAAAAGTTAACCACTCCTATTATACTAATCTCAAATTCTCTACTTATATAAGTGGAAAATTATTTAAATATACTCTCAGTAGTGAAACCAAAAATAATGTCATTGACATAAACTTGAACAACTAAAATATCATACTTGTGCAATTAATAAAGAGTGTAGCATCAACCTTAACTTTAGAGAAATTGTTTTCTAAAAGATATGTACTTAACCTATCATACCAATATTTAGTAACTTGTTTCAAACCATATAATACATAGAAAGTTTGTAAACATTGTTGGGTCCGTTATGTTTTTTTTTTGAAGTTGACTAATATACACTTCTTCTTAAGTAGAACTACTAAAAAAACAAACACTTTTGACCATCGGTAAATATACCGACAGAAGAGTAATTCGTCTGTATATTCGATGGATTAGAATTTCCGTCAGCAAATTTATTGATGACCTTTTTCAAGACGTCTTTGTCCGTTGATGAATTCCTTCACAAAATTTTATTTCCAACGAAATATTAACATTTTCTATCGGTAATTTCCATCGCTAGGCAATCTATTCCTTGTAGTGCAGTAAGTTACTTAGAGTTGGGGATGCTAAGTATTTAGAAATCATCTAATTAAGTTTAGTGGCAATAGTTAGGCAAACTTAGCTTGAGATGTCTCTGTATTATATAGTTGGACTCTATCTATTCTAATAAATTTTAGATTTAACTTAATTAGAAAGTTTAGTTAATTTTTAATTTGAACTTTACTTCTACACGTGAATCTTATATTGATTGATCTTATTCCTTAAGTATGATTAAAGTCTATAAATGTAGTTGTCATAATTAGACATCAAAATAGTTAGTATACGAGTGACTTTTAAACTTCAGATAAAAGAAAATGGTTATTAGCCATGGAAGCGTACATCGTACTTTTCTTAGGAATTTATCAATAATCTATTAAATAAAGTAAATATACTATTTTATAATATTAAAAATAGTAGTAATAATTATTTAGCAATTTCAATTAATAATTCAATCAAATAAGAATTAAATTACATTTTTATAATATAAATCTTTACTTAAGCATTATAAAACCTTATACATTATATTGTTACTCTGAATAAACATTAAAAACTTATTTGATCGAAAATTTAATATATAGGTGTAAAATTTTTAGTTTGTAATTATTTACATATGGTAGTATATTTTTAGTTAAGATTCATTATTTTTACTAACCATATATATATATATATATATATATATATGTATGTATGTATGTATATATATATGTATGTATGTATATATATATGTATGTATGTATATATCCAACTTGGAAATTACAAATTAAATAAAATTATTGAATAAGAACCTTAGAAAGATTTTATGAATTTTGTACTATACTAGTAAAAAATGGTATAAAGCACTAGATTAATATACCAAGTTATACCGAAGAACTAGGTTATACCTGTCCTATTGGGTAGTACACTAAAATATCATAAACACCACATCAATATTATAAATTAAAAAAATTTAAAAAGTAAATTAAAATATAGTTATTATATCTAAAAATAAAATAATTTTATTTAATTTTAATGAATTGAGTTATTGAATCAAATTTCAAAAATTTTAATTTTAATTATATAAAAATTGAGAAGCTATTTTAAAGTTTTTTAAAAAATCCAAAATAGTATCAATATTAATAGGCATGAGTGATATGCTATAGTAGCTAGGAGCAAAATTAGTAAAAGCTCTAACTTTTATTAAAACTCATGCTTATTGGCTGACTTCATCCATTAAATATTTTTCTAGTTTTTCCATATTTATTTGTCAATATGTATATATATAACATATGTATGTATATTTAATTTAAGTTAACAAATAAATATAATGAAACATGAGTTAATTATTGAAGGTCTACTCTTATTTTTATTTTAATTTTTGCTTTAAAACGTAATTAATTTTATTTAACTAAAATTTTTAAAATTTATCCCTGTTTTTATAACATATGAAGTAATTTTAGTTTTTTTAATATAATTTTGGTATCAAATAAATAAAAATTATTTAACTATTTATTTGTAATGGTATCCCACATTAACCCATATTAATATTGCACTGTATAATATTTCAACTTTTCCTTAGAGATTAAAAAAAATCATGGCCATGCATGTTAACTAAAGCCCAAGTCTCTATTGATTGTCGTCCATCAACTTCCCGATCACGGTCACTTGCATTGCACCGTCACTTTTGCATCCTCGGCCTTACAATAACCTCGACAAAATTCAAGCTTTTATTGACTCAGTCTTCGCTGTCCTATGCATCGACCAGGCAATGGTCACTAGCTATCTGTTTGGTTAGCGTCTTCAACATGCAGAGACGGGACGAGACAAAAATATAAAAAACAAAACAGAACAAGAATTGAAGACAATGAGGTATTTGACAATGTTTGATTACTGTCCCCATAGGTGACGACAGATGACAGGAACGCAAAAATCCCATATTTCGTAGCGTTTGCTTGCTGTCTCCATCTATTTTTGTCCCATCTCCGGAGCACAGGGACAGGAATTTTTTGTACCTTTCATGACTGTGGTACAAAATTTCTCGTCCCTGTCTCCAAAATAAAACACAAACAATTTCCAGGAATACCCCTTCCCCCACATAAGCGATTTTTTTATTCTTAATTTTATTATTAAACTCATCATCTTCATTATTATTATTATTATTGTTGTTGTTGTTATTATTATTATTATTGTTATTGTTATTATTATTATTGTTGTTGTTGTTGTTGTTATTGTTGTTGTTGTTGTTGTTAAGTATATATACTAAGAGCGAATGGGATGGACGAACACGGAATCGATCCTTATCGTCCATTTAATCCAGCGGCTTATATTCTTTTTTTCTTCTTCTTTTGTTTATTGAATGTTGTGTCTTCGCGCGATATACACGCAATCTTCTGACCCAATCTTCTGATGCAATATTTTGTCAG
>JANVCQ010000231.1:35872573-35884904 GCA_025531925.1 Erythroxylum plowmanianum
ATTTCTGATATTGTGGTTTAAATTATTGCGATGCCATGTGGATTATTAGCGGAATTTTCTGGTAGTGTACCTTTAGCGTGGGATACGTGTCGGAGCGACCCTCGAGCGTCCCGATATGTATCCTACGGTGAGGGGGCGCTACACCTGGAGCCTATAAAACCTAGGTCATGAAACTCACACCCGTGCACCCAATCTTAGAAAGATTTGTTCACCACTCTTGTTGATCTGGCCCCTCCTTGTTTATCCATAAGAGCTATTTTGGCATTAAAATCCCTTCTGACTAGCCAAGGTCTACAGATCGAATTTTCGATCCAACTTAAGACTGGCCAGAGCAGCTTTTAAAAGGCCATTTGCAGGTTAGCATACAATGCTGTAAAGTTGAATTCACTAGAATCATGTTTAATGGTGGTGTGAACGAATTGCTGATGAGCTACGACTACTGCTATATCAAAATTCGTCTTCCATAGCAGCTAGATCCCTCCTGAGAACTCGGTAGCTTCAAAGTGAAAAGAAAAATCGAAGCCCAAAGTATGTAGTACGGCATTGGCCCTAGAACCACTAATACAGATTTCTAACAAAACTAAAATACCAGGGTTATACTATGTAAGTAATTAGACAAGATGGCTAAAAGCCGAGGTCCACCTATGCCTTGGCAATTCCAAATGATAATTGACATAAATAATAACAAAAGGGAAAAGAACTTCTTTATGACTGGAAACTAGCCGTACTTGCTACGTGATCGGTCTGGATGTCTACATCCAGAGTTAGTGATTCAAGTTCGTCATCAGGCCACTGTTGAGTCAAATAATAACAAAAGGGAAAAGAACTTCTTTATGACTGGAAACTAGCCGTACTTGCTACGCGATCGGTCTGGATGTCTACATCCAGAGTTAGCGATTCAAGTTCGTCATCAGGCCACTGTTGAGTCAAATCCGTCGAGACATCCAACCCGGTTCCAAGTTCTGGATGTCCAGTAGTAGTGGTTGTGTGGCCCTCTCGATTAATACAAATCGCCTCCCGATCCTCGATGCCTTCCATAAGCTGAAGGTGTTCCTTAACACTCAGATGGCTAGCTTTGATAATTTGAGTGTCGCAAACCATTTTCATATGTGAAAGGATTTCAATAGCTATATGTTTTTCCTGTGGGGAGGGTTGGATATGAAGCTGAGGGACAATAGTCGTCCCATTGTTTGAGGGATTTTAGGCCTGGGAAGTTTCTCTCCTAAGTAATTATAATGGTCCTGTTTGTTTTCCTCTTAAGTTCTTCTTCAGATTTCAATTGGGCCCATTGGCTTTGAAGACAGGCACCATCTGCGGTTGCTTACAATTGGGCCCATTGGCTTTGAAGACAGGCACCATCTGCGGTTGCTTACCCTTAACTGTTATGACATCTACATTAAAATGTTGTACATGTTCGAATGGGTTGCTAGAGGTGGGACCTCCTAGCCTATTTCTCCCTCCATAGTCTTGTCGTTCTGGTATGCTAATAGGGAGTACTTCGAGCCCCTGTTTTGCATCACCTCATGATCACTCTAGCTAGAGTCGACCATTGCATGGAGGGACATGGGCCTACTAGACACGAACGTTGGACTGGAGGTCAATTGTTGCGCCTCTGCACCTGCGTCCAAGGATCGTACCCTTGGTTGTTGCTGATTGTTACTGGGCCAATCGTTTCTGGTTCTACGATCATCATCTCTATCGGGCCTGCATTGACCGGAGCGTGGAGAGGATTAGGTGACGAGGGATGGCGTTATGGGCAATTTTCTGTGATATGCATAATCCTCCCATACGTAAAACAGAGTCGAGGTAACCCTTCACAAGCGATCCGCAGGGTCTCGCCATCCATCTCTATACTATGTCTCAAAGGGGAGCTCAGGTCCACATCCACTGCCAGGCACACAAACTTACCCCGATTCAACTGCAGTGTAGCTTTGTCAATATGGACTGACGTCCTTACCAGGTTTCTGATAGTGGTTAAGATCTTTAGGCAATATCTAGCTATGGATAAATCAGGAACCCGTATCCAGACCACCACATAGTTCACCTGGCCTTGAGAAGGACGGAACGATGCCACCCATCGTTGGACCGAAAGAACCTGTCCAAAGATAACTTAGGGGCCTTGCATCAATGCCTTGAGATAGTCATCGTCTTCCTTGAATCTCACCAGGAAGTAATCATTGTCTAAGTCAACAATTTTCATCTACCCCTTTGGAAGCCACATGGTCTACAGACGTGAGCATAGGAGGCGGCAACCTATCAGGCGTCTGAGCAGTTTGATGACGACGACCTTCACCCATTGGTTTGTTGAGCTTGGTTTTGAGATTGTGGGAGAGGGTGATTCCCCCTCCTTCCTCCCCAAACACCTGAATGCCGCCTTCTTCTATTTCTATATCATCCTCGTCATGCTAGTCGCTTCTGCCAGAATTCATGGCAACTATGGCGTCTCCAGTCACTACTGCGCTGTAAGTTGGCTTTGGAAGGGTGATAGTCTCATCCTCCCTCTTGCGGGTGCAACCCTTTTTAGTTAGTTGCCCTTTATGGTCAGGGAGTCTATGCTGTAACTAGGTTAACCACCGAGGCCGTTAAACAGTGAAAAGCAACCCAGAAATAAGTGTCTGTTAACGTGGAATGAGTCTAGAAATCTAGAGAGAGAAAAGTGGTAACATTGGAATACACCTTTTAATTCTCCTGGTTCCCTTTATTAGATCCTTAACAACTCAACTTAATTCCTATGACCTGTGCATCCACAAAAACTCAAAAAGTTACTTGCTTGGCCAGGTTGATGGTTTGGAAATAATGTTGATGATCCATATCTGAGATACAATTTCTCTTTCTATATTTATTGCTTGATTATACTAAAAACTATGCACAAGCTATTGCTGACGATGAGCACCATGCAACTTATATAGAAGTTAAAAGCAGTGTTTCTTAATAAGGTCTACTTCAGTTCTCTTTTGACATTGAAAAAGCTTTGGTGGCATTTAATGAAGTGGATCTGGCAACATCTACATTCTCGTAAATAGAAGTATGTAAACCTTTCAAGAAGCTAGGGCATAATCCAATTACTAATTATTTCCAACGAGTGAAAGTAACTAAACAAAAGGAGAAAGATGATCTTTTGATTGAATTCATAGTCTTAACATCTGTCTGACTGCGATTCCATAAATTTTTAGTTGTTTACCTGGTTTAGGGTTATGTTAAGTGTACAAGTAACCATTGATGTTCTTCACTCCGTGGAGGTTGATAATATTTAATTAGGTGAAAAAAAGCAAAAGTAAACTAAAAAAGTTGATTACCCAGATCATTGTCAAAGTAGAGTAACAACACATAGTCACCAACATACGATAAAAGGAAATTAAACAAGAATCATGTTGAAATAATTAAGCTGGAATTCATTGGCATATTTAGGCAGAATACAAAGGCTGTTCAACAAAGGAGAGAAGTAGAAATACTTCATCCACGATCGGCATTCACTAGCTAAATATTCAGTACCATCAAATCTCCTATCATTTTGTTTTAGATATCAAAAGAAAAACCAAGCTCGAATCCTTACTGATCATATGCATGTGCTAATAAGAGTAGTTAACCGAATGATTAATGAATTTCTACATAGTTAACTAAATTTCAACGGTTAAAGCAATTTGCACATATGAATGTTATACAACTATGAAAACAAAAGAAGAGAAAATCCATATTTGACTGAGTATGCAGTCGCCTAAATTTGTGAACAGTCCTCAACCAACCTCAGATGCTTGGAAGAGGAAAAACATGCATATATATCGAGTTTCGCTGGGCTGTAAAAACATGCATATATATCGAGTGAACGACTAATCCATAATCGCAGGCGAACTGATAGAATCTTTTAGCTTCTGTTGCAGATGAAACACATTGATGCATCTTCCATCATTGACCTGCATGCACTCTTTCTATGTAAGATTAAGTTGTTCGATAGTAAAGAAAGTGTTTAGTTTTTATTTTAAGCAGAAAAAGGAAAAAGAAAAAAAATGGAAACAGCAAAAGAAACCCTAAGTAGAATCACGAATTGCTTGAATTTTACCTCAGCTGTTATAGCGTGAATCGTCCTTTGACTTACTTTACTGGAAATACAGCTCACAATACTGAGCTTTTCTCCAAGAATAGGTTCGATAACTCTTGAAAGAGGAATCCCATTTATATAAGCGGTATTGATGACAACCTCAACGCCAACTAAACAAGGTTCAACTGTGAAGCTATCCCTCTCGCGGCCTTCAGAGCTTTCAAGTGTAGAACCAGAATAAGTTGGTATATTGGCGTTACGGGACAATATCCTTAGCTCACCTTTCTTATCACTCAGTTCTTTAATTTTGTGTTCCAAATGTTTTATGTATTTGACTGCCTCTTGAATTTGATCAGATATTGATCTTTTTCCCTGAAAATCAACAAAAACATGCAGAAAATGAGCTCTTGCACTGTAGGCAAGTGAAAGTAAGAGTTTCCAGATTGATAATGATCAAATAGGAGAAGATAAGGACCTTGAGATATTCAAAGGGAAGAAGGGATCGAAGGTTCACGTAAAGGGCAGCCATTTCTTGCCTTCTCTGCCTCTCAATATCTCTGTGTATGATTTTTTTCTTCTTCCTGTCGCTAGAGTTTTGGTTGTCGACACCTGAGGCCATGGAAGATTTACGCCGTTGTCTAAGTTGGGTTGTGTTTGTTAAATCACTGCCATAGGCGGTAGGTGTTATGAGCAGATCTTTATCTCCCGAGATTTTCTGTTGTTGCCATGGAATACACGACAATTGGAACAGCTCATCGGTATTGTACAGGTCTACTTGAGAAATGGATGAATTGTGATCCATGTTCAACGTTCAAAGCATTCGGCAAGCCCTCTTCTCTATCTTTTGCTCTTACACTATGTTCTATATATTTCTATTTAAAGTGGAAACTTTCAACATAAGATATACTTGTTAATCTAAGAAAATCACATCTTTGATGGGCCCAACCTAAGGTCACCCATATTTCCTTGTTATACACATACATTGCTATTTTTATTACGCCCCCGAACGAGAGCTGATCTCTACATATAAACAATAATCTAAACACAAAATGGAAATGGGGGTAGAAAAATAGGTGAAGAAAATCGCACAGTATCTAGGCGATATCCATAATAAACGAGAACGTATCAT
The DNA here is from genome assembly GCA_025531925.1 of Erythroxylum plowmanianum. Lineage (NCBI taxonomy): Eukaryota > Viridiplantae > Streptophyta > Magnoliopsida > Malpighiales > Erythroxylaceae > Erythroxylum > Erythroxylum plowmanianum. The sequence continues at coordinate 35,877,739 of JANVCQ010000231.1, forward strand.
TGGAGAGATTCTTCTCAAATATTGAGAATGTAAATCTATATTTCGATACCCTACAAGCTAATAAGAAGACAAAAGGGCCATATTGTCTAACATTTCGGTCTTTGTATTTTCAGTATGCTTCTTGTATTTAAGCTTTGAGGAGATGAATTGGAACTCTAAAATCTTTTTTTACGATAGGGTTGTAACTACTATTCAAATATAATTAGACCACAACTAATTTTATTAAGTTATTGCCAACTTATAGCTGATATGTAAGATGCCGATCAACTTCTGATTTGTTTAATGACATTGGGAATGATTGAGAGAAAGAGGAAACAAGATTGGGTTAGTAATCTTGATCATGAAGATGTGGGGTAAGTCCAAGAATTAATTTGATCATTCGTCGACACATCATTAACACGCCTGGATCTATAATATGATCTCTCTATGCCATATGACCACGTTGGTGCAATAGCACACAAGGAATACTCAAATGCTCGAACAATTTAACACTGATCTTCGTCACCTAATCAAATTTTAAGACAATAAACTAGGGCGGTCCAATTATTTTGTTTTACAATTAAAGATGACAATCTCTGAAATCCTCCTATCCGTCTGAAATTGAGATTGTTCAATTAAGTTCTGTTCACTTGTCTAAGAACTTATGATAATTGCAGCTCAACCATGCAATCTCCTCCACATCATAATGAAGTATATATTATACCCACGATCATATTCTAGTGGATTCGGATACGATCCTTAATTAATTAGCCTCACACGGGTCTGCCGACCTTATAATCTAGCTACTAATTTTATGAAACATCTAACGAATGATTTGAGATTTTTCCTTTGATTGATAGTGGTTGAATGTTCTCGCTTGACTATGATATTTTAGGCAGTGTAGGGCGCCCATCCCCATGCACTGCTCGTCTCTACTGCATTGGTATTCAGTTTTATGATATCAATGAGACTATTTTAAACTTGTCAAATTTCATTTTAACTGAAATATTATGTGTGAAGTTTGCTCACGTTGTGAAGCTATCTAGAAGAACATGATGATTAATAAAAGACCCGATAAAACACGTGGGTCTCTTGCACAATGCAATGATATTTCTAGTATCTCAATTATTGGTGTTTTAGGGAGTTAGACGATTAGTCTATAGAAAAGCCTGATTCGGAAAAATGATGCGAAAACCGGCTCTAATCATGCATGTACTTTGGACACTGGAAACTTCGAGCCATCGCCATGCCATTTTTAGCAGTGGCCTTCTAGCCGATGTTAATTCTGTTTTTTTGAAATTATTATCGTCAAAATCTTACTTTTAAGACTGTTATTGTTGATCCCAAAAAAAACAACAATTTGCTATGTAGGACGCGAAGTCTCTGATCCAATGTAAGCATGGAAATCGCAAGCAGTGGCACATTTTGTGATATTGAATTATGCATGTGCTATCAGGCTCTTTAGATTTTGTGTTACTTTTTTTTCAGACTAAAAGATATTTTACAAATTTTATTATAGTTTTATTAATTTTATCAAAATTTTGGTATTTTAAAGAATTTCATGGGAAGCCTTTGTACCTACTCAAAATTCTTTAAAATCCCTTTTCATTATTTTATTAATAAATAAGATGACTAATATATTATAATAATTTATAATTATACATAAAATTTATTTTACTTATTATTTTAGAAATAATTATTATTATTTTATTTTTAAAAAATTATTTAGTAAATTTATAAAAATATGAATTAATTTGTAAATAATTTCTTATTAATAATAGTTACTATAAAATTGAAATAATAAATATATGAATTAATATGTAATACGAATTCATTTATTTATTAGTTTAATTTGACATTAAATTAAATATTTCATTAGATTTTTAGGTATTATATCATACTTAATGACAAATAAGATGATCAATTTCTAATTTTTATTTATAATCCATATTCTTATAAATAATTTATTTTATTATATTTTTAAATTGTATGTACATATTATTACCTTATATAAAAATATAAATAAATATTCTAGTATATAATCTTGATTTATTTTATTGATAATTAATAACACAAATTGATCATATTCCATTAATAATTAATAACATATTCATAAATTTAAAATAATAATAAAATAAGTGTTTTATTAAAATTTTATTTTATTATATAATAATACTAATAGATAAGAAGACTAATATGTTATAGTAATTTATAATTATCCAATATATATTTTTACTTATAAATAATTTATAAGCAATTTATTTTTAATAAGTATTCATAATTAGTGTTGAGCCTAAACAACTGATTAGTAAAAAATTATTCATTAATCAGTTCTATCACTAATTCCATCAAACTTATGTAAGATAAAAAGTAGTTAATATTATTTTTTTAGTACTTTATTGATTAACTAACATAATCATTTTTACCTATGACGTCAACTTTTTAGGTAAAAAATTAAAAGACTAGTATGCACATACGTGGAAAAATACACCTAACATGTAACTTATGAGTTCGGTCCTCTGTCTAAAATAATTCTGTTGGATAGGGTTAGACAGAGTTGTTTTGGAGAGAGCATCCAAATTTGTAACTTATACCCTATAACTATCCATGAAGCATGACCCATGACCCATACTCATAACTCATGATTAGACAGAGTTATTTTAGATAGAGCATCTAATTAAAGTGGTAACTTATGCCCTATAACTATCCATGACCCATACCCGTAACTCATTTTATTTCAAAACAACCACACTATCTTCATCCTCTGCGGCGTTTGGAAAGCTCTCCTTTCCTCTTTGACATCTGCAACTGGAAGCACCATTTTCTTCATTATTTCAGGACTGGGTGTTGAGATGTTTCAGCCCCTAGCTCCATCATAAATAATTACCCAAATTTTAACACATATAAAGGTTTTATTGGTAAAACCAGTGAACCGCAAGAGAAGTTGATACCATTAACCTTTTTTGAAAGACACCTTTTTCTTTTTAAATAAACTTGGCGCATTCTAATCAACCGTTTTCAGTTAATGGACGATAAAAGATACAACGTAATTTCAATCCTCATCGGGAACAAAATTTGAGATAATCTTTATGAAATCTAGACTTTTATTGGTCATACCAAATTTAGACTTTAAGATTAGGAGGTTGCAACATAAGAATGTGTTCCTTTTTTAATATTAATATATCACTCTATTTTCATAAAATTCACAAAATCCTTTTTTTATAGTTTTAGTCCTGGACTTCATAGGTTTTAATAATAATTACATAATAAAAGAATAACTAAGTTTGAACATTTGCTGTCAATTAGATAATTAATTAACGAGTATGTCTTTTGGTGTATGGCTTTTTGCTCTCGCAGATCTGATTTGATCCAGTTTCCATAGACAGACTCGCAACAAGACAAGTAGTGCGCATATTAGTTATTATAATAGATATGGTTGAGCCCCAAGGGTACTTTGCCCGTCACCTACGACTATAGATTGATAGCCCTAAGGGTGCTAATAATGATTGCTTCATATATAACGATTGATAGTATGGTAATATTCAAAGTCTTAAACTATTGTTGCTATGTCTGGATTTTACTTCATGACTGGGACCTTTCCTATACAAATATTGAATTATATTAGCTTGAAAGGTTGCTGAAGTTATAAATTTTCTAAGCATCTGAAAGTGCAGAGACATTCCCTTTTAATTAAACACTAGCGTTAGTTCAATGGCTGAACTAAACTTTCTTGTTTATATTGTATATTGCGGCTTTCACACCAGAAAGTCATCCATGCATCAAAGTTTGATAGTTCAAGAGCATGCTCAGAAAAAAGATAAAACAAAACTTGAGTGCCATGTTTTTCTTTAGTTCCTTTTTCGTTTCTTTACAAATATGTGAATTACAAACTTCAGTTTTGATGCTCAAAAACTAAATAACAAGTAATTCCATGCAATAAGTTCTTATTTTCTCATCAAATCATTTCAAATATGTAGGTGTACATATTTCAAATAAAACCAGGAAGCATTTAGAAGACAATGCGAAGAACTTGAGTCAAATTGGAAAATATATACTACTTAATGAATTACGTTGGCACATATTGTGTTGGAGTAAATAGGAACATGAGCATCGAATAAACTAAACCAATTGAATCTTATGGTTCATTCATCCTCTTTATAACATGTAGCCAAAATTCTAATATATAATCACAACGAAAGTTAATGTTGAACTAATACAGACATTTTTCCCTTTTTGTTCGACGCATTTTACTGATTAGTTTGAGCAAAGAAATGGCACATAGAAACAACTTACCAAAACAGAATTACTACGTTTTAAACTGTTGATTGATATGATCGGGCCATCATATATAATACCAGTACATTAGGTTACTCACATTATGAATGTGTCAATTCATTACTGGCTTTTTTAACGTTCATTTGACAACTATGCTTTTCTTGTCTGAAATTTGCCGCTTCCTACATCTGACACTTCTTCTTTTACAGACTTTTAGCCAATCTCCAATGGCTAAACTTACATATATAATAAATGAAATAAATTGCTATTGAATTTGTGTTGATCATAATTATTAATTAAGTCAACCCAATGTCTTAGTTCCTTTTTTTTTTTTCCAGAATACCAAAATCTGTTAGCTAATAATTTCAATTTCAGATATTTTATAGGGTAAAGAAACTTTTAGAATCAACCGGAGAATGCAAGTTATTAATAAATCAGAAAAAAGCCTATGTTAATGCATCGCATGATCATTCGTTAGTTTAACAATATCAACAAAAGAAGGTTAGGCATGCCTCTAGATAATTATTTTCATTAAAAAATAATCCCCCTACTTGTTCTATGAGAAGAATATTGGAAATTAATTGATTAATTTGCTCAAATCAATTCTTAATTTATTAAATAATTTATACAGAAATATATAATTAACGAGTTAATATATTTATTTACCTATTTAAGTCTATTATTAATTTATTAAACAATTTATTTATAAGATTAATATTTTACATACGTGATTAATTGTACCCAAAAGTATGAAAAATATGCAAAAAAATTCACGACTTCTCCATTTTACATTTTTTGAAAAAGAGTAACTAATAATATTCCTAGCACACTGCTGGAAAACTGAAGAATTAATACGTTCAAACTTAAAGTCTTTCCCGACCCGGCAACATCATTCTTGGACTTAGAACCCAAGTAACCAGTAAACAACTCTGTACTAATTTCTTACCTTAAACAATAATACTCAAAACTCCATATTTCCAAAAGTTATGCTCGTATGTTGCTTTTTAGAGTTACTTTAGATCTCCCCAAGTCTTTGTAGTTGTTCATGAGATTGTTTTGGCTGCTGTGAAAGTGGAGGGCGAAATTGTCGGAATCTTGATTTCTACGTGTCAATATGCAAGAATTTCCTTAGTTTTATCTTAAAATGATACTTTGGTGTTTAAAATGTGTATGAATTAGTTGCTTTGGTATTAGCTGAATGTGTTGTGGCGATCTCCATTTTACCAAAATGAGTTTCCCGATCGAATTCACAATTTCAGAACATGCCACTGTTGATACGGATCTTGCTGGTTTTGATTTATGTTCTTATCTTGTTATAGAAACTTGTTATAAAAAATGTATGTAATTTTTAGAATTTGGACAATAATTAATTGCAATTTTGACGATCTTATAGTTAAGCAAATTGAATTTGATCTGGTTAAAGATAATAAAGAAGTCTAATAAAGAATCTAATTTAATGAGTTAAAGTCTAGCGAGTAAATTTGACCTTAATCAATGTGAACCGAACATGTGTTGAGCTTGTGATAAAGAGACCCAATATGGTTACTATATGTAGTTGCTAAGGTCTCTTGTTATTTGCTTAAGTTAGTTCGTGAACGTTCAAATTCTTTGACCTGTTAAGAGGTTCATGTGTTAAGAAAGACGGGGAATGATGTTAACGACATTTATGTGATCGACTTTAATAAAGGTTGTCGAGAAAGTCTGAAGGTTTTGGTGTAGAAAATTCCGTTCAAAGATATGGAAAGCAAAATCAGGTATTTTCTAGGTTTTCTCCATTTATTCACTTCCACGATTAATCCTGGGCATGTAACTAATGCTCGAGTTATGCATTATACATATTATCAGAGCGGTTACGTGATTGTGTGAATTTAAATAGAGATCTTCGAATTTCTCTATAAGAAAGCCTGAGAAATCAATCTGATTTTGCTTATATAAATTGTGCATTGTTGCTTGAATTGATGTTGAACTAGCTTAGCATTGAAAAATGGGTTGAAAACCTAAAAGTTGCCAAAAATCACTTTTTTTTGACAAAATGAGAGAGAAAATTGTCGCTAGAGCTTCATGCGTGCTTGACAGCAGGAGTCTCTTATAGGCAGTAGACGTATGGTGTGTGCATCACATGAGCCTCAAAGGTTTCGAGTGTGTCTGCGCGCCTATGTTGTGCACACTTCTGATGCATCTGATGGTGTGTTAGGCATGACGCGAATGTTACACGCCAAGCCACACTTAGTGCTAATGTCATGCTAAATAAAGTGACTTTTTTATTTTTCTAGATTTAGTACATCAATAATAATAAGGTTTAACTTCAGAAAAATCTATTAAGATTATTAAAGTCAAAATTGAGTGAAATTTCATGCTTTGGACTAGAAATGAAGTGCAGTACATATGGTTTTGGTATCTTATATGGTGCATTTATTGTTTGGTATTACATGACTATCACTTTGAATGAGATTTCCTTGTGATGAATTCTCAAATAAAGTTAATTGATAATGTTCTCAGCATTGATATGTGATAATGTGTATATGCACAAGGATTTTACATTTATTGAAGATATATTGTCACATATTATATGCCCATATAGAATGTGAGGATAACATATAGTTGTATCCCTTGTGCTTGTGGATCCATTTAGGTACCAATGAGAATCTAGTCATCATAGTGGCCTTTCGAGTTAGTATTTGAGTTGTTCTGCTTCCATGTTTGGGGAATTTGAATTGTTTTTGTTCCATGTTTAAGGATTTCTCTAGTTTTGTGTTTAGTTATTCTATCCAGCAGTGCTGACCTTATATGAGATTTTGAGATATACATAAAGGTATACTGTAGCATCCCACTCCTGCAAGACCCGAACCCGATATCAATGGTGATATCCGAGCCCGTGCCTCACGAGGGTGGTATGCTAGAGCGATCAAAAC
>JANVCQ010000231.1:35885026-35903202 GCA_025531925.1 Erythroxylum plowmanianum
TACCGAAAAACCATGAATGCATGTACCTATGAATAAATGCATATGCAATAAACCTGTTCCTCTATAATTAGAGGCCAATGACATGCTCAATCAGTGAATGCAATGAAACCTATCAGTCCGTCTCAATTTACCAAAATACCCTTGCTAACAGTAACGGGATGTTACATCGAAGGCTGAGAAAGCAGCATATGTAGCCTGGGAAAGGTCATTTAGGATGTGTTATTTTACCATAAAGATATCAATTCTAGACCATCTAGTAAGTGGACTTCTAGATAAAGCTATAGCAAGGGACTTCTTTAAAAACGTCTCACAGAGATACATGGTATCTTCTAATGCCTAGATAGGAACCTTAATGAAGGAATTGTCTCTATGAGTTATATAGGGGAAGGGCGAGTGAGAGATTACATCATCATAATGGTCCACCTCCAGAGTAAGTTAAAGGCGTTGAATATTTACATTCCTAATGCTTGCATTGTTCATTAAGCTCTGAATACACTTCCTTCAGAGTTTGGTATTCTAGTTACAACATATAATTCTTAGGATAAGGTTTGAGATATCAATGCTTTGATTACTCAATGTGTTGTTCAAGAGGGGAAGCTAAAGAATACAACTTATACAACTTTGTTTATAATCAAGGGAAAGGAAAAGGTAATGCCCCAGAGATTCAAAGGTAAGAAGTCTAAATTCTCTCCACATATGAGTGTAGGTCAATCCAGTAGTGCTAAAGGTCCTGTAGATGTAAAAAGTATGAACTATCAAGTAACTTTTTGTCATATACAGTTCATGAGTATAATGTCAGTATAGCCATATTAAACACTTGGTAGCTAGATAGTGGAGCCTCTAATTATGTTTCCTCTACAATGCTGGGGTTCATACAAAAGAAAAAATCAAATAAAGAGGAGGAAAAACTGATGGTGGACAATAATGAAGAAATGTAATTTATGTAGGGGATCCATGTTTGAACTTTGATACATGGTTTGTTTTTGTTTGACATAGACATGTTTTATATGCTGTCTTTTAGGTAGAATTTGATCTCTATATTAGTTTTGGACAAAAAAGTTATAGTTTTGTAATTGATGCTTTTATTGTATAGTTATCTTTCAATGCAAAACATATTGATAATGCTTTATTGCATATGGTTTTTATAGAATGTGGCTTGCCCCTCATGAGATACATGCTTCTTCATATATTGTTGAAATAGTTACTAGAAAGAGACCCCTAATAAAAGACAAGTCATACATGTTATGGCATAAAAGGTTGGGCCATATTTCTAAAGATAGAGTTGAGAGGTTGATTAAGGAAAACATTCTCCCATTTTAAATTTTGATGATCTGGAAACATTTGTTGACTATTGCAAGGGAAAGTCAACTTGTGTTTCTAGTTTATTGGACCTTAGACATACAAATATATATGGACCTTATATTGTTGCCTTATCCAATTCAAGATATTTTTTAACATTTATTGATGACTATTCTCATTATGTATATGTATTCTTGCTTTAAAAAAAATCTAAAGTTCTTGAGTAATTTAAGATCTTTAAGGCAAAAGTTGAGAACCAATTGGGATGGTCCATTAAGATTGTCATATATGATCATGGAGGAGAATATTGTGGCAGGCATGGGGTTTTAGGATAAGAAAATGGTTCGCTTGCTAAATATATGGAATCATGTGAAATTGTGGCTCGGTTCACTATGTCAGGTAGTCCTGAGCAATATAGTGTGGCCAAAAGGCATAATCGTACCCTAAAAGATATGGTAAGGTCAATGTAGAGCAGGATCAATTGACCTGATTACCTTTAGGGTGAAGCCATAAAGAGTGTCTTTTACATACTTAATAGAGCCCTAAGTAAACTAGTTTTAAAGACGTCTTTTGAAATATAGAAAGGGTAAAAGCCTAGCCTTACCCATATTCATATATAGGGCTACCCTATTGAGGTATGTTTGTTTAATCCTTATAAAGATAAGTTGCATTCTCCTTCTACTCATTATTTTGTTAGATATCTTGACCACTCTAAAGGATACATATTTTACTATAGAGATAAAAGGTATAAAATAGTGGAATCATAAATAGTTAAGTTTCTGTAGCATAATGTCTATAATGAGGTTAGTCTTTCTCACCCTTCAAATAATAGTAGGGCGGATATTATAATTATTTCATATTCAGCACTCTTATAGTCAGAACTCGTGAATCAAGATCTTAGTACATACCAGTATAGGTACAGGAACCCATACTTGTACAAACTGAGATTCTTGAGGAACAAGAGCAGATAGAACTAGTTCAATTAAGAAGGTCCACTATAGTAAGAAGACCTGCTATCTCATCTGACAATATAGTCAATTTAGATGAATAAGACTATAGTATTGGATATGTTGTAGATTCAGTTACTTTTACAAAAGTTATTTTTAGACCTTATGTAGATTTTTGGTTTGATGCAATGAAAGATGAGATGCAATCCATAAAGCACAATAAGGTATTGAAGCTTGTTGATTTAACTTAGAATTGCAAACCTATCAATTGTAAACGATTTTTAAGACCAAAAAGTACTCTCAAGGTAAAGTTGAGCGGTTTAAAACTCAGTTGGTTGCTAGAGGATTTACTTAGAGATAAGAGATAGACGTTAAGGTTACCTTTTCTCCTGTATCCTCTAAGAATGCGTTTAGAGTGATTATAGCAATTTTAGCTCATTATGGTATAGAGATACATCATATGGATGTTAAAACAACTTTCTTGAATGGAGACCTTTATGAAGAGGTCTATATTGAAAAACCTGAACGATTTTAGGATCAAGACAAAGCTAATAAGGTTTGCATCCTTAGAAAATCAACATATGGTTTAAACTAATCTTCCAAATAATGGCACCTTAAGTTTGATGAATTGTTACCTCTTTTGGCTTTGTGAAAAATAAAGTTGAAAGATGTTTGTATTATAAGGTAAAGGGGGAGCAAGGTTATCTTTCTACTTTTATATGTGGATGATATCTTACTCTATAAATTGACTTGACTTTATTGCATGAGGTTAAGCAGCTTATGGCCAAACATTTTGACATGAAGGACCTTGGTGAGGCATCTTATATCCTAAGTATTCAGATCCACTAGAACAGATCTCGACACTTATTAAATCTCCAGTAAAGAACTTATTGACCTAGTGTTGCAAAGTTTTAATATGGCTTATCTCTCATTGTAAGAGATTATCTTTGACACAATGTCTAAATAATGATATAGAGAGAAAGGCTATGAAGAACATGCCTTATTCTAGTGAAGTTGGTAGCTTAATGTATGCCTAAGTGTGTACTAAACTAGACATTGCATTCACTTTTGGAATGTTAGGTAGGTATCTGGCTAACCTAGGAATATACCACTAAAATGCAGATAAAAGAGTGTTGAGATATCTAAAGGGAATGAAGGATTATATGTTGACATTCAAAAAAGTCAACACTCTAGATCTCATATGCTGTACATATTTAGATTTATGTGTCCATATGATAAAAAGTCTACATCAGGGAATATCTTTATGTTAGCAGATGGTGCAATGTGGAAGAGTGTCAAGCAGACATTGGTGACTTCTTCGACTATACATGTAGAGTTTGTGGCATACTATAGGGCTACTACACATGCAATTTGGTTTAGGAACTTAATTTATGAGATGTCTATGGTTGGTTCAAAGGCTAGAAACATTCAATTATCTTGTGACAATTTTTGTACTATATTGTTTAGTAATAGTAATAAAAACATCATTGGGTCTAAGCATTTAGAGGTCAAATATATGAACATAAAGGAATTAATACAAAACGGTGACATTGAGTAGTGCATATGAGGACTGACGATATGCTTGCTGATACTTTGACTAAAGGACTTGGCCCACTTGTTTTTAAGAGATATGTATATAATGTAGGTGTACTGAAGTCCTTAGACATTGTTAGTTAAGGATAGTTGTTCTTGCTCTTGATACATTTATGTGTTTTGCATGTATTATGCCAATATGTTTTATCAGTACAGATGGTCATCATTTTGCACTCAGCCATAGATGTTATTATATATTGTCATAATATAGGTGAAAGTCTTAAGATCTGTGTCAATCTTAAGCATTTGAAGGTCATTGGGCATATATATACATATTGACCTTGAACCTATTTATAATTTTGATATGAAATAGGGGGATGTAAGCAATTAATCCTATAAGAGTTCTGTAATACAATTTAGCATTCAATGAGAGAACAAATTTCTCTAGTGTAGTTTAACATTATGTTAGGAAAAATTGAGTCCTACAACAGAAAGATGATACATTTAAGATCATAGAGGTATTGTTCTAGTTTGCCACACTCCCTTTTATCATTCACGTTAGTAAGGTATTACATATACGTGACCGTATTGGATATGTTACACATATGACACATTCATTTGATATTTTTGGGTATCGAAAGCTTTACTGGACCAAATGATGGACTTTTATTATCTTTGGATCAAATGGCTTTTTGAATTTGGTCTACCGATACATTGATTTGGCTTAACTACTTTTACAGGTTTTATTGTTATTATAACTACTGTAATTAATTTTTGTCTAAGGGGGAGATTGTTAGTAATTTTCCAAATTTGGACAATAATTAGTTATGATTATAATGATCTTATGGTTAAGCAAATTAAATTTGATCTAGTTAAAGATAATAAAGAAACCCGATAAAGGTTCTAGTTTAATGGGCTAAAGTTCAGCCAAAAAATAGACCCTAATCAGTGTGGCTAGACATGCAATGGGCTTGTGATGGGAGGCTTAATACAGTTACTATGTATAGTTGCTAAAGTCTCTTTTTGTTTGCTTAAGTAAGTTTATGAGCATTCGGATTCTTTGAACCAATTAAGAGGTTCACATGTTAAGAAAGATGCAAAAAGATGTTAACGACATTCAAGTGATTGACTTTCGTAAAGGTCATCAAGAAAGTTTGAAGGTTTCAACATAGAAAAGCTTGTTAGAAGATATGGAAAGCAATAAGGTATTTTCTGCATTTTCTCCATATATTCACTTTCACGTTTAATCTTGGGCACGTAACTAAGGTTTATATTACGCATTACAGAAAATGCTTCTTATTTTATACCCATATATTTTGTTTATTTAACAAACGTTTGGTTGTTATTATTTACTTATGCATACAGTGTCAAGTAGGAGGTCAATTAGGATATGTCTTCAGATTCAACAAAGGAAAATACATCTATAGTTGATTCTGTTAGAAACCAATAGTGATAAAATTACTGGCATAATAGAAAATAAATTTTTTACAATTTTCGTTCAGATCCTGATAATTGAATAAAACATGAATAAGAATCGTAAAGTAAGAAATCATACTTGATTCGTGTTTCCTGTTGAAATGCTTTGAAAATTTTTCTCCTGTCAACCATTAGTTGTTCAATCGTCTAACCTTTAATGGTATTCACAGAATAGCTAGCTTCCTGAAGCTTATTCCTGTTTATAGAAAAAACATTAGGGTTTTCTAATTTTTTAAATTCCTTAATTATAATTAAAGTCATATTGTAATTATAATTATTTTAATTTCAATAAATCCAATATCTCATATTTGATCCTTAAAGTTTCATAAATATTATAATTAAGTCTAAATTAAATTTGATTTTTTCTTCGCAAGTTGTTCTTTAATGTCTGACCCATTAGGTTTCTAACATATTAATAATGATTATAAATTATAATTCTAATTCATAATTAGAATCAGATAAATTAAAATTGTTTAGTTGGATAATTAAAGATAAATTAAATAAATTAAAACTTCTTTTAATTTATCTTTAATTATCCAATTAAATAATTTATAATAGCAAATCAAGATTGATTTCTAGCAACATGTCATGACCACCCAAATATTAGAAATGTCAAAATGGTTTGACTTAACCTGTCCATGTATGGTTATGATGTATAATTTAATCATTTCATCATCTAATGTTATAATTGGGCAGAGTATGGATACCGTGTCTACTCTTTTCATCCAATAATGTTCATTCATGCTAATTAGCAGTTGATTTATAATTGAAATTTAAAGATGTCTTTTAAAATGTCAATTCACGCTAGCCAGAGAATTTCATAAATCACTACTAATCAAGAATAATAGAACATTCTCTCTAATTATTTTAGAGTAACAAATCCTTTATTGACTTACTCAAATATTTCCATATGGATCATATTGTATGTAAGTACTACCAACTGAATTGTCTTAGGACGATTCGTAAATAGCATCGAAACATAATGATTCCTATACCAAATACTTAGGTAATCTCAAGTTTAAGGATTAATTATACAACCATTATTATCAGAAAATCCATAGACACATAAGTAATATTCCATTTGGGATGCTCATAGTCAGGTCAGTTTAGTGATTTATTTTCTAATAATCACCTATACATTAGTTTATCTTCATACTTTAACTTATGAGATCAATCACTTTCTTCATAAGAAAGAAACATAATGTATCCTAATTTTACCGTTTCAACAATATCTCGTCTTAATGAAACTATAACTAGGAACATTTAAGAATAATAAGTAAATATAAATTGAATCCCATAATTATGATCTCATTGTAATTTCAGTTACACAACAATTATTCTACAGATTTTATCTTTAGTATTAAAACATCAAATGTAATCAATTTAATACACAAAGATAAAGAACGTCTTTCCATTAATCAAATAATAATTTCTTGCATTAACTTGAAATCAATTAATTGGCTACAAAGACATAAACTAACAATCTCCCACTTGCACTAAAGTCAATCGCCTATGTTTCTAATACCATATCCATCAATATATCGATCATGTCTCTTTTGAGACAATGGCTTATTGAGAGGATCTATAAGAATCTCTTCAATGGGAACTTGCTCCAATACTATGTATTTTCGCTATACTATCTCTTTGATTAAATGAAACTTTCTGAGTACATTTTTTGACTGTTGATGAGACCTTAGGTCTTTTGCTACATAATATCACTGTTGTTTTCATAGTATAATACTATAGGCTAAACAATACTAGGAGCCCTCCAAGTTTAGTGATGAACTTATTGATCCAAACTTCTTCCTTTGCCACCCCTGACACTGAAATGTACTTTACCTTGGTCGTTGAATCCGCAACAATTGCTTGTTTGGAACTCTTCGAACCTACCACACCACCATTTTGTAAGGTTCCAATCACGCATTTCATAAATAATATATATCAAATATATGTAGTGGAAAATAAATTGAAAAATAAAAAAGATATACTCATGCATATAGATATAGAAAACAAAAACATGAAATGTAAGATGTTTACATACCTTTTTGATGATCTCCTTCGTTCTTTAATCTTCTCCGCATTGGAATGTCGTAAACCACAACAATCAATGTAGACCGTCACTAATTAAAGTCCACATGAAGATAGAAGGGTGAAACCTCACTAGGAGATGGCTAGAATTCCTTCTTTTTGCTAGCAAAAACAAGAACTCTTGTCAGAGTTAGAGAGCAAAAAGTGTGTGTGTGTACAAAAAGAACCTTTCTTTCACTTGTATCTTACACAAGATGCATGAAAATCATCTTTTTTTTTGCACCATTTGGCCTTCCATAACTCCCATCACTAATGTAGAGTTATGCGAAGTTAATGGTCATGAATAACATGCATTAATGGAAGTTATGAGAAGTTAATGACTGTGAATAGTATGCATTAATGGAAGTTTGGGAAGTTAATGGCCAAATTGGCCGCCAATATCACTTATTTCTAATCCATTCCATGCAATATTTTCTACCACGATCACATCGTGATACAATCCCAAAACACTCTCTCATATCTTGAATCACCATTCAAGACTGTTTTACTCATCCTTCATGTTAGCCCCCGAAATTTTTCTTATTATTTATTGAGTTAGGCATGACTTAAATAAATTTTGATGTCTTAATAGATTAATTTTGGAGTTAATTATTATGTAAATGTTAGTAGGATTTTATTACATTGGTTAGTTAAATTAAAGCATTTTATGCTCATTACATTGGCATTCACTAAAGCATTTTAAGACATGAGGCATAAGGGAAGGGGAAAAGTGGATATTTTATGCTCATTAAGGGTAGGATTGGAAAATAAAAATGTGGTCTTGCTTTTTAAGAAGAGAAGAACGTGAATTGAAGGGAGACAGATGAGAAGAAATGAAAATTAGAGAGAAAAAGAAGAGAGTTTCGGTGGTCTAAGAGGAAAGAAGAGAAAATCAACGAGGTTTCAATTTTTCTAAGCTTTCTAGAAAGATTTTAAGATTGTTCAAGAAGAGAAAAAGGTAGAGGAAAAGAAGAGCTTTCATTAGGGCCAAGAAACTCTTCATTTGGTGAAGATTCAAGGTAAGGTTTTACTTAATCTTTTGGATTTTTGGTAAGGTTTTAGTTCTTAAAGCTTAAGAAATGCATGGGTTTAAGTATCCTAGAATCAATTTTAGTGAATGTGCTTTATAAGTCTCCAATTTGTAACCCTAATGAATGGGAAATTTTTCCATTTATGAAGGAAATCAAGAAAGGCAAAAGGAGCAAGAGGAGAGGCATCTTTGGGCAAGTATTAAACATGGAAATTTAGGTGTGTTACATGTTTATAATTGAGTAATGAGCCTTGACTATGTTTTCAAAAGCAAAAGAATTAAATGATTTCAATTGCTTTATAAATGTTGCATGATTAATATTTGAATGATTTGAGAAACCTTTATATATTTGGTAATTGCAAAATGAAGAAGGAAATGCATTGAAACATTTTATGTTATGCCTTGAAAAATGTCATGGAATTTTGTATAAATGAAAAGAACATGAAAGTATGAGCATATGATGAAATGATTTGAGCATGAATATGTGCTTTTGTTTGGGCAAGAGAGGAACCTTCTTTAGTCACCTGCACGTTAACCTAAAGCCTTCTCCCAGTTGCCCGCTTGAGGAATACGAGATCCTGAGAATCGGACTTGTTTTGTTCACGGTGTAAACTTCAGTTTCTCTGTTTTGTTCCACGGATTTCTCGACCTATTTGATTGTGCATTGCATCTTTAAATTGTCAAGAATGGTGCATAATTGAATGTTATGCTTTAATGGTTAAGTGTATATGCTATTTTTATGTGATGATGTTTTAATTATAAGTTTTGTGCTAGAATTGTGAATTTGGTTGAGAATTTGAGAACTATGCATTTCATAAATTCAATATAAAATTTCTATAACAAATGAACATTTCAATGATTTTGCTTATTCTCCATTATAAACTTGTTACCCACGAGCTTTTAAGCTCTCCCCCACTCTCCTTTCCCTATTCAGGTGATGAGCAAGAGATTGAGTGAAAGAGAGTCAAGGCATCACTCCGATTAGGTATATTTTTGTATTTTAAGCTAGACTTTGTAAACATGATGCTTTAGTTGCATTTCAAGTATTGCTTGTTCAAGTACTCTTTGCATTTTGGGATTTTACAAAATGTTGTATTATGGCTCAGAATGCCCATTAAAGCTTTGTAAAACTCTTATTTTTGGATGTTAATGAAATATGAATTGGGTATGGTTGATGTTGAGTTGAAATTAAGTTTACTTGAAGAAGTTATCAACTTGAGATGATGAATTTTGAACATAAATTGTTGTTATATATAAGTGGGATGTTAATGAAAAAAAAGAAAGATAGGATTTTTTTGAATGATGAGAATTAGTTGTAAGTGATGAGTCAAACGAGTAGAGATTAGAGAGTTTAATGAAGTAAAGTTGGAAGTTGAATGGCTACGCTCATGACCTTCCAAGTTGTACATTACATTTTCAAGTTTTCATAAGGAAAACTTTGTGATCCAACTTCAGAGGAAAATATGGATTGATCTAGGCTGAATTAGATAAAGTTGTCTTCATGAAAGTCTTATCTTTCTAGCTTTCCAACGGTATATAATATGAAATTTTTGGACATTGGAATTAAAAGTTATGATCATTTGAAGTTAGTGATATCGCATAGGATGTATATGCGGGACAACTTCAGTCGTGATTGCACTGGGCACTCTTGCGATTGCAGCAAGCGCTCTTGCCATTGCACCTTTGCTCCTTGTGATTGCACCTTTCTCCTTACGATCACACCTACCTTCCTCTTGAGCGCACCTTCATCCTCACAATCGTACCTTTGTTCCTTGCGATCGCACCCAAAGGGCTTTCCAGCTTTGAACATGTTTGACTCTGTTGTCCATAACTTTGTTATCCGACCTCAAAATGAGGTATTTTTGAACCAATAGATTCCTAACACATTTGTGTATCTACCCATAAAAATTGGTATCCTTAGGCTTTGACTTGAAAAAGATTGATGGAAAGAAAGTGAGGGAATCAATTGGAAGAGCGTGTATTGGTTATTTTACTGAACATACTTTGGTATTTTAATCATATCTTGAGCTATATAGCTCATAATGAGATGATTCTTGTTTCAAATTAAACTAGATTAAAGAAACCTTTTTAAATTTCAACTGTTTGGCTAGTGTGGGCTATGGAATTGAGGCCAAAAACATTTAGTATCGGAGAAAGAATATGAACTATTGATGGTTAAGGAGATTATTTTAAAATAACCCTATAGGAAAGTAAGCACACTCATATATTATGATATTCCGGATAGTTAGGCTCCAAAAATGAGGTTTAACACTTCAAATCTCCTATGAGTGTAAACCATTAGGTTCCCAGTTATATTGGCCACTTGAATTAACACTTAATTTAAGTAAGTCAAGAGCGGTATTTGGCAACACATCATGGCCCCCAATTGACTAAAAAGTCAGTGGTTTGACTACAAATCCTTTCAAGTGCAATGTTGCCATGCAATTCTTCCTTTCCCCATCTATGCCCTAATTGGTTCAGAGTATGGTCAAAGCATCAACTCCCACTAAACTGAATATGCCACATCTAGTCCAAGTGATATTAGATCTTATCTTGAGGATCTCATTACTCTATGTATCATTGAAGATTCTCTTCATGACATAGATCTGCTCTGGCCAGAGATTCCTGAGTAATGACCCTGACAAGAGGACGTGGGTATCATCTCCTTCTATTAGAAGTGGTGAATCCTTTATTGGCTACTCAATTACCTCTGAATACCTCAAGATGTACCCAATCACTATCCTATGAGTAACCCCTAAAAGGCATCGATGAATGGAGTCAAAGCATAGGATCATTATCCAAGATATCCGTGAGCACCTCAAGTCATAGGATACTTGCACCATTGCTATGATGAAACTATCATTGACACTGGAATAGAATATCCATATGATTGTCTCATAGTAGGTTAATCCAATGTACTTACTACCCTTAGTAAGCATCCAAATGCTAACTCTAAACAACTCATGTCTACAACTTATGAGATCTACTACTTAATCCAATCAAGGAGTATAACATGTGCTAGTACATCTGGATTAATGATATCCCATCTCATTAATCCTATGACTAGAAAAGTTTAGATACTAACATAATTACACATAATAGGAATCTCATTATCATGATATCATTATAACTTCCTCCATGCTATGTTTTGTATCAAGGACTTCATTAAATTAATTTAAGATTAACATCAAATCCATAAATGTATGAACATTAAAATTATGAAAAATGCCTTTATTAATCATAAAATGATTTGTACAATAAGTACTAAAGGTGATTGTCTTTAGAGCACTTCTCTAACACATTTATTGTGATGATGTACCCTAACTATGATCTATTATCATCAATATTTGACTGGAAACTAGCATCTAATATCCTTAAACTCTTTGTTCAGCTCTTTGATAGACCATGAAAACATCTTTAGTTGTTCTCAAGTACTTTAAAATGTGTTTTAGAGCTGTCCAGTGACACTCACCTGGATGAGATTAAAACCTGCTTGTTATGCTTAAAGTATAAGAGACATCAAGTCTGGTACATAACATCACATATTTGATTGCTCCAATTGTCGAAGTATATGAAATACAATCCATTTTATCTCTCTCCTCTTATGTCTTTAGACACATACTCTGTGAGAGAGAAATCCCATGCAACATGGGTAAGAAACCCCTCTTGAAATTCTCCATGCTAAACCTCTTTGGCACTTTATCTATATACGTGGATTAAGATAACCTGAGCAACTCTTAGGTATATCTCTATAGATCTTTATTCCCAAAATATAGGTTGTTTCTTCCATGTCCTTTATGGAAAAATTATTAGATAACCAAATCTTTACGAATTGAAGCATAGGTATGTTATTTCAAATCAGCAATATGTCATACATATATAGCACTAAGAAAAGGACTGCAGTCCCACTATTCTTCTTATAGACACATAATTCATCCACATTTTTGATAAAATCAAACTCTTTGGTTATCTCATCAAAATGAAATTTCTAACTCCATGACGTTTGTTTAAGTCTAGAAATGGACTTTTACAACTTATATACTTGATTAGGAAATCTTTTGGATTCAAAACCTTCAATTTGCATCATATACACATCCTCTTATAAATTCCCATTGAGAAACGTTGTTTTGACATCCATCTGCCAGATTTTAGAATCATGATATATTGTTATAACCAACAAGATCCTTATGGATTTTAACATAGCTATTGGCAAAAATGTTTCATTAAAATTAACTCCTTGTTTTAGTTTGTAACTTTTAGCTGCTAACCTCGCTTTGGATGTATGTATAATACCATCCATGTCTGTTTTTTCCTTAAAAACATACTTACACCTAATAGGTACAATACCATCAGTGCACCAAAGTTCATAGTTGGTTGGTGTATAAGGATTCCACTTCAGTTCTCATGGTTTCTTGCCAGTTTAAATAATCAATGTTAGACATTACTTCTTTAAAAGTAGTAGGCTTATTTTGTATAAGTGATACATTATCCTTCCCCTTTTTAATATATTGGTCTAAATGGGGGGATGAAGTATCTATAAGGTTCCAATCATACATCTTATACATAATATATATCAAATATACACAGCAAAAAATAAAATAGAAACTCATAAATTAGATCTACTCATATTTAAAGATATAGAAAACTAAAACATGAAATGTAAGATGTTTACATACCATTCCGAAGATCTGCTTGTTCTTTAATTTTCTTTATGTTGGGTTGTCATAAATCACAATGATCATCGTAGACCGTCTCTAATGAAAGTCCACATAAAGATAGAAGATGAAACCTCACTAGTAGATGGATAGATGTCTTTCTTTGTACAAGCAAAGACGAGGATTATTATGAGAGTTAGAGAGAACAAGAGTGTTTATGTAAGAAAGAATCTTTCTTTTACTTATGTCTTAGACAAGATGCACAAAAGTCATCTCTTTTTTCTACACCATTTGACCTTCTATAACCCCATCACTAATGGAGAGTTATAGGAAGTTAATGGTCATGAATAACATGCATTAATGGAAGTTATGATGATCAATAACATGCAATAAGGGAAGTTATATGAAGTTAATGACCATGAAAAACATGCATTAATGGAAGTTTTGGGAAGTTAATGAGCAAATTGATAGCCAACAACACTTGTTTCTAATCCATTTCATGCAACATTTTCTGCCACGGTCACATTATAATACAATCCCGAAACACTCTCTCATATCTTGAATCACCATTCAAGACCATTTTACTCATACTTTGGATCTCCTATATATATAACCCATTAGGTTTCTGGTTATGATGGCCACTTTAATTAACACATAATTCAAGTGAGTCAAGAGCGGTATCTAATAACACGTCATGATTCCTAATTGACTGAAAAGTTAGTGGTTTGAATACGAACCCTTCCATATCCAATGTTGTCATGCAATTCATCCTTTCACAATCTATACCCCACTTGGTTCAGAATATGGTCAAAGTGTCAACTCCCACTAGACTGACTATGTCATATCTAGTCTAAGTGATATTAGATCTTGTCCTGAGGATCTCATTACTCTATGTATTATTGAAGACTCTCTTCATGACATAAATTTGCTCTAGCCAGAGACTCCCAAGTAATGACCCCGATAAGAGACCGTGGGTATCATCTCCCTCTATTAGGAGTGGTGAATCCTTTATTGGCTACTCAGTTACCTCTAAATACATCAAGTTGTACCCAATCACCACCCTATGAGTAACCCTGAAAGGCATCGATGAATGGAGTCAAAGCATAGGATCAATATCTAAGATATCCTTGAGCATCTCAAGTTAAAGATTCTTACACAATTGCTATGATGATACTATCATTGATATTGGAATAGAATATCCATATGGTTGTCTCATAGTAGGTCAGTCCAATGTATTTACTACCCTTAGTAAGCATCCACAAGTTAACTCGAAACAACTCATGTCTACAACTTGTAAGATCTACTACTTGATCCAATCAAGGAGTATAACATGTGCTAGCCTATCTGGATTAATGATATCCCATCTCATTAATCCTATGACTAGGAAAGTTTAGATACTAATATAATTACACATAATAGGAATCTCATTATCATGATCTCATTATGATTTCCTCTATGTTATGTTTTGTATCAAGGACTTCATTAAATCAATTTAAGATCAACATCAAATCCATAAATGTATGAAAATCGAAATAATGAAAAATGCTTTTATTAATTATAAAATGATTTGTACAATAAAGTGCTAAAGGTGATTGCCTTTAGAGCACTTCTCTAACACATTTATTATGAAGATGTGCCCTGACTATGATCTACTATCATCAATATCTGATTGGAAAGTAGCATCTAATATCCTTAAACTCTTAGTTCACCTCCTTAATAGACCATGAAAACATCTTTAGTTTTTCTTAATTACTTTAAAATGTTTTTCAGAGCCGTCTAGTGACACTCACCTGGATTGGCTTAAAACCTGCTCGTTATGCTTAAAGTATAAGAGACATCTGGTCTAGTACATAGCATCATATACATGATTGATCCAATTATGAAAGAATATGAAATATAATCCATTTTGTCTCTCCTCTTATATATTTGGACACATACTCTATTAGAGAGAAATCCCTTATAACATCTACCCCTCTCGGAATTCTCCATGCTAAACCTCTTTAGCACTTTATCTATACACATGGGTTGAGATAACCTGAGCAACCTCTTGGATCTATCTCTATAGATCTTTATTCCCAAATATAAGATACTTCTTCCATGTCCTTTATATAAAAGTTCTTAGATAACCAAATCTTTACAGATTGAAGCATAGGTATGTTGTTTCCAATCATCAATATGTCATCCACATATAGCACTAAGAAAATAACTGCACTCCCACTATTCTTCTTATAGACAGACACATAGGTCATCTACATTTTTTTATAAAATCAAAATCTTTGATTATCTTATCAAAAGGGATGTTCTAACTCCAGCTTAAGTCTATAAATGGACTTTTGCAATGTATATACTTGATTAGGAAATTTCTTGGATTCAAAACCTTCAATTTGTATCATATACACATCCTCTTGCAAATTACCATTGGGAAATGCTATTGTGACATCCATATGTCAAATTTCACTATCATAATATGCTATTATAGCCAACAAGATCCTTATGGATTTTAACATAGTTAGTGGTAAAAAGGTTTTATCAAAATCAACTTCTTATTTTTGTTTGTAACTTTTAGCCACTAACCTCGCTTTGGATGTATGTATATTATCATTCACGTCATTTTTCTTAAAAACCCACTTGCACCCAACAATTTGGTTCATGTGGAAGTTCATAACGAACTATGAAAAGCTCAAATTAAGAGACTGCAACATTAGATCAATGCTTAACTCATGGTCCATAAAAAAACCCAATTAGGCTAATTTTTTAATATATCCAATCATCTTTAGCATGTGCAGGTTGACTGAAGATCCTTCTACCATTTTACATTGAAATAGTGCCTTAGAGAATTGATACCACTCCACCCTATTTTGTGCACTAAACAACTCTTTGAGATGCAGAATCATAGTAAGTGCATCTATGTTCTTATATTGCCTCTAAAGCTCATAAGACATGATAGCCAACATCACTATTGAACCAGCAACTATTCACTGCTAGTTTCAACCCATTGATGACTATTATACACACAATAGTTAGAAGTAATAACAAGACCAACCAACACAAGCAATCGCAAGAATAGGCAGAAAATACACATAAACATGGAGTAAACGTAATAGCAAATTTCTAAAGCATAAACATAAGCAACAGATGCAAATCAAATTTTCTTAGAATGCATAAGTGATGATTAACAATGATTTACAAAACTTATATAAATTCAAAAACTATTTTAGAAGGCAAAATAGACAAAAAAAATTGTTTAAGAATAGACCAAAGCAGTGGCATAAACAAATTCAAGTTCATAAAACCTTAATTTTTATCAAAATCAATAACAATTAAGCTTCTAATTTAAGTTAAACAATTAAAAAAGGCTTTGATATCACTATTAGAAATCAACCGTGATTGAATCACGAGCATAGTAGAAATTTTTTTAATGATTTCTATTCAGGTCTTAATAATTGAATAACTTGAATAAAATATGAACATGAATTGTAAAGTAAAAAAATAGGACTTAATTTTCATTTCTGTTGAAATGCTTTTAAAACTTTTCACTTGTCAACCATGAGTTGTTCAATTGTCCAACCATTAATGATATCCATATAACAACTTCTCAATGTTTGAGAGGAAATACCAAGAGTGCTAACTCCCTTATTCTTATTCCTATTTATAAAAAAAGAATTAGTGTTTTGTAATTTTAAAAAAATCAAATTCCTTAATTATAATTAAAATTATACTCTAATTATAATAAATTTAATTTTAATAAAATCAAATGTCTCATATTTGATCCCTAAAGTTTCATAAACTTTATAATTAAGTTTAACTTAACTAAACTTGATTTTTCCTTTACAAGCAACTCTTTAATGTGTGACCCATTAGGTTCCAAATATATTGACAATGATTATAAATTATAATTCTAATTCACAATTAGAATTAGATAAATTATAACTTCTTTTAATTTATCTTCAATTCTTCAATTAAACAATTTATAATTACAAGTCAAGATTGACGTCTAGCAACATGTTAGGACCACCCAAATATTAGGAATGTCAAAGTAGTTTGACTTAACCTGTCCATACATGGTTATGATATAATTTAATCCTTTCGTTATCTAATGTTCTAGTTGTACAAAGTATGGATACCGTATCTGCTCTTTTCATCCAACAATGTTCATTCATACTAATTAGTAGTTGAATTATAATTGAAATTTAAAAATGCCTTTCCAAATGTCAATTCACTCTAGCTAGAGAATGTCATAAATCACTACTAATCAAGAACAATAGAACATTCTCTCTATTTACTTTAGATTGACAAATCCTTTATTAACTTACTAAATTATCTCTATATAGTTCATAATGCATCCAATTACTATTAAATGAATTATCTTAGGATGGCTCATAAGTAGCATCAAAACACAGTGATTCCCATATGAGAAACCTTGGTAATCTCAAGTCTAAAGATTAATTATACACCCATCATTATAAGAAAATCCATAGACACATAAGTAACATTCCATTTGGAATTCTTATAGTTAGGTTAGTTTCGTGACTTATACTCTAATAATCATTGACACATTAATTTAAGGATCTCCATACTCTAATTTACGAGATCAACTACTTTTTTCTTAAGAAAGAAACATAATATGTGCTAGTTTTACCATTTCAATAATATCCCACCTTGATGAAACTACAACTAGGAACATTTAGGAATAATACTGATCGACGATGTTTAGTCTTTGGATGACTCCCTTGGAAACCAAATCAAAAATTTAATTCTAAGGATTGCAATATAGAGTGCAACCTCGGGTCATCTCACTTAATTGGAACCTAGTGCAAATGATCTAAGCTAGCCTAATTGTCATGGAATGCAAACTGAATTAGTTAAGAGTGGGGTTTTGGATTTTTGATAAAACTAAGTAAATTGGACTAAATGAAAGAAAAGTATATAAAAAGGTATCTTTTGGATTTTTGGGAAATGAAAAGCGAAAACTCAAACAATGATCAAATATGATAAAATCCTCTTGAAAACAAGCTTTGGCTATCATAGTTCAAAACAAATCTTTTGGGACTGAAAATCACTAAGTTTTCAAATGATAAATCTTAAAGAATTTTTTAAGTCCAAGGTTTTAATCAATGAACTCCATTTCTTAGAACCTTGTTGAATGCATCTTAGTGTGTGTAATGGGTA
>JANVCQ010000231.1:35909043-35925968 GCA_025531925.1 Erythroxylum plowmanianum
ATATAACCCATCTTGTACATAACTATCTTTTCTACTTCACTTCAAATTCAAGAATTCTTCTTTTCTTTACATATAACGAATCGCCAATAATTTCTTACTTAATAGTTCTAACTTACAATAAATGTTTGGGGTCTAACATGATATGAAGAGCACCTCTGGTTATTGTTTCAGCTTAGGATCAGGATATTTCTCATGGGGATCGAAGAAGCAAAGTGTGGTAGATCAGTCTACAACTGAAGCAAAGCTTATTGCAGCTACTGCTACTGTGAATTAAGCTATTTGGATTAGGAAAATGGTTGAGGAGCTATGCATTTCACTAGAGAAGAGTACATAAATGTTGATAGTCAACAAAGCTACATTGGCAATCTCTCTAAACCCAGTATTTCATGGGAGGAAAAACACTTCAAAATGAAGTGCTGTTTTTTGCGAGACATCCAACAAGGAGGATAGATTATGCTTCTGTACTACAAAACAGAAGAGCAGATTGTAGACTTATTCACTAAAGCATTACAAGGAAGGAGGTTTGAGTATTTGCGGAGCAAAGTTGGCTTGTCTCAAGACTCCTAAGACAGAAGGAGTATGTTGGAGTCTTAGAAGTCAAGAAGTAGTTATGATAGTTAGAAAGTCAGTTTTTTGTTAAGTCTATTAATAGTTGTTGACAAAAATGTATAAATACAATCAAAAGAGAATAAATGAAACTACTCAGTTCATTCTTCTCAACTTCGTCTTCTACAAATTTACTATTGTCTATATTCATAATCATAAAACAAGAGAAGAATTATGGATGAACGAATTAGTACTGTTATAAACCTTATTTATGCTAGCGGAACTACTCTATGTTCACAATTTACTGCATAACTTGGTTTTTTGTTAAGACCCTAGGGTCTGTGGTACCACAAAGAATTGACGCTTCATGTTTCTCCCCTTACAGCAACATGCGTGTAATTTATGATGATATTGATTAGGGATAAATAGAAATACTTGTACATTATGCATGATTGCATATGTATGCATGTTATGCCAAGTGTTGATGATCCACAGTTATCCTTTTCTTTGACATTTTTTTTCTCCACTAAGTAATTGAACAATGGACAAGCTATAGGATCATTAAGGACAATAAAGGAGCCATCTAGAAGTTCAAATGATGCCAATCCATATGTTTGTTTTAGTTAATATTTGCAAAAAAGAGAGTGATAGATCTGTCTTTTATTTGTCAAACCGTTATGCAAGGAGTCAAATTTAGTCAGTTATCCATACTGGCCACGTAAAAGGGTACATCAATTGTTTGAGAAATTATGACATGAATGAGAAATGTTGGATCTTTTCCTGTTGGAATTCCTTAGCATGGTCCAAGGTTGTCATTCAGTCTATTCTTCTCTAGGAATTCAGAGACAGTAATGTTGTGATATAATTATATATGTTGTACCCTAATTGGGGAGCAAACGACTTGCTAGGGTGTTCTAAGGGTTGTCACCATGCTATACATAATTTAGATTGATGACTGCTCCATTTTCCCCTCATTCCTTTTCCTTGTTAGGTTGTTCTACCACTTTTTGTGGAGCATAAAATTTAGGTGGGTTAGCTACATTAGATACAGATGTACAATGTCTTATTTATGGTTGGGTATACCTTATCAAGCATGATAGAATAGCTAATTGGATCCTCTGTTGCCTCAAAAGTACTAACCTTTGCAAATGAATGAAATAAAGTTCAGTATTAGAAATATAATGTCAGTGGCATGTTGAGTTACAGGAAGTAAGTTGAATACATGCCTCCTGGTATGATTTTTTTGTGCGTACGAGTTACAGCTAGTTGATGCATAACAGTTATTTATTTAATTGGCTTATCATGCGCTATCATTGTTTTATTCTCATACTTCTTAGAAGTCAAACCCGATGGTATTCTTGATTCTTCTAGAGAAAAGAAGACAAAATCAACTTGTATTGTTAGTTGTGTGATAGCTATAACTTCATTTATTATGGTGGTGTTTTAGTTGTTTTTTGGGATGTTAAAGTCGGTGAATAGAACCGACTTTTATAGGTATAAAAAGGGTTGTAAGATAGTGTTTTAAGGAGTGAAGAAATTAGTAAAAAATACATAGAAAAGGGGGAAAGAGAGAGACAAAAAACAAGAGAGTAAGAAAGAGTAAAAGGTAGAGAGTTGCAGCTCAAATTTTGTAACGTTTTTTATCAATATATATTGCCACATTTTTTTCTAGTAGCTTGTCCATTTTATTTTTCCCCAACAATAACAAAGATGAGAGAAATCAAAACTGCTAAAAAGTATACAAATTTAAAGGTTCTCGAGCAAATAACATCTTAAATTAGGACTTTTACCTTCATTTCATTGTAGTAGTGGGTTTAAGGGGAAGTGTTAGAAGTCAAACTCGATGATATTCTTGAATCTTCTAGAGAAAAGAAGACAAAATCAGCTAGTATTATTAGTTATGTGCCAACTATAACCTAGTATTTTAGTTGTTTTTTTAATGTTAAAGTTGGTGAATATAATTGACTTAATGGTGAATATAATTGACTTAATGGGTATAAAAAGGGTTTTAAAGGTAGTGTTTTAGGAGTGAAGAAACAAGTGAAAAACTATAGAAAGGGCAAAGAGAGAGAGACACAAACAAAAAAAAGAGAATAGGAGAAAGTAAAAGTTAGAGAGTTGCAGCTCAAAATTTGTAACGACGTTTTTTATTAATATATATTGCTACTTGTTTTCTAGTAGCTTGTCCATTTTATTTTTCCCAACAGTAACAGAGATGAGAGAAATCAATACTACTTAAAAGTATACAAATTTAAAGGTTCTCGAGCAAATAACGTCTTAAATTAGGACTTTTACCTTGATTTCATTGCAATAGTGGGTTTAAGGGGAAGTGTTAGAAGTCAAACTCGATGATATTCTTGATTCTTCTAGAGAAAAGAAGACAAATTCAACTTGTATTATTAGTTGTGTGCTAGCTGTAACTTCATTTATTATGGTAGTGTTTTAGTTGGTTTTTTGGGATGTTAAAGTCGGTGAATAGGACTGACTTTGATAGTATAAAAGCGATTGTAAGGATAGTGTTTAGTAGTGAAGAAACAAGTGAAAAAAGCATAGAAAAGGTAGAGAGAGAGACACACACAAAAAAAGAGAATAGGAGAAAGTAAAAGGAAGAGAGTTGCAACTCAAAATTTGTAACATCATTTTTTTTTAATATATGTTGCTGCGTGTTTTCTAGTATCTTGTCTATTTTATTTTTTCCCCAAAACTAACGAAGATGAGATAAATCAATACTGCTAAGAAGTATAAAAAATTAAAGGTTCTCGAGGAAATAATGTCTTAAATTGGGACTTTTACCCTGAATTCATTGCAATAGTGGGTTTGAGGAGGAGTGTTAGAAGTCAAACTCAATGACATTCTTGATTCTTCTAGAGACAAGAAGACAAATCAACTTGCATTATTAGTTATGTGCTAGCTGTAACTTCATTTATTATGGTAGTGTTTTAGTTGTTTTTTAGGATGTTAAAGTCGATGAATAGAACTGACTTTGATGGGCATAAAAAGGGTTGTAAGATAGTGTTTTAAGGAGTGAAGAAATTAGTTAAAAAAACATAGAAAAGGGGGAGAGAGAGAGAGACAAAAAAAATAAGAGAGTAAGAAAGAGTAAGAGATAGAGAGTTGCAGCTCAAAATTTGTAACGTTTTTTATCAATATATATTGCTGCCTGTTTTTTAGTGGCTTGTCTATTTTATTTTTTTTCCTCAACAATTTATATTAGAGCTAGTTCATGATTACATTTTAAGGATGTGAAAATGGTCAATATGATTCAGCCTCAAATTCCAAAATTGACAAAGACAAATTATAAAAACTGGAGCATTTAAATGAAGGTACTGCTCAGATCACAAGATTTATGGGAGATTGTTGAAGAGGGCTACACTGAGCTTGAAGATGCAACCGTTGAAGCACATTTATCAAATACGCACAGGACATCACTTAAAGAATCATGCAAGAAGGACAAGAAGGCCTTGTTTTTCATCTTTCAAGGAGTTGATGAATCACCATTTGAAAAAATAAAACATCAAAAGACACATGGGAAACTCTACATAAATCTCTTCAAGGAGTCTAAAAAACTAAAATGGTACGACTTCAATCTCTTAGATCTGAATTTAAAAAATTAAAAATATAGTTTCAAAAAATTAGTGACTATATTACTCATCTGAAAATGGTGGCGAACGAGATGAAAAGAAATGAGAAGCTCTTGATGATGTGAGGGTGATGGAATAACTATTACATTCACTGACAAGAAAATTTGATTATATCATCCCTGCCATTGAAGAATCAAAGGATTTGTCACAAATATCTATTGATAAGCTTATAGACTCTCTTCAACCTTATGAGATAAGAATAATCCAAAATGTAAATACTAATGATTTGGAGCAAGTTTTGCAAGGCAAGCTATCTATTGGTAGCAATCAAACTAGTTACCAAAAAGGCAGAGGAAATCGAGGTAGCTATAGAGGTGCCTACAGAAGTGGACGTAGTGGACAAGGATGTTGTATATGCATTTTATAGAGCATGCTCTATTTATGACGTACAAGAGTACTTTAAGTGTTTAAATGTATTATTGAGGTTATAACAAACATAACAGATAGACTAGAGACTTGAATTTTTTCAAAAACTTCGAAAAGATATGGAATGAGTCCGAACGAGCTTTAAAAGCAACAAAATGTGCTTTAGAGATTTAGGTGATACTTTTGAATAAAATCCAAACGATTTTGGTGACATTTAGTGATTTTGGGTTTCAATCTGAAAATTCTTTTAGGCAACTAAAAAGTTATCGAATAATTTCAAAATGCAATGAAAAGCTCCAAAATTAGGATTGGAATTTATAGGAACTAAAACTGGTCAAAATGGAGGTTGTTTGAATAGAATTCGGGTAATATGAAATTATTGGACTAAAATGCCCTTTTTAGAAAATAATGGGTATTGATGATTTTAAACCCATTCAAAATTTTTAAAAGCATCAAATCAATAAGTAATTATAGTATTTCATGGTCAATTCGACGATAAGATGGTTGCAAAATATTTTCAAATTTTAATTCGATTAGTTGATGAATTAAATTCAATAAAGGGCAATTTGGTCTTTTTGCATGTCATTAAAGGGAAATTTGGTCTTGTACATGTCATTAAGGCTAATTTGGTCATTTTACATGGTATTAGTGGAAGAATGAGTCATTAGAAGAGAAATAATAGGAAGGTGAAGTGTGGAATCCATTAAATGAGTATTAAGCAGAATCAGGCAAGACTTTTGTCTTCATTTAAACATAAATGTGAGAGACCAAACAGAGGGAGAAAAGAAGAGAGAAGAATGGACATTCAGCAAAGGAGGCAGAAGAAGAGTGCAGATATCATTTTTCATGATTTTGGAGCATAAATTGGATAGTTCTTGATCAAGTGGAGGTATTCATATAATACTAAGAGATAGGAAAATAAATTGGTAAGTTTTCCTAACCTAAATTTCTAGTTTTAGGGCTTTTTAGTGGAATAGATTTATTTAAGATAAATAATGATTTTTGACTTGCCATGGAGTAAATAAGTTTGGGAGCATTTAAGAGATGAATATGACAAGAGAAAGAATATATTTAGTGAATGTTTGTGTTTGGTTCTCGGATCACTTGAACCAGATATCTTGTTTTCACTATAACTTGGCGTACAAGCCTTCAAATTGGGTGATTCCAATTGGATATGAAACCTAAGACATAATACTAAAAATTGCTAGAAAAAATCCTTACCTACTTCTAGCTAAATCTTATTGGAATTTGAGATTGAAAATGGTGATCTGATGTTGTCCCTGTGTTGGACAGCTTTTCATGCTTAGTGCATGTTTCATGAATTAGAACTTCAAATGGTCTCATTTTTTATGATATGTAAATGAGAGACATAGGGGAATAAATTTATAGAAGACCTCAAAACCTAATTTGAATGTTTACTAAAATTAAGGACAAGTAGAGATATGGATTCTAGACATGGTCATAATTGTGACTTATCATACATGATTGTGATATGGTGAAATAAATTTGGTGAGATTGCATTTTGAAGGAATTGGTAAGTTAGAATGGATAAAATATGGTATTTAAGTGACTTTTGAAGTTAGATTTGAAATTGGTGACCAATAGGTTAGCTTACAGAAGCAAACAGAAATATGATTAGCATGCATGTTACACGATTAAATACAAATCTTAAATTCGGTTAAACTGAATATATAGTTTTAGTGCATAAACGAAATGCATCTTGTGTAGGTAAATGAGAGTCGTCGAACGTGTAAGTGTGGTTGGCAATAAGTGTGCAAAACTATGAGTGTATTTTAATTATTTTATATGACTAAATTCCTTGCAAAAGAACTAATAACATGTGAGTGTTCTTTAAATTGATTTTATGCAAATGTCTTTCATTTGATCATGAAATGAATATTTATGTTGAGTTTTATACAAATTATATTTTACAAGTAAATATTACTATCATAAGATTATGCTTTAGCAATATATGAGTTTTAACTTGAAAGTTAAATTTTGTATGATTGGAAGTTACATTGAATGATTATGAATCCTCCTATAATTGATTTTGGAAATAAGTTGAATTGAAAAAGTATGAGTTGCTTTTGCCTGTGGTACATTGTTAGGCATTATATACATTATTATACTGGTATATTTATAGTAGTTAACTTATTAAGGGTAATCAATATAGAACCAGCTTCATAAATAGTGGTTAACTAATCACAGGTAAGTGATGTAGAACTAGCTCTGTGACTTGTTAAGGATAAGCGATGTAGAACCAGCTCCATAACTACCGACACATAGTGGTTAACCAATTATACAGAACTAGCTCTGTAACTAGTGGATAACTAGTCACGAGTAAACAACGTAGAACCAGCTTTATGACTTTAGGCCTAGTGTACCGTATAGTAAAGAAACTAGTGGTAGGCTATGCTGAGTAAGGAAAGTCATGAAAATAGTAATTTTGCCACTATTTATGATAAAGGTGATTTGAGAAGCTCCATATGGTACTAATTCTAGTAGTTGTTTATTTTCAATGTAAAAGTTTTCAAAAAAAATTATTGCCACCATTGTTTGTTATTTAAGGAAAATGAAAACTTGTATATTATAAGTTTAATGTCGAAAAGCATTTTTGGAAAAGTATTTCAGAAAAATTGAAGTTGTGCTTTATGAAATGTTATGTTATTACCAGATTTGATGATGCACGAATAAATTGTTATGAAAAATATTTTACCATAAGCTTTATGGTTGTATGGAATATTTTAGTTATGTTGTTATAAAAAGTTAACTTTTAGTAAACTAATTACACTCACTGAGCTTGTTTAGCTCTTTCTTATTTTTATATTTTTAAACAACCCACCCAAGGTATGCCTACTGGTGCTACATTAATTGGGACTATGGCTTAAGATTAGTTGTATTGCTGGGCGCTGCTGTGCTTGTGTCATTTTACTATGTACATTTGTTTAAAGAATGGGTGTTTATAAAAGCTTTTAAATGAAATGCATGAAAATTTTTAACTTTTAAAAGTTTATTGTAGTAATTATTGAGAATTATTTGTTTGGGTTACTTGTGAGTGGACTTAAAGTCCAAAATTTGTAGTTGAGAAATTGATGTGAATATAGAAGTATTTTAAAATGTGTTATACAGGTTTTTGAAATTTAGGAATCTTAGAAAAGCAGTCATTATGCTGCCAAACTTTTTAATAAAATGTCTTGAAGAAGTTCCCATTATTTTTTACACTTGTGAAAATTAAAGTATAAAAGGTTTTTAATAGTTGAACGACTTGGCTTTGCAAGAACCCTTCAGTTGAGTTAGATATCGATTAGAGGGCCATTGTAGGGTCACCGGGAGTGCTCCACTAGGGTTTTGGAAGGGGAACTCCGTGATGTGTCCTTTTATATAGTGGATGAGGACGTGGTAGGAACTCTTTTGAAAGAGGCCAAAAAAATGAAAGCTATCAAATATATGGTCATGGTAGAGGATTTCAAAACTGATGAAGAGACAGTTTTCAACAGCAAGTTAATAAATCACAATTGCAATGTTATAACTGTAACAAGTATCCACTTTAGTTACGAGTGCATATTAGCTTCGAAAAGGGGGGAACGAATCATTTTTTAGCAGCAGAAGATAAGGAAGATGAATCAACTATTTTCTTAACATACAAAGGAAATGAAGAATCTAAGAAAAATGTTTTGTATCTTGATACCGGTGCAAGCAACTACATGTGTGGGCAAAAGGAGCTATTTACAAAATTGGATGAGACTATCCAAGGAGAAATTACTTTCAGTGACTCATTATAAATTCCAGTTAAAGGTAAAGGTAAGCTTATGATTATTTTCAAAAATGGAGAGAAGAGGTATGTATATGATTTTTATTATATACCTGCATTAAGAAGCAATATTATTAGCCTTGGTCAACTCTTAGAAAGAGGGTACGACATTCACTTGAAGGATTGCTCTCTTGCCATCAACAAAGGTGGATAATTAATTGTTAAAGTTGATATGACAAAGAATTGTCTTTTCACAGTTGATATTCAATCAGAAGTACTAAAGTGCATGAAATTTGTCATTAAAGATGAGTTATGGCTATGACATTTAAGGTTTGGTCATCTTGGTTTTACTGGCTTACAATTGTTATCAAAAGCAAAGATGGTAAATAGCCTTCATAATTTGTGAGAATCATGTATCAAAGGGAAACAACAAAGGCAAAGTTTTGAAGTTGGAAAATCATGGAAAGCCAGAAGACAGTTAGAGATTGTTCATTTAGATATAGCTGGACCATTTCATATACCATCACTTAGTGAAAATAGGTATTATATTACCTTTATTAATGATTTCAGCAGAAAAAGTTAGGTGTATATTCTTAAAGAAAAATCAGAAGCTCTTGATAAATTTAAGGAGTTCAAAGCAATAGAAGAAAAACAAAGCGGGCAATATTTAAAGATGTTTATATTTGATAAAGGAGGTGAGTACATGTAAAAGTTGTTTGAAACTTGTTGTAAAGATTCTGGAATTGTTCATCAGTTGACAACTTCATATACGTCACAACAAAATGGCATTGCAGAAAGAAAGAATTGCACAATTCTTGATATGGTGAGAAGCATGGTGAAAGGAAAGCACTTTTTGAGAACTTTATAGGCTGAAGCCATTCTATGTGATGTGTATTTGTTAAATCAGTGTCTAATAAAAAGTGTAAAATTCAAAACCCCAAATGAAACATGGAGTGGTAGCAAGCTAGTAGTTAGACATCTCAGGATTTTCGGGTGCATTGCACATGCCCATTTTCTTGATAAAAAAAGAAAGAAGTTAGATGACCAAGGTGAAAAGTACATATTTATTGGATATGAAAAGAGAAGTAAGGCATATAGATTGTACAACACTTTGACCAAGAAGGTGATCATATCTCGAGATGTCAAATTTGATGAAGCAGATTATTAGAAATGGAATAAAAAAGATAAGAAAGTTCAAGGATTATTTTGTTATGATGACTCCAATACATAAGATGAATAAGGAGATGGACAGACAGACTTCTCTACAAAACTCCATTTTAATAACTCCTAGATCAACACCATCAACTTCATCACATAGCAACAGTAGCAATAGCGATTCAGGAGGAGCACCTATAAAAATGAGGATTCTATATGATATTTTGATGCCACAGAATAGGTACAGAAAACATTTAATTATTCATTGTTTTGTTTAATGGCAGAGTGTGATCCATCAATATAAAGATGCTATTAAAGATGAGAAATGGGAAAAAAAAACCTTGAATGAAAAAACTGATGCAATTAATACAAAAGACACATAGGAACTAAAGTAATTTTCTGAAAGTGGAAGATTTATCAGATAGACATGAAATCAACTTTCTTAAATGGATACCTAAAAGAAGAAGTCTACATCAAGTAGTCACCAGGATACATTAAAAAATGAAAGTTAGACAAAGTCGTCTATCTTCTAAAGAATGGCTTTGCAAAAAGCCCATATGAGTATGCCTTATACAGGAAGAAAAATCAAGATAGAGATATCATGATTGTATGTTTACATGTGGACGATATGACCTTCAGAGGAAACGATTCAAGTATGTTCAATGATTTTAAGAAAGCTATGACTAAAGAATTCGAAATGACAAATATTGGTGAAATGTCATACGTTCTAGGAATCAAAATGAAACCAATGAGAGATGGAATATTTATGTCGTAGAAGAAGTATATGGAACAAATTCTGAACAAGTTTAGAATAAAGGATTGCAAGCCAATAGCTACCCCAGTGGAAATAGTTGTAAGATTAAGAATGGATTCAAATAAAGAGTCAGTAAACTCGACATCGCCAAGAGTCTAGTTGGAAGTTTGAGATACTTGACTTTTACATGCCTAGATATTATGTATGCAGTTGGATTGGTTAGTAGATATATGGAGAAGCCAAAGCAAGATTACTTTATTGCAGCAAAAAAAAAAAGATATATTAAAGGTACAATAAATCATGGTCTATTTTATACATATTCTCAAGATTTAAAGTTGATTGGTTATTCAAATAGTAATTATGGTGGAGACTTAGATCAAAAGAGCACCTTTGGATACACATTTCATATTGGATCAACAATATTTTCATCATCATAAAAAAAGCAACAAATAGTTGCTCTCTCGGATTGTGAAGCCAAGTGTATCGCTGCAACAACATGTATATGTCAAGCAATATGTTTGAAGAATATTTTGAGTGAGTTATATAACCCACAAGAAGGTCTGATTACAATATACATCGATAATAAATCTGCTATATTACTTGCAAAAAATCTAATGTCACACAAGCAAAGCAAACATATAGACAAAAAATATCATTTTATTCGAGAGCAAGTGAAAGACAAAACTGTATAGCTCATTCATTGCAGAACTAAAGATCAACTTGCAAATATTTTACAAACTGATGTATTTCACAAACTCAAACAAAATCTTGGCATGCAAAGTTGGGTTTGACGAGGAGTGTTAGAAGTCAAACTCGATGATATTCTTGATTCTTCTAGAGAAAAGAAAACAAAATCAACTTGTATTATTAGTTGTATGCAAGCTGTAACTTCATTTATTATGGTAGTGTTTTAGTTGTTTTTTTGGGATGTTAAAGTCGGTGAATAGAACCGAATTTGATGGGTATAAAAAGGGTTGTAAGGGTAGTGTTTTTGGAGTGAAGAAATAAGTGAAAAAAAGCATAGAGAAAGTGGAGAGAGAGATTAAAAAATAAGAGAGTAAGAGGTAGAGAGTTAACTCTACAAAGCAGTTTTTTTCCATTGGTAAACGGCAAATTTCTTGTAGTGGTTGCAACTCAAATTTTGTAATGTCATTCTTTTATTAATATATATTGTCATTGAACCCCAAGGCGCAGGTAAATTGATAAGAAGCTATTCTGGTTTAAGTGCAGACGCGGATTCAAATCGCCCTCATGTATGCAATCGTTTAAAACTTAGGGTCGGAGATTTGTCTCCCGCAAGGGACCTACTCGGCTCGAGCGGGGATTAGTCTGGATGTGGATGGTTTAAATATGATTTCCCATAGTTGAGACTCTCATAGGACACTCCGTGGGCAACCCAAATATATATATATATATGTTGTTTGTTTTTTAGTAGCTTTTCTATTTTAGTTTTTCCCCAACGATACCAGAGATGAAAGAAATCAATACTTCTAAGAAGTATACAAATTTAAAGGTTCTCGAGAAAATAACGTCTTAAATTGGGACTTTTACCTTGATTTCAGTGCAATAGTGGAGAAGAAATTGATGAAGATTTGGTAGTTTATGGATGAAGGCTTCTAGCTTGCAATAAAGAAGGATTTATTTGTCACATTTTTCCTAAGCCCAGAAAGAAAAACAAGATGCTGTGTCGCTTTGTCTTTAACAGCATAGACGGGCGACTATTACCAAGTTCCGAAATATATTCGACTAGTCCTTTGAGGCCTGCTCATAAAAGTTCCTGAAAGTATCGCCGTTTGATAAAGAAACGCCGGCCTTTTTTTTTTGTCCAAGTTCACCTCCCACAACACTATATAGATTGCTGGGGATTCAGTATTAGATCCAGAACTCCTAACGTTTTCCACTTCTTCTGTAAGCATGGAGAACAAGAAGTTTACGTTTTTGCCTACCATCGTAATAGTCTTTCTTGTTAACCTTAGTCCCATCTTAGTTCACTCCGAAGCAAACACTGCTGCAGACCGCAATAAGGAAAGTGGGCTAGAGACTTACATCGTCTTCGTCGATAAAATTGAGCCTCGGGC
The DNA here is from genome assembly GCA_025531925.1 of Erythroxylum plowmanianum. Lineage (NCBI taxonomy): Eukaryota > Viridiplantae > Streptophyta > Magnoliopsida > Malpighiales > Erythroxylaceae > Erythroxylum > Erythroxylum plowmanianum. The sequence continues at coordinate 35,921,335 of JANVCQ010000231.1, forward strand.
TGGAGTTATCCCACAATCTCGGGATTGGGATAGCTATTATCAATCTTTTTTGCCTGCTAGCAATGGCATTTTAAGCTCGCAGCGCATGTTGCACCTCTATCGAAATGTCGTCAGTGGTTTTGCTGCAAAACTGACTGCAGAGGAAGCAAAAGTCGTGGAGGAGAAGTATGGAGTTGTGTCTGTAAGGCCAGAAGAAGTGTTACCTCTGCACACCACTCGTAGTCCCAACTTCTTAGGATTGGTACAAAACGATGGTAACTGGAAGAACTCGGATTTTGGCAAAGGAGTAATCATTGGAGTCTTAGACACTGGAATCACCCCTGACCACCCTTCATTTAGCGACCATGGAATGCCTCCACCACCAGCCAAATGGAAAGGAAAATGTGAATTGAATGGATCCACATGCAATAATAAGTTAATTGGTGCAAGAAGCTTTGTATTCGATGTGGAAACTTCGCAGAAACTATCTCCATTTGACGAAGAAGGACACGGGACTCACACCGCCAGCACTGCAGCTGGTAGTTCGGTGTATGGTGCCAATGTGTTCAGACAAGCCAAAGGCATAGCTGTTGGGATGGCTCCGATGGCTCACTTAGCTATGTACAGAGTTTGTATGCCTTTTGGTTGCCCAGAGAGTGCTATATTAGCTGCAATGGATACTGCTGTTGAAGATGGTGTTGATGTGCTCTCTCTTTCCCTTGGCGGTCCTTCAATACCTTTTTATGCAGATTCGATTGCAGTTGGTGCATTTGCGGCTGTTCAAAATGGAATCTTTGTGAGTTGCTCCGCTGGTAACTCTGGTCCAGAGTATAAATCTTTATCAAACGAGGCTCCGTGGATTCTCACTGTTGGAGCAAGTACAATCGATAGGAAAATAAGAACAACAGTGAGACTTGGAAATGGTCAATCATTCCAAGGTGAATCCGTCTTCCAACCAGAAGTTTCCCTCGAAGTTCTGTATCCTCTGGTCGATGCAGCGAGTAAAACTGGTTCTCAGGCATCGGCATATTGTGGACCAGGAACGTTGAAAGGACTAGATGTGAAGGGCAAGATAGTGCTTTGTCAGAGAGGGGCAGGTATCTCAAGAATTAGCAAAGGAGTCGAAGTGAAAAATGCTGGTGGAGTTGGGATGATTCTGGCGAACGATGAGCTTAGTGGCTACAGCACTTTGGCTGATCCTCATGTACTTCCTGCATCCCACGTAAGCTATGCAGATGGGATCAAGATTAAAACATACATAGACTCAACGACAAGACCAACAGGTCAAATAACTTTCCAAGGAACTATACTTGGCATCCGAGATGTTCCATCTGTGACCTCATTTTCCTCTAGAGGACCAAACGTACAAAGTCCTGGCATCTTGAAACCTGACATTATAGGTCCTGGTGTTAACATTCTTGCTGCATGGCCAGTTTCTGTGGAGAACAAGACCAATACGAAAGCAACATTCAACATAGTTTCTGGGACATCAATGTCTTGCCCACATCTTAGTGGCATTGCAGCTGTGCTAAAAGGTGCCCATCCTGACTGGTCACCGGCAGCTATTAAATCTGCTATAATGACCAGTGCATACACAGTTAACCGATTGGGACGACCCATTTTTGACGAAAGGTCGGTTCCCGCTGATGTCTTGGCCACCGGAGCAGGCCATGTTCAGCCTTCAAAAGCAATTGATCCCGGGCTTGTCTATGACATCCAACCTGATGATTACATCCCTTACCTATGTGGTTTAGGTTACACTGACAGAGACATCTCTTACATGGTTCAACGTAAAGTTAAGTGCATAGAAACGTCGAGTGTTGCTGATTCAGAGCTGAACTATCCTTCATTTTCAGTTGTTTTAGGGCCCACAAGTCAGACATACACAAGAACCGTAACAAACGTTGGCCCTGCTAATTCGATGTATACTGCTAAGGTCTACTCACCAGCAGGAGCGACCGTCTATGTGTATCCTGAGAAATTACAATTCACTTACGTGAAGCAAAAATTAAAATTCTATGTATCGGTTACCACGAGTGAAGGATACAAAACCGAGAGAAACTTCTCCCAAGGAAGCTTGGTTTGGGTTTCACAGTACCAACATTTCGTCAGAAGCCCCATATTGGTCACATTTTGAGGGATGAAGTTGATGCCAACTCGTTGGAAGAATGCTACCAAGCTTTCTCCTTTAGAATTAGTTGAATGTTTCTGTCAAAGAGTATTCTCTTTTCAATTATTGTTTTCTTCTCGATTAATCATATACAATGCCCTGTAGGATCACGGCGCCGGCTTTGTACTTGTCACCGTGGTTGAAGATTCAGTCAATTTAATAATTATAAGTTTGCCGAAGTTAATGCTTCTACTTATTAATTTCGCACGTTAATTTTATTTTTCACATTAAGAACCTCAATCCACATTAAGAAATAAACCTTTTCTTATGCAATTGAAATATATATATATATATATATATATATGGTAATTTTACAAATTAGTCTCAAATTGATGTAATAACATGAACCTTCTCAATTTTAAATTAGAACAATATCTCTTATAAATAGGAAAAGTAATTTATCTTCCATAGAAACAAGTGAATCGTTTCTTTTTTAAGTAAATTACTCAGATCTTCATCAATTGAAATTAAATTTAAAATGTTTCGTAAGGAAGATCTTCATCCTACACTATAAGGTCAGAAGCCAAAATTCCCGGAAGGCCTTGCAATTATAATCAAGGCTTTAAAAACTGGACCAGACCGTCTAATCCGGCCGAAAAAAGTTTGAACCAATCAGTGGACTGGTTCGATTTCACCTAATAACTTCTCACATAAAAACCGTCCGGTTCAACCTTTTTTTGGGTTGGACCTAAAGGTCTGGTTCAGTTTTTAAAACAATGCAAAATCCCCTTCCTTTCTTTAATCAAAACTTTCGCATTTATAGAATTGTTGCGAAGAATATGTTCACTTAATTACTAAACCAAATTCATCAAAATTATGGTTAATAATATTTATTTCTTTTTGGATGCTTTGTCTTCCTACATAAGGGAGGAAGAAGAGAACTTTACTATAATCACATTGAAGACTAAATGACGCCATTACTTATTACAATATAAGTGCCTATAAGCATAAAATAATTTTCCTACATTATATCATAATTTTGTTAAAAACATTATATAAATCGTATTGCCACCTACAAAATGCTCAAGTCACATATTTCTTCTCAATGTCCTCTATTTTGTTTGAGTTGAAAATCATTTTCTCTCTTATTTCTTATTACACGCAATACCACCATCAATACACATTTTAAAGTATATTGATGAAACTTGCAAACATATACATATTAAACTCCGAATTATTATCTAAATTATACTTTCATAAAATATTCGTTGCTCATAAATAAATATGAAATAAATATACATACCTATTAGTTATACATGCATTAATGCTAAACTCTAGATGTTGCTCAATATTTCTTCCATAGGCAAAAGGTACAAATTTAATTAATATTTCATAAAATTATAAGTTAATTTCTAACATTTTGAGGCATTTAAATGAATTCTAACATTTGCAAATTGTTCAAATTTAAATAGAGTAAAATCTTGTCAAAATTATTTATGAAGAAAATGCATTTGTCACAACGAATGAATTAACAATATCTACTGATGGTCAATTTATATCTTATTTTAATCATATTTAAGTTAAAATTATAATGTTTTACAAGTTTTCAATTGAGAATAATTTCATACATTACTAATTTATAATTTATTTTAATGCAGTATAAGAAGTTGATGCAAATACTTTAGATGAAAACATAGTTTATGAATCTTTAAATAGCGTTGAAAAATTTGGACCTTTTGATGATAATGAGATACAACCTCCTTCAGAAATACAATTTTGATTTTTATTGTTATTTTAATATTTATATTAGACTTATATTTATTTCTTATTAATTCATTATATAATAATAGACATTGATGTATTTTTATTTCAATAAAATATTTTATTTTTACCTATTCTTATAAGTTTTACTTCTTATTTATTATATACCAGTTTTATAGCGGTTCACTACCGATTAAATCTTTAAAATTTAAATCTTTCTTTCGACTGGTTCGATGTTCGGTCCAGTTTTTAAATCATTGCTTATAATGCTACTTTGAGAAAAGGGTAACTAAATGATACGAACTCACCTCCACTAACTTCACATTTTGTGCAATTTCTTAATAGCAATTATTTATTCTAACGAAGAGGGCGATAATTCCCATAGAATGGTATGATTTGGAAGTTGGCCAAAACCGTTCAAACAGTTATTAGGGATCTTATGTCAATCAATTATATTAAGCAATTCACAAATAAAAAAAGATTTGTAATCCAATTTTACAATACAAAATTTTAATGAAATGAATTAATAATAAATACTTTTCCACAATTATTTTCTTCTAAAATTGACTTAATGCTAATCCTACAGGGAAAGTTTTGACGACTGCTCACTGTTCCAGCTTTAATCCATATACTAACCATTAATACTAAATAATTCAAAATATGAATGTAACATTTAAGATTTTTATATAAATATTATTTTTAAATTATAAACAATCTATTCAACTACGTTTAAGTATACAAAATAAATCAAATGAACTTAAGTATTTTATATTGAAAAACACAT
>JANVCQ010000231.1:35948948-35959289 GCA_025531925.1 Erythroxylum plowmanianum
TATTAGAACGGGCCCAAATTATTTACTGATATCTGCGCACTCGATTGGTTTTCAAAGAAAAAAAAATGTATTACCGACTTTTGAACTGTTTTGATTGCTCTAGCATATCACCCTCATGAGGCACGGGCTCGGATATCACCATTGATATCGGGTTCGGGTCTTGCGGGAGTGGAATGCTACAAGTTAGATGGACTTTAGGTTTGTTAAACGAACTTTCTTGGGTCTGTGAGGACCCCCAGCCTGGCCCATGTCCATTTAACAGACATTAAGTCTGTTAAATGGACCTTCTCGGATTTGGAGAGCCCCCCAGCCCCATGTATGTCCGTTAGGCGGACGTGTGTGTTCGTTTAATAGACATACATTGTACACTTTTGTAAATTTACGTTTTTGGCCCTCTAAATGACAAAATTTTTCTTTGAGTCTTCACAAAAGTTGTAGATCTAAAAGTCCTCTTTTAAACCATCTAAGAATGACCTTAATCTGACATATCTAGTGAAAGTTATGTCAATTGTCCCGAAACAAGTTCAGTATAATTGAGAACAAAATCATGTTTGATTCTTTTGGACATAACTTCATCCTCCGACCTCCAAATGAAGTGTTTCTTGAATCAATATATTCCTAACGCATTTTTCTATCTCACCATAAAAATTGGTAGCTTTTGGTTTTAATCTGGAAAAGATTGATGGAAAGATAGTGAGGGGGTTAGTTGAGCATATAAGAGTATAATTACAATAATAAAAACAAGATAACAAAATCAAACATGTTTTTGATAATTTTTTATTAAAAATCTCAATCAAACATGTTTTTATCTTTTAACTAAAAACATAAAACTAAAACTAAAAGTAAAAAAAAGAAATGGAACCAAACTATCCTAAAGAATTCAATGTGACATATGCCTAATTGAAACAAGATTAAACTTAACTCGTTAGAGGCAGTGGATACTTCTATTACAAGTTTGTTAAAAATATATATAATTCATATCCAATTCAATTTTTTATAAATTTATTTTTATAATTTATGTAATATCTTTTCAAAGTATTATGAAAATCTTCTTTACCATATTTATAGCAAGACAAATATTATTATTTTTAACAAGTAAAACTTAAATTATCTAATTTTAAAATAACTTCTATTCAAATTTAATTTAAACCTGTGAGTTGAATGTGAATTCAAAGAATTAATAAATAAATTTTATTTTTAATTTAGACTTATCTAACAGTGAAAAAAATAATAAATATGAAAAATTAAACCTTTGTACTAGTCTTTCAATGGTCAATAACCAACATAGCAAGGATAAATGGACTTGTGTAAAAGAGAACGCAAAAACAAGAAGAATAAATGTTTTAATTCGACTGTATCATTTTCTTTTCTTTTTTTAATAATCTCTTTAGTTAAATTATGTTTCTAACTGTTGAATAATAGGTGCTTGGATGGAGTAAATTCGTGAAAATGAAATGAAAATAAGAAAATAAGAAGATGCTTCTAGCCTAGGAGGGACAGCAACTTTGGTATTAATTCAATGGACCAAATTCGTTATAGAGATTAAAATGGCATTTCTAAGGTCGGTCTCATCGACAACCAAGACAGCCGTAGCAGCAGCTGCTCTACCAGCAGCTTTCTCTCTATCTTCCTCTCACTCATTTCCTCCAAATCCTAAACCCCACAACCTCTCTAACCTCTTTCTCTCCTCAGCGTCACCTGTGTTTGGCGCTCGCTTTGGCCTCACAAAGGGATTGTCTCAGCCTCCATTAGCTATTAGTATGGACGCACCAACCTCCGATCATAAACCCACATCACAGGTTCTTTGTCTGATCGGTGCCCACTTTTTTTTTTTAATCTAAAGCTTTCTTCTTTATTTCTAAAGTTTGAATCTTGATTGTTATTTATTTTGTTTTTGCAGGAAGGTGCTGTGTTGCCTGAGTTACTTGTAAGTTTTATTCTTCCCTTTGGGACTATATTCCATATCTTGATTATTTAAAAATGAAGAGAGGAATTTGTAACCATTTTCTGATTTTTCACGTTTCTGGATAGAATTTGCCTTCGTTTATCGACGATAGTAATTCAATAAATAATTTATTTCTTTTAATTATGGTACCCTCTAATTCGTCTTCTTTTATTTAAATTTTGTTTGTTGCATAAAATTTATGTGCTCATGTTGAGTCATTTTAACTGAAAGTTTTGGAATTTAATCTTCTCTTGCTTGAGAATAGACAGAGTACATGGTGGATATGAAGTGTGAAGGCTGCGTTAATTCTGTCAAGAGTAAATTACAGACTGTTGATGGTATACTTTTACCTCTGTAGCTTATATGAACACACTTCAATGATAGAAGAAAAATTTTTGGTTCTCACATAGAATTTGTATTGCTTTTACTCTATTTGCAATCGTTAGGGGTAAAGAATGTGGAGGTGGACTTGGGAAGTCAAGTGGTCAGAATACTTGGCTCTTCACCTGTGAAGACTATGACTGAAGCACTTGAGCAGACTGGTCGAAAGGCTAGATTAATTGGACAGGGCGTACCCGAAGGTTGGCCAATCAAAAATTTCTGGATTCTTCAGTTTGTCTTTTCCTCTTCCTTCTGGATTTTGTCACGGTTGCAATTTCTTTAACAATTTAGCTATAGATGAATACTTTTCATGTGCTTAAGTTTCAGATATCAGGTAGATGCCACTTGTGACCCTACCATATTGACAATTTTTGCACTTTTTAATTTCTTTCATGGTTTTAGCTGAATTCATTTCTTAGGTATCCTTCAGACATGGAAGCCCTAAATGGCTGCAGTGATCCCCTGGAATTTCCATCAATTTTGTAACTAGATCCCTATTAAACAGCATTTCTTACATGCAACTATTTCACTTTCTTTAACCATACTAAGTTTTAAGTAGTCTTCAAGTTTCTGTTAAGGTATAACTTATAGAGCTACCGAAAATGGGTATAATTGTTATGTATGACTGGGATTAAATACTTTAAGCTTATTGTGATGATTAACTTCTAGCTTCTATATTTTGATCTTTTAATGCATAATTTGATTGGAAATATTACTTTGGAACAGGAAACACCTACCATACATAATCTTGATTCCTGCATACAGTAACACAAGCTTGCAATTAATTTGTTTTTCTTTTACTTCTTCCTTCAACTGTCATTTCAGTCATTTGTTTATCATGCAGTTTTGTGTATTACCCTTTTGCCCTTAGTTGTGAAGTCTTAGGGAGAAAATATGGAAGAGTAGGCCATTCTTAGTATATATCATGGAAATGTAAGTGCCGTTTACTTTCTTTTGTGTCCCAGATTTTTTAGTGTCTGCCGCAGTTGCTGAATTTAAAGGTCCAAAAATCTTTGGGGTAGTTCGTTTTGCTCAAGTCAATATGCATTTGGCTAGAATTGAATCCAGCTTTAGTGGATTGTCTCTTGGGAAACATGGTTGGTCTATCAATGAGTTTGGAGACCTGACAAAAGGTGCAGCAAGCACTGGGAAAGTGTATAACACCACAGATCAAGATGGAAAAAAAGAGGTTTGTATGAGCTAGCACTTTATTATTTATACGGCAGCTCCTTTATTCTGCCTCGAACTCCCTGGCTATTGAAAGTAATTACGATCATTTACTATGAAGTTTAGCCCATTGAAACGTGTGTGGTCTGGTGCTATCATGTTCCCTTTGTCAATTTTTTTCACTTATAGAGTAGCCCGTATGACTGACTTGATGTGTTTTTATAACTTCATTACATTTTACGAGTCAAATCACTGAATCATCATGCGTTTTATGACAGTTGTTTTGTACTTCTTTGTATAAAGGCTTCATTCTGTTGTTGCAGTTGCTCATCATTCGTATTGTTCTGATTTATATGTTCAAGTTGACGTGATACTATGCCTACATAAGTGGTATTTTGATTTAGCAGCCTCTTGGCGACCTGGGAACATTAGATGTTGATGAGAAAGGAGAGGCCTTCTTCACAGGCACGAAGGAGAATTTGAGGATAGTAGATCTGATTGGAAGATCAGTAGTGGTTTATGGAACTGAAGATAAATCAGATAATGGCCTTACAGCGGCAGTAATAGCTAGAAGTGCTGGCGTTGGTGAGAACTACAAAAAGCTTTGCACTTGCGATGGTACCACAATATGGGAATCAAGTGATAAGGATTTTGTCACCAGCAAGGTCTGAGATTTTTAGAACCCTGGAAATCCTCTATAAAATGGTACCCTTACTACCACCGTGGAGGTTTGTTGTATTTTCTGTATGAAGCTTAGATGTAAGACACAGAGATGTCATATATCCTGAAATAAAGCTGTCCATTAAATGGATGGAGCAGTAGTATTTTTAGCCTTGTCAAGATACAAGGACTTAGTGGATTTAATATAAGCTCCGTTTTTGTCTGCTTGGATAATCGTTCAGATTTGGAACCTTTTGAGGGATGGACGAGCTGGGTCAGTCCGACTATATTCAGCAGATAGAATTTTTGCAAGATTTTCATGGGCGTGATATGATATCCAATAATCTCACTCAAAAATCTATAACGGAAATTGCTACTAACACCTTGGCAGCAAGCCCTGCGCCGTGATTGTTCATAAGGAATCACACGAACACCAGGCAAGCCTCTCGAGTCCTGACCCTCTTTATCCACTTGCCCTTTATAAAGGAACACACTAATTTTCTCACACATATCACAGAAAAACTACGTAAAGTCATAAAATATCACACCACCTCAAATTAGTTTAATTAGGGGGATTTCGTCAAATCATATGGTTGGAGTTACAATCATGTCACCTTTCTTCAGATAATAAAGTAAATTAATTTGACAAGGTATGTTATTTTATAACTTTAGGAATTTGTTCTCAATCAAATGCCTTCCCGTGCTATGAATACAAGAAAGCACAGAACTTGGATTTACATTAACAAGACGCACATATTATGATATCTGCCGCCTAAAAAACATGTATCTCTAAACGGCAAGTGATAGGTAGCACTCGTAAATGAAAAGGAAAAAGGGTAAGTGAATAGGTTAGGAGGGAAAAAAAAAACCCGAAGAGAAGAGTAGGGGTGATATAGTCTGCTCCTTTTCATTATAGATGGTAATTACAAGTATAACAGTTTTGTCAATCATTAACTCGTCCCATTCACAACAAACTTCTGTTTTTTTTACATATATTATTTATTTAGCTAATAAAGTATCCCAGTCCAAATTATAATCACTAGCCCGAATTGGCTTGTTGACGATATGCTTGCTCTTCCAAGCCTCAATAGGTCCAGTTCCAGTTGTCGTTGTATCATTATCTTCTTTGTCAACAACGACCTTGTCCTCAATGTTGAGGCTAAGATAACGAGATTCTATATCATGCTTTCTTTCCCGTGTGGCTTCAATATTTGGTAATTACTGTTAGTTTATGCCCTATAGCCAATCGCTTTGGTTGTAGTTTAGTAATAAGTTATTTAAAAGCATTATTTATCTTATACATGTTTAGATATATATGATAAAGTCCATGGAATAATTGTACATTGTAAATAAAATTATAATGAGATTATAATTATGAGATTCATATTATATTTATGTATTATTCGTAAATATTCCTAATCATTGTTATATTAAGATTGGACACTAATAAAATGTAAAAAGACTAGCATACGTTTTGTTTTTTCTTACGAAAGAAGTAGTTGATCTCATAGGCTAAAATATAGCGATACTTAAATAAATGTGTGGGTGCTTATTAGAAAACAAGTTCACTGAACAGATCTGATATGAGAAATCTTTTTGGAACATTACTTGTATATCTCTAGAATTCTTATTATAATGATTGTATAAGTAATCCTTTAACTTGAGATCACCAAAGTTATCTTGTATAAGGATTGCTATATTTTGATACTATTTATGAACTATTTAATCATAGGTTGTTCAATCGGTAGTCATTAGATGTAGCATAAATTATATGGAGATAGTTGCGTGATCAAGATATGATTTATCATCCTAAAGTAATTAGGGAGAATGCTTCGTTATTCTCGATTAATATTAATTCAAGAAATCCTTAGTTAAGATGGAATGACGTTTTGTAAATAGTTTATAAATATCATTAATTGAATCAATAGCTAATGGCGGAGAACTAATATGATTAGACTCAAAATAGAGTAGACATTAATTCCATACTCTATATCTAATCGGAACATTGGTTGATGAAAAGATTGAATTATACGAAAAAATTATAGATGGAAAGGTTAGCTAAAACTACTTTGACATTCCTAAATATTTGGGTGGCATGATGCTTTGCTAGACGCTAATCTTGATTTATGATTATAAATTGTTTAATTAGAGAATTAAAGATAAATTAAAAGGAGTTTTAATTTATCTAATTAGAATTTATAATCAATGGCAACATATTTGGGTCTCACATATAAAATGGGTTGAAGAGAGTAAAGTTAATTTAATCAAGTTGGACTTGATTATAATGTTTGAAAAATTGTATAATTAAATATGAGATATTTAATAAATAAGGATCAATATGAGATGTTGAATCTTATATGGGCATAATTGGTATTTAATTAGAATTATTTGTAATTCTAATTAAGTTTAATTGAAATTATAATTTAATTTCAATTAAATTACTAAAACGTCCAAAGCTTATTATAAATAGGCTTAAGCTTTATGCAGCTAGTACTTCTTGCTTAACCCTCTCTGTAAGAGTTACAGAGTTCTTTCAACTCATTATGTGGATATCGTTAGAGATCGAACATTTGTCCGACTATGGTGGTTGAGACGGATCGGTTTTGAAAATGATTCGAGGGATACGATAAGATAAAGATCAAGCTTCATAATAAGGTACGAATTAAGTTTCTGCTTTATTATGATTTATGTTAATCATTTTATAGAATTAAAAGTGTCAAGATAAATTGAAAATAGTTTCCAATTGGATTTGAAAACTTTTTCAAATCAAATTAAAATTTTATTTGGAATAGGAATTTAATATATTTAGGAATCAATAGGTTTAATGTAATTTAATTTTTCAAGGAATTGAAAATATTTTTTAGATTATGAAGATCTATAACTAGATTCAAACAAAGCTTGATATATTATGCATATAATTTGATTATGAGTGCATAACTTGTATACTATATATATATATATATATATATATATATTGGATGCATGTTAATTGCATGTTTTATATGTCTGATATTTTACATGCAATTTTATATTTGATGAAAATACAAAATTAAAATGCCTTGTTAAAATATTAAGTATACGTTGAGAACGTGGTTGTTTCCTTCCATTGTTATAAGAATAAATCAGAGTTTTGTTTTATTGTAGGTTTGTTGAATAAACTCAAGGTCGCTTTAACTTAAACATGTTTAATTTTATAACAATGGATTCTACTTAACTAAATTTATGTGATTTGGATGAGCAAATTTATGATCACAAGAATTTAAACAGGGTTAGGAATGACATATAAGATATGTTTTGACAAGAGTTGTTACCTAACAGATCTAGGAGTCATATGATATGTGAATGATAAAGTTGTTATCTACTTAATTTAAGTCTAGTTGTTTTGTTGAGCAAACTTAAGATTAACTATACTTGAATGGGATCTTAGCCTTCTAGAAAGATTAGAGTAATCTTTACGAATAGTAGTGAGGGCTATTACTTCGAATAAAATAGTAGGAGTGACCAAATACATGATTAAATTCCTAATCTATTTTTGTAGTCATGGCATCTAATTAATTACTTGCATTCTTACATTTATTTTGTTCTGAGTGGAATTTATCTTGTTTAGTATAGTTGATACTTAGTGAACTAAATTTCTTGGACATATGATTATGTTTGAGAAAAGTTCTCAAAAGTTAGATAAAAGATTGTATGTCCACTATATTATTATGCTATAATCTCTGTTGAGGATTTGGTGACAAAGTTTTAGAGATATGTCAAAATCACATAAATGACAAAATGTATTGACATTTTAAGTTGACTAATGTCTCATAAACTTTGATGACAACATGTAAGATATAATTTAACACTATGATAGCAAGAAGCAAGAGCTTGCATGGAATAGATCTAAAAGGTATATTACCTTGATGAAATTATTCCACTTAATTTAGCCTAATAGAAGCGTAATTGTGGACTACAATTAAAGGCTTAGCTATAGTATGATAATAGTTTTCATAAGTAGAAAATGATTGCATGACTTTTCTTACCTAAATGTGATATGATAGAGATCATATGTATTTCTAATTTATGCTTATGAGTATTTGATATTAAATTTAGAGTCAACATTATTGTAACGTTCAAAGCATGATAAGAAATAGATTTTTAAGTAAAAGTAATTGATCCAAGTCGTTGCAAATAATTTGTATATGTATTGGATTAAAAGGAGACTTATTATTGTAATGTTCAAAGCATGATAAGAAAAAAGATTGTTAAGTAAAAGTAGTTGATCCAAGTTTATGCAAATAATTTGTATATGTATTGGGTCAAAAGGAGGCTTATGCTTAACATAAATAACAAGAATAAAAAGTTGGATAACCGAGAAAATCATTTTATGCCATATTGGTTAAATCAATAAAACGATAATCATAAAGTTACATACAAGGATATATCTATCCTTTTGATTATAAATCATATGAAACTTGTCAAGTTGAAGAATAACCAAATCAACCTTTGGTAAAAGGATGATAATGGTATTGAATTGTTAAATCTTATACATGTGATGTATTCAATGGAATAATAATTCATAAAAAGGATAATACTTATATTTCATTACGTGATATAGTCATACGTATTAAATGAAATAATGATTTATAATTCTGAAAAGTTCAAATTGTTTGAATCTAAGTAGAAATAAAGCATTGAGAATGCTAAAGCATTTTTAAGTGATAGATTTGGTGAGTTTTAAATTTTTAGTTATCTATAGGGAATGAGATTTTCTAGTAACTACCTTCATAACTAAATTCATAAGAGTATGGATTTATGTAAGGAGAAAAATATAATATGAGATATTATATGATGCAATAATATTTCTTCTATAGCTATACCTAATATAATGACTTACCTTCTACAGTTCCAATCGAATCAAATTAGCAAAACTTCATATTAAATATGAAATGCTAAGTCTTTGAAAGAGTCAAATTTAATGATTTAAGGATGTAATGCTTATTAAATTTAGAACTAAATTGGGTAATGAAAGGTTATGAGATAGCCAAAGAGTTGGATATAATCTTACACACTAATTAAATGAATCATTTGATTCAGTGTTTATTTATAGGAGAATGGTTCTCAAGATAAATTGGGGAGTAATATGAAATTTGAAAAGTTCAAATCTCATTACCATACATCAAATTGGAACTATTGCTTTTATTGATACGTTTAATGTATCGTTAAAAGGTTATGAGACGTTGAAAGATTCACTTTCATAATGAATTCAAAGAGTTTGTTTTTAAGATAGTTGTGAATTTATCATGTCTATAAGAGTGTTAGTGGGAGTATAGTTGTCCTCTTTAGTAACAATATGTGGGGACATATTGCTCATAGAAAACAAAAAATTCTAACTTTCAATTGTTGAAAACATAATTATCTTAGAACAACTCCTATTGGATATGAAAAAGTAAAAACTTAATTATGGGAATTATATCTATAAAGATAGATTGGATGTTGTTAACTTATTCTAAGTCCAAGTACATAGATAATGTACTAAATATGTTTAATATTTAAGATATATTTGATATTTATGAACTATTAAAGATATCCATTATTCTGTGTGTGAGTTGATATTTGAGTTCAAGGTGATAAGAGTATAACTTTAGAAGTAAATCCTAATTAATGTTTATTTTATTTAGAATAATAACCTTTTAAGATTGGAAAGGTTCCAATGTAGCAATTGGTTTCTAATTAAGTCATAATACATTTTTCATTTAGTGAACATGATTATTCGGATCAATAAGTTCTGTAGTGAACTTGATATAGTTCCTTCCATTGTTTAAGATAGTAATATACTGTAGAACATTAGAGCCATTAGGAATACATAAGGAGCTAATGTCTCATTAAAGATCCAATGACATATTTAGGCAAATTTTCTTAATTATGATGATATTAAGATGGGAGTTATAAGATTTAAGCAAGTGTTTACAATAGAATTCTCTCATTAATCCACTGTTCCAGCAGTAGAATAATCATCATATGGTGATATGGTATGAGATACTTAAATGATTGTTTTAGTGCAAGTGAGAGATTATTGGTTTATGCCCTACAGCCAATCACTTTGGTTGTAGTTTAGTGAAAGGCATTCTTTATCTTGTACATGTTTAGATGTATATGATAAAGTCCATGGAATAATTGTACATTGCAAATGAAATTATAATGAG
>JANVCQ010000231.1:35959389-35976851 GCA_025531925.1 Erythroxylum plowmanianum
CATTTTGTTTTTCCTTATGAAGGAAGTAGTCGATCTCATAGGCTAAAGTATAGAGATACTTAAACAAACGTATAGGTTCTTGTTAAAGAACAAGTTTATTGAACATAACCTATGTGAGAAATCTATTTAGAATATTACTTGTATGTCTATGGAATTCTCATTATGACAATTTGATAAGTGATCCTTTGACTTAAGATCACCAAAGTTATCTTGTATTAGGATTGCTACATTTTGATACTCTTTCTGAACTATTTAATCATGGGTTATTCAATCTTTAGTCATTAAATGTAATATGAATTATATGGAGATAGTTGTGTGATCAAGATATGATTCATTAACCTAAAATAATTAGGGAGAATGTTCTATTGTTCTAAATTAGTATTGATTCGAGAAACACTTGGCCAAGATGAAATGACATTTTGTACATAGTTTACAAATATCATTAATTGAATTAATAACTAATGGTGACAAACTAATATGATTGGACTCAAAATAGAGTAGACATTAATTCTATGCTTTATATCTAACCAAAACATTGATAATGAAAGGATTGAATTATACGAAAAAACTATGCATGGAAGGTTAGTTAAAACTATTTTGACATTCCTAAATATTTGGGTGGTCATGATGCATTGCTAGGCGCCAATCTTAATCTATGATTATAAATTGTTTAATTAGAGAATTAAAGATAAATTAAAAGGAGTTTTAATTTATTTAATTCTAATTATGAATTAGAATTAGAATTTATAATCATTGTCAACATATTTGGGAACCTAATAAGTCTCACATATAGAATGGATTGAAGACAGCAAAGTTAATTTAATCATGTTAGACTTGATTGTAAAGTTTAAAAAACTTTATGATTAAATATGAGATATTTAATAAATAAGGATCAATATGAGATGTTGAATCTTATATAGGCATAATTGGTATTCAATTAAAATTATTTGTAATTCTAATTAAGTTTATTAAAATTAGAATTTATTTTCAATTAAATTACTAAAATGTCTAAAGCTTATTATAAATAGGCCTAAGCTCTATGGAGCTAGTATTTCTTGCTTAACCCTCTCTGTAATAGTTATAGAGTTTTCTAAACTCATTTCGTGAATACCGTTAGAGGTTAGACATTTGTGTGGTTACGATAGTTGAGACAAATCAGTTTCAAAAACGGTTAGAGGGATACGACAAGACAAAAATCGAATTAAGTTTTTGCTTTATTATTATTTATGTTAATCATTTTATAGAACTAAAGAGATCTTGGTTTTTAGGAAATCAAAAATTATGAAAAATTTCTTGATTATTTTGCTACGATTGGGATTATATTCCCATCCAGTTTCCCAATAATTACTCCATTTGACTAGGATTTATTCTAGCTCTTATACTTGGGATTTCGCTAAACGTTGCTGCAGAATCTTTTCATGCTCAAGGATTAGTTGACCTTTAATTGTTGGTTCAGGTAAAGGGGTAGGTCTAGGTGCAATGTCTCCTTGATATGCCTTCTGTCTATCCTTCAGGTGGCTCTAGCTCATACGCCATTTGTGCAATCTTATGTAGTACTTTATATGGTCTAAAGTATTTTTTGGCCAACTTTTACAAGGTCCTTGTCACAACATAATGTTGTTGACGTGGTTGCAATATGAAAAAAGACCAATTGCCAACCTCAAGCTATTTCTCCGCTTTGTTCCTATCAGCACACATTTTCTTTCTCTTTTAAGCCCTTGCTAAATTTTCCTCCAATTTAGGTAGCAAGGTTTGCCTCTCTAGCAAATAATCTTCAAGTTGAACCATTTTGGCTTGGCCAGGTAGATAGGAGGAGTATGGCCATATACAACCTCGAATGAGGTCATGCCAATGGAAGAATGCATAGAGGTGTCGTAAGTAAAACACATAATGAGACCTTAGTTACGTATCCCGAATCAAATGTAAAAGGGAAATAAACGAAGAAAGGCAAAAAATGTTTAATTTATGTTCCATAATTTCAAACAAGTTTTTCGAGGCCGTAATGAGCACGAATCCATCGTCGCCTTCACGAGAATTACTCATGGGGATGTGGTAAATTCTTTCAAAAATTTTCTCAAAACATAAACTTTGTTAATGGGTCTGTAGCGCCCCCTTATCGCAGGGTACACATCGAGACGCCCGGAGGTCATTCCGGTATATATCCTACAATAAGGGCGAGCTACGTTTGGTCACTACATTGACTACATATGGCATGGTATCATAATTCATTTATAAAACATCAATAGAAAATTACAATTTTTTAAAACCAACTTTTTCTTTGTTTCATTTCATAAAACCCAAATGTCTACATTGTGTCTTTCAACATTTTTTATATGTACATCGCCAAAACCTAATACAAAAGTACTACATGAAAGAGGAAAATATACACAATCTAACTAATTTGTCCAAAAAATCATAGCTGACCGACTTTTGAGCCATGACTTCTCTTGCCAATCATAAGCTACACGACTGGTAGAGCCTTTCAATAGCTAGAGTCGTCTCTCGGTCCTAAAAAGACAACGTTGTAATTTTGGTAAGTTTTGCGAACTCAATGAGGTAACCATCATCGATGGTTCACCCAATTCATGCAATACATCATTTCACATAACATATAATCACATATTGCACTTTATATAAGTATCACATTTTCACTTAAGCATAAGCAAATTTGGCATTTCATTCCAGCAAACGTACTTAACAATATTCATATGAAATGCTCATGAGACATTTTCCAATTATTACGTTGTTGTGACTAAGTGCCTGAACTATCTCATATCCATTTTGGATACCGGGCTCATTAATAACTATCCCTTATCCGCTTGGCGGATACAGGGTTCATTTTACATAGTGAGCCTTAGGCTTTTAATCACTTTTAAGCTCGAGGCTCATTTTCACTCGTTGAGCTTTAAGCTCTGATCGGTGGCTACTCTGGTCACAACTGTCATTATCTGATTATTCATTCATGTATGGAATGCATGTACCACAATCACTCACATTATAAAGCACTTAGGTCTTCACATTCACATTCAAGTAGCACTTCAATATCCATATCCACATTCACATTCATCGGACCTTCTGTCCGGAATCCACAATTAAACACATTCAATTATCATTCAAATTATAAATTAAGCAAACAAGTAATTAAGTGAGACCGTCTAGGTTACTCATAGTTTGCTCCAAAAACTATCCACAATTAAACACATTCAATTATCATTCAAATTATAAATTAAGCAAACAAGTAATTAAGTGAGACCGTCTAGGTTACTCATAGTTTGCTCCAAAAACTATTGCTTTGAAGTTTCGGCAACGTTTGGAGGATGGCGCTCAATTCGTTCCTCTATATTATGCAAAACATACACATATCACAATTTTCACAATTATAAGTGTTTAATAATGCACATGTAGGAAATGAATTATGTACAATGCATGTTCATGACAATCCCGAGTAGCTTTCCATCAATTCCTTCACAAAAATCTTTTTCATATCAAAACTCATCTAAGAATAATTTATACTTAGGTTTATGCCTCAGTAAAACCATTGAAATCACAATTCATTTCTCATTGGCTTATTTTTAGATTTTTCCAAGACACACTTTCAGGTCTACTGTTCACGTTAAATCAGAGAGTGCAATTGATATAATTTGGTCATACCCTCTTTCAAAAAAGTGTTCCTCTATGTCTTATGTTTCTATTGACACCAAAATCACTCAATTTGGTTCAATAATTTGGAAGATATTCCTCAAACATTTTCAGACTGCTTTTATCCAAAACAGTGTACTATACACAACTTCCTTCCAGAAATTAAACATCTTAGAGACTGAATCACAATTTGACTTCTTCAGATAATTTGTAAGCTTATATCTCTTGTTTACTCCAAATTAAAAATCATCTCATTTAGAATCTTATAGATCCAGGTATAACCAAAATAGCCAAACATGTTCAGTGAAATCACACCAGTTCATAATATTCCAACATATTCCCTCACTCTCTTTCAACCAGACTTTTCCAAATAAATTCATAATGTTACCAATTTTCATGGAGAAATGGAAATGTGTTAGGGATCTATTGGTCCAAGAATCACTATATTTAGATGTCGGATGACAAAATTATGGCTAAAAGAATCAAGCAAGGTTCTGTCCTTAATCATATCGAACCTATTTCGGACGAACTACCATAGCTTTCGCTATAGCCATCGGATCAAGGTGTTCTTTAGATGATTTTGAAGAAGATTTAGAGATCTACAACTTTTATGAAGACCTAGAAGACAAATTATATCATATGATGGGTCACAATTTGACCAGAATAAGTTTCAATCAATATAAGACAAAGCAGAAAGTCAACCTAAGAAGAAGTAGATGGTCAACTTAAGACGAAGCAAAGTCAACTTAAGATGAAGCGACTCTTAAGACGAAGCAAAGTCAACTTACGATGAAGCGACTCTTAAGACAAAGTATAGTCAACTTAAGATAAAGCAGAGTCAACTTAAGACGAAGCGACTCTTAAGACAATGCAGAGTCAACTTAAAATGAAGCAAGGTAAACTTAAGACTAAGCGATTACTCTCCTGAGCATCTCCACTTATAAAGATCATAAATTTTGACTCCGATGTCCAAAAGTTTCATATTATATACCGTTAGAAAGCTAGAAAGGTAAGCTACAACTTTGCAGAAGACAATCTAGATTAAACCAGATTTTTCCCTGAACTCAGAACACGAAATTTACTCCTAAGGAAGACTTGAAATTTTGCACTGTGCAAATTCTGAAAAATCCTGTGTATAACCATTCAGATACCAATTTTACTTCATTCAACTCTCAAACCTCAACTCAGTAGGGTTTTTAAATAGAAAAATCCCACAATGCCCAATCACTAAAATTGAGTCTAGAATACTTAAACCCATGTATTTCCTAACTCCATGGTCTAAAACTCTTCTAAAAACTCCAAAAGATTCAAATGATCTTACCTTTATCCTTTACCAAATAAAGAGATATTTGACTCAATTTGAAGCTCTTCTCTCCCTCTTCCTTTTTCTCTTCTTGACCCACTTTAAAATCTCTCTCAAGACTAAGAAGTGCTGAAACCCTAGCTCAACTCTTCTCTTTTCTCTCAACCACCAAAATTCTCTTCTTTTTCTTTCTTAACCTCTCTTTCTCTCTCTCAATTCATGTTTCCCCCTTCTTAAAAAAGCAAGACTACATTTCTTTCTTCCATTTCTACCCTTAATGAGCCCAAAAGCCCCTTTTTAACTCTCAAATAACTATAACTTACTTCCAAAAATTTACCAAAGCCTCTCAACTAAGTTAGTGACACTTGTCACTTTCCTAATGTCTAAACTCTAACCAACTTCCTTTTGAACTAATTTCTTCAACTCTCATCTTTACAATCCAATTATCTCCAATATTTTTTTGATTCTTTTTTTTATTTTCCTTAAAAATTCATAATTTTCAAAATTCATCCTACATTCACCAAAATTCAAAAATTATAACAATTCCTCTAATCAATAAAATTTCCAATATAAATAAAATTCAAAATTCTCAAAATTCCCAAAAATCTCAACTCAATCCAATTATACCCGAAATCATTCATGAATGTATATACAATAATTTTCATGTGCAAAACCTTCACTATTCACGTGTAGTTGTATACCATATTATGCATGAGCATAAAAATGCATTTCTAAGCTCTCATTAATCACTCATATTTACTATTATAGCTTCCCACAGGTGATGGGATGTTACAACTCTCCCCTCTTTAAAAGAAATTTTATCCTCAAAATTCTTACTTGTTTGTTAAAACAGGTGGGGATATTGTCTCCTCATATGCTCCTCTGTCTCCCATGTTGCTTCCTCAGTTGAGTGGTTCCTCCATAGGACTTTTACTAATGGAATGATCCTGTTCCTCAACTGCTTGATCTGGGATCCCACAATTTTGATTGGCTCCTCAATATAGCTTAAATTACTAGCAACTTCAATCTCCTGAGCCGATATCACATGTGTCGGATCCTGTCGGTATCTTCGGAGCATACTCACATGAAACACATTATGCATTTGAGACATTTCATTTGGTAAAGCCAACTTATATGCCAAAGGTCCTATCCTCTCAATCATCTCATAAGGACCTATGTATCTAAGACTTAACTTGCCCTTTTTACTGAATTTCAATAGTCCCTTCCACGTTGACACTCTCAGGAACACCTTGCCCCCCCACACTGTACTCCATATCCCGTCGGTGTTGATCTACATAGCTCTTCTGTCTATACTGAGTTGCTTTGATTCGGCTTCGGATCAACTTCACCTTATCCACTATATCTTATATCAACTCTAGGCCTTCAATCATTCTCAAGCCCTCTTCATCCCAATATAAAGGCGATTGACATTTCCTACCATACAATGCCTCATACAGTGCCATTCTGATACTACTGTGATAATGGTTGTTGTAGGCAAACTCCATTAATGCCATATATTGATCCCAAGCTCCTCTAAACTCCAATATACAAGCTCTGAGCATATCCTTAATAGTCTTGATTATCCTCTCACTCTGTCCATCTGTCTGAGGATGAAATGTTGTACTGAAGTTCAATTTAGTACCCATAGCAGATTGCAAGATCTTCCAAATCTCGAAGTAAATCTAGGATCCCTATCTGATACTGTGGACACTGGAATCCCATACAGTCTCACCACCTCATTCATATATCTCTGGGCTAATTAATCGTGTGAGTTATTTTCTCTCACTGGTAAGAAGTGGGCCGATTTAGTCAACCGGTCCACTATGACCCATATAGCATCATGCTACCTCGGAGTCTTATGCAAACCCATGATGAAGTCCATAGTAATCCGTTCCCATTTCCACTCTAGAATGGGCAACGAATGGAGCTTTCCTACTGGGGCCTGGTGCTCAACTTTCACCTGCTAGCACGTCATACTTCTAGATACATACTCTGCCACTTGTTTCTTCATTCTAGGCCACCAAAAATGCTGCTTCAATGTGTTATACATCTTGGTAGTACTAGGATACATAGCATAGGCGGCCATATGAACTTCCTCAGGTATCGCCTTCCTCAGATCATCCACATTAGGCACACATAGCCTCTGTCTCAACCATAATGTCTCATCCCTCAACTCAAACTCGAAATCTGGATTCATCTTTACTTTCTCTATAAGCTTCACTATATGAGGATCTTCTCTCTGTACTCTTCTGATCCTATCATGTAACATCGGCCTAAGTTTCAATGTAGCAATCAAGGCCTTATCCTGCTCCAAAATCAACTACACATTAAGAGCTCTCAAGTGAATTAAACTAGGTAACCTCGATGTCTGAATCTAAGCTGCACTGGTGTGATACCTCCTGCTCAAAGCATCTGCCACCACATTAGCTTTGCTCGGGTGGTACTCAATAGTGCAATCATAGTCTTTCAGTAGCTCAATCCATCTTCTCTGTCTTAAGTTCAACTCCCTTTGACTCAGCAGATATCTCAAACTCTTATGATCTATGTATATCTGGAAAGTCTCTCCATATAAATAATGTCTCCAAATCTTTAGAGTAAAGACGACTTCAGCTACCTCTAAATCATGTACTAGATAATTGATCTCCTGATACCTTAATTGTCTCGATGCATAAGCGATCACCTTGCCATGCTGTGTCAACACACATCCCAATCCATGATGCGAAGCATCATTGTACACCACATACTCTCCGGTCCCCGATGGAATAGTCAACATCAGCGCAGTAGTCAATCAATGTTTTAGCTCCTCAAAGCTCTTCTGACACTCCTCATTCCATCTAAACACTACATTTTTACTCAAAAATTTTGTCAGAGGGGCCGAGATTAGAGAAAACTCCTCGACAAACCCTCGGTAATACCCAACCAATCCTAGGAAAATTTGAATCTTTGACACATTTCTCAAAGCTTCCCAATTCATCACTGCCTCAATCTTCTTCAAATCTACCTGTATGCCATCCCCAGTCACTATATGTCCCAGAAACACAACCTGATCCAGCCAAAATTCACACTTACTGAATTTGACATACAACTGCTTCTCTCTCATTATATATAAAATGAATCTCAGATGCTCAGCTTGTTCCTTTCTACTCTTCGAATACACTAAGATATCATCAATAAACACAATCACAAACTGATCCAGGTAGGGCTGAAACTCCTTATTCATCAAGGCCATAAAAGCTGCTAGGGTATTAGTCAGCCCAAACGGCATCACTAAAAACTCAAAGTGCCCATACCTGCTCCTGAATGCACTTTTAGGTACATCGGCCTCTGCTATCTTCAACTGATAATACCTTGATCTCATATCTAGCTTAGTAAATACCTGAGCTCCTTGCAACTGATAAAGCAAATCCTCAATTCTAGGTAATGGGTACTTGTTCTTCACTGTTACCCGATTCAGCTGCTTATAATAGATGCATAACCTCAAAGTCCCATCCTTTTTCTTTATAAATAGCACTGGAACTCCCCAAGGTGAAACACTAGGTCTAAAACTCTTTTCCAACAACTCTTGCAGCTAAGCCTTTAACTCCTTCAATTTCACAGGTGCCATCCTATATGGAGGAATGGATGTAAGAGCATCAACTAGAACTAAATCAATTGTGAACTCTATTTTTTGATCTGATGATAAACCAGGTAGCTCATCGGGAAACACATCCAGGAATTCCCTAACCACTGGAATGTCCTTTACACTCTGCTCAACCCTAGAATCAATGACATGGGCCAGATAAGCCTCACATCCTCCCTGCATCAATCTCAGTGCACTCATAAATGATATCATCCTGGCTAGCACTGCCTAACTAACTCCTCTGAAAACTTCCCTCGGCTGACTAGGGGATTCCAGTACTACCTCCTTGGTATAGCAATTCATGATGGCCCTATGGGCAGTGAGCTAATCCATGCCTAAGATTACTTCTATCTCCTTCAACTATAGTATAATCAGGTCTCCCTCTAACTCTACTTGATCAATCCTAATCAAGCACCCCTTGTAGACCTCGCCTATAACAGTAGTACTACCTAGAGGTGTACTCACCTCTAGCCTATATTGTAGCAACTCCCTAACACAATGCAGTCTACATGCCAAATGCGGTGCAATAAAGGAGTGTGTGGATCTTGGATCTAGTAGTGCAAATGTCTCAAAGTCATAAATGAGAAACGCACCTACCACTACATCCTGCGAGTCCTGAGCCTCCTGCCTAGTCATAGCATAGGCTCGGGCCTAGAACTGTGGTTGGTTGCCCCACCCCTCAGTCCTCATAGGACTCCCAACTCTCCCTATGTCTCTACCTCGACTTCTCTGTCCAGGTCCACTACCTCTGCTCTGTTAGATCATAGCATCACTCCCAAATCGCCCACTCACACCAGACTGAGCTCCCAAGATAGCAGGACAATCTATGATCTGGTGATCAATGGAGTCGCATTTAAGGCAAGCTCTAGTCAACCTCCGACACTCACCACCATCCCTCCTCTCACAATGCTCACATACTGGAAAATGACTTTGTACTGTACCCCTTCTACTGCTAGTCTGTGAAAATCTACCCCTCTGGCCAGATACTAACTGTCTAGATCTACCTGGTGGTTTGAAGGCTTTGTTCTGGCACTTACTGAATCTTTTGCCATAACTACTCTGACTCTCACTAGACCTCTTCATACTAGATCCTTGCCCAGTCTCTGCTTGTTTCTCTCTCAGTAGCTGTTCAATTATGATCGAAGCAGCTCTCAAGTCAATGAAAGTAACCAGATCTGAAAACGCCAACCTTGTTCTGATCTCCATATTGAGTCCATTTTCAAACCTCCTACACTTGTCTTCTTCTGTAGGGATCAGAGTAGTAACATAACCTATCAACTCATTAAATCGGACCTCATATTCAGCCACTGACATCCTACCCTACTTCAATTCCAATAACTCCTACGTCTTCGTGTCCAAATAGATCTTAGGCATGTAATTATCTCTAAAGACCCTCAGAAAGTCTTCCCACTTCAATTGGCAAGGCCAGATGGTACTGCTTGGGACAGTCTTCCACCACTGGTAAGCTGGGCCCTGTAGTAAAGACACTGCATAATCGAACTTCTTATCAGGCTCGCAGTCCATCTGATCAAGTACCCTTTCTGTCCTCTCTAACCATCCCTCAACCTTAGCAGGGTCTGTGCTGCCATAGAAGTCCACAACTCCCTGCTTTCGCAGCCTATCATACCTCCTCTCCCTTTTCTCAGGAATTTTAGGAGGCATCTCCTCAGATCGAGTTACTGAGGACTCCTTACTGGCTCCTACCGATCCTTGGTCAGCTGGTTGATCAATTTGATTACCTAGGGCGGATGACCTATAACAAACAATAACTTCAATCATTATTTGCATTCCTCATGATATTTCATGCTTAATATTCCTATATTTCCCAACAAATGCCAAACCATACTCTGATACCACCCAAATGTAACGCCCCTTTATCGCGGGATATACATCGGGATGCCCGAAGGTCATTTCGGTACATATCCTATGATAAGGGCGAGCTATGTTTAGTCACTACATTCATTACATATGGCATGGTATCATAATTCACTTATAAAGCATCCATAAAAAATCACAATATTTTAAAACCATCTTTTTCCTAGTTTCATTTCATATAACCCGAATGTCTACATTGTTTCTTTCAACATTTTCTATATGTACATCGTCAAAACCTAATACAAAAGTACTACATGAAAGAGGAAAATATACACAATCTAACTAATCTGTCCTAAAAATCCCAACTGATCGACCTTTGAGCCATGACCTCTCTTGCCAATCACATTCTACACGGCTGGTAGAGCCTCTCAGTAGCTAGAGTCGTCTCTCGGTCTTGAAAATACAACATTGCAATTTTGGTGAGTTTTGCGAACTCAATGAGGTAACCATCATCAATGGTTCACTCAATTCATGCAATACATCATTTCACATAACATATAATCACATACTGCACTTTACATAAGTATCACATTTTCACTTAAGCATAGGCAAATTTGGCATTTCATTCCAGCAAATATACTTAACAATATGCATATGAAATGCTCATAAGATACTTTCCAATTATTACGTTGTTGTGATCGAGTGCCTGAACTGTCCCTTGTCCACTTAGGGGATACGGGGCTCATTTTACATAGTGAGCCTTAGTCTCTTAATCACTTTTGAGCTCGAGACTCATTTTCCCTCGTTGAGTTTTAAGCTCTGATTGATGGCTACTCTGGTCACAACTGCCATTATCTGATTATGCATTCATGTATGTAATGCATGTACCACAATCACTCACATTATAAAGAACTTAGGTCTTCACATTCACATTCAAGTAGCACTTCAATATCTCAATCCACATTCACATTCATTGGACCTTCTGTCCAGAATCCACAATTAAACACATTCAATTATCATTCAAAACATAAATTAGGCAAACAAGTAATTAAGTGAGACTATCTAGATTACTCACAGTTTGCTCCAGAAGCTATTACCTCGAAGTCCCGGCAACGTCTGGAGGTTGGCGGTCAATTCGTTCCTCTATATTATGCAAAACATACAGGTATCACAATTTGCATAATTATAAGTGTTTAATAATGCACATGTAGGATATGAATTATGTACAATGCATGTTATGACAATCTCGGGTATCTTTCCATCATTTCCTTCACAAAAATCTTTCTCATATTAAGACTTATCTAAGAATAATTTATACTTAGGTTTATGTCTCACTAAAACCATTGAAATCACAATTCATTTCTCATTGACTTACTTTCAGATTTTTCCAAGACACACTTTCGGATCTACCATTCATGTTAAATTAGAGAGTGAAATTGATGTAATTTGGTCATATTCTCTTCCAGAAAAGTGTTCCTCTATGTCTTATGTTTCTATTGACACCAAAATCACT
This sequence comes from Erythroxylum plowmanianum, assembly GCA_025531925.1. Taxonomy (NCBI): domain Eukaryota; kingdom Viridiplantae; phylum Streptophyta; class Magnoliopsida; order Malpighiales; family Erythroxylaceae; genus Erythroxylum; species Erythroxylum plowmanianum. The sequence goes on from JANVCQ010000231.1 coordinate 35,971,279, forward strand.
CAATTTGGTTCAATAATTTGGAAGATATGCCTCAAACAGTTTCAGACTGCTCTTATCCAAAATAGTACACTATACACAACTTCCTTCCAGAAATTAAACATCTTAAAGACTGAATCACAATTCGGCTTCTTTAGATAATTTGTAATCCTATATCTCTATTTTACTCCAAATCAAATATAATCTCATTTAGAATTCTATTGGTCCAGGTATAACCTAAATAGTCAAACATGTTCAGTGAAATCACACCAGTTCATAATATTCCAACAGATTCCCTCACTCTCTTTCCTTTTCCAAATAAATTCATAATGCTACTAATTTTCATGGAGAGATAGAAATATGTTTTAGGGATCTATTGGTCTAATAATCATTGCATTTGGAGGTCGGATGACAAAATTATGGTTGAAAGAATCAATCATGGTTCTATCCTCCATCATATCGAACCTATTTTGGATCAAGATGTTCTTTGGATGATTTTAAAGAAGACTTCAAGATCTACAATTTTCATGAAGACCTAGAAGACAAATTATATCATATAAGGGGTCAAAATTGGACAAGAAGAAGTTTCAGTCAACATAAGATGAAGCATAAAGTCAACCCAAAAAGAAACAGATGGTCAACTTAAGAAGAAGCAAAGTCAACTTAAGACGAAGCGACTCTTAAGACGAAGCAGAGTCAACTTAAGATGACGCAAAGTCAACTTAAGATGAAGCAACTCTTATGACGAAGAAGAGTCAATTTAAGTTGAAGTATAGTCAACTTAAGATGAAGCGACTCTTAAGACAAAGCAAAGTCAACTTAAGACGAAGCAGAGTCAACTTAAGACGAAGTGATTACTCTCCTGAGCATCTCCACTGATAAAGACCATAACTTTTGACTCTGATGTCTAAAAATTTCATATTATATACCATTGGAAACTAGAAAGATAAGCTACAACTTTTCAGAAGACAACTTTATCAAATTTAGCCTAGATTAAACCATATTTTTCCCTAAGGTCAAAACATGAAATTTATCCCTAAGGAAGACTTACAATTTTGCACTGTGGAAATTTTGGAAAATCCTGGGTATAACCATTCAACTACCAATTTGACTTCATTCAACTGTCAAACCTCAACTTAGCAGGGTTTTCAAATAGAAAAATCCCATAATGTCCAATTACTAAAATTGAGTCTAGAATACTTAAACCCATGTATTTCCTAACTCTATGGTCTAAAACTCTTCCAAAAATTCCAAAAGATTCAAATGATCTTACCTTGATTCTTCACCAAATGAAGAGATATTTAGCTCAATTTGAAGATCTTCTCTCCCTTTTCCTTTTTCTCTTCTTGACCCACTTTAAAATCTCTCTCAAGGCTAAGAAATGCTGAAACCTTAGCTCAACTCTTCTCTTTTCTCTCAACCACTGAAATTCTCTTCTTTTTCTTTCTTAACCTCTCTTTCTCTCTCTCAATTCATGTTTCCCCCTTCTTAAAAAGCAAGACTACATTTTTTTCTTCCATTTATACCCTTAATGGGCCCAAAATACCCTTTTTAACTCTCAAATAACTATAACTTACTTCTAACAATTTACCAAAGCCTCTCAACTAAGTTAGTGACACTTGTCACTTTCCTAATGTCTAAACTCTAACCAAGTTCCTTTTGAACTAATTTTTTCAACTCTCATCTTTACAATCCAATTATCTCCAATATTCTTTTGATTCCTTTTTCCTATTTTCCCTAAAATTCATAATTTCCGAAATTATTCCTACATTCACCAAAATTCAAAAAGTACAACAATTCCACTAATCATTAAAATTTCCAATATAAATAAAATTCAAAATTCTCAAAATTTCCAAAAATCTCAACTCAATCCAATTATACCCGGAATCATTCATGAATGCATATACAATTATTTTCATATACAAAACCTTCAGTATTCATGTGTATTTGTATGCCATATTATGCATAAGCATGAAAAATGCATTTCTAAGCTCTCATTAATCAGTCATATTTACTATTCTATCCTCCCACAAGTGATGGGATGTCAAAGGTTCAGAGAACCTTTATGCTTACAAATGACATAAGCAACTGTTGGAGACCTTAATCTTTATATATAACATCCATATCGGGCTTACCCATCACAGGTCCCATATAGGTCTGGTCCATACTGATCAGGATCCATTTTCCTCTTAGATTTTGACTTATTGACTTAGATCATTTATTGGGCCATTTTTTTATTTGGAATCAAATTATGTGTTGTCCAACTTTATGGGAAATGTAAAAAAAATCCAACATTCTCCCCCTTGGACAATACTTGATTGTAGTGATGACTCCAGTTTAAAACATTTTAAAACTTGATTAAGTCACGCTACTGTATTAGTTGACTAGGTTTAAAAACAAAACATTTGATCTAAATATAACGAAAGCCCATCATTCCGTCCTGTAAGGCTTTCGATATTGAAAAATATCAAATATATGTGTCATTTATGACACAGATCTAATACAATCACCCATGACTAATTCCTTACTAACATAAATGGGAAAATGGAGTGTGGCAAAGTAGGATGATAACTGTATAATCTAAATTATATCATCTTTATTTGTAGGTTTTGATTTCTCCAACCTTTGTGCTAAACTACATTTGAGAAATATTATTTTCTCTCATTAAATGCTAAACAGTATTAGAGAAGATTTGTTTTCTCTTACTAAATGCTAAACTGGATAAGAGAAAACATTTATCTTCTCCAACTAAATGTTAAACTGCATTAGAGAACCTTTATAGGATTGAAAATTTACATCCCCCTATGTCATGTCAAACTTTATAGATATCTGTATAAAACTGTATGCGTTGAAATGACATAGGCTCAAGGATAATTTGTATATATGCCAATGACCACTAAAATACTTAAGATCGACATAGATCTTAAGACTTTCATACGTGTTATGACAATGTATGATAACACATATTACTAATGATAAACGATGATTATCTTTGTTGATCAACTATCATACTATCATGATACAACAAAATGTATAAATGTATAAATGTACATGGAGAAAACATACTGATCCCCTAACTAACAGTATCTAAGGACTTTAAAACACTCATATTTTTTACCTATTTCTCAAACACAAGTGGGCAAAGTACCTTAGTTAAAGGATCAGCTAATACTTCCTTAGTCCTTAAATGCTCCAAACCTTAATGTCACCTTTTCGTATCAACTCCTTTATGGTCAAATATTTGACCTCCAAATGCTATGACCTGTTATATTCTTTATTGACACTAAACAACATAGTAGCAAGATTATCACAGTATAATTGAATGGGTCTAGCCACTAACTCAATCACAAATAACTCAATGATCAAGTTTCTAAGCCAACCCATCTGTGAAGCAACCTTATAGCATGCACTTTGCATGTACGGTCAAGGAAGTCACTTGTTTCTACTTGACACACTTCTATGACATTTTACCATCAACAAACATAAAAGTGTATCCTTAAGTGGATTTTTGATCATCCGAACACATAGCTAAAATTTGCATATGAATTCCCTACGAGGTTTAGATTGTTGACTTTTCTATATTTCAACATATAATCCTTAGTTTCCTTTAAGTATTTTAACACTTGCTTAACTGCATTCTTTTATCTATACTTGGGTTAACTAGGTATCAGCCAAATAGTCTAACAATAAATGCAATGTCCCATCTAGTACTTACCCGAGCATACATTAGGCTATCAACTGTACTAGAATATAGAACATTCCTCATAACCTCTCTTTTTACTTCATTCTTTGGACACTATGCCAAAAATAATCTCTCACTATAAGAGATTGCTATTACGACTGGTTTACTGTTAACCGTATTAAACCTTTGTAACACATACTTAATATATGCATTATATGAGAGGCCTAATGAGTGTTGATATTTGTTCTGATAAATCTGCAAACCCAGGATAAAAGATGTTTCACTAAGGTCCTTCATATTGACATACTTGGCCAAAAGTTGCATAACCCCATGCAATATGGTCAATCTATTCAATGTGATCAATATATCAACCACATGCGATAATAAGAAGATCACTTTGCTCTACGTTATAATACAAGTATCTTTTAACTTTATTTTCCATAAATCCAAAAGAGGTCACAACCTCATCAAATATAAGGGCCCACTTTGTCAGGTTTGTTATAAACCATTTATTGATTTACTTAACATAAAAACCATGTTAGTTCCATATAGATCCTAAAATCCTTCAAGTTGTTCCAAATAGACCTCTTCATAAAGGTCTTTATTTAGGAAAACAATTTTGACATCTATTTGATGTAACATTATATCATCATGAGCTATAATTGTCATAATTACTCAAAATGTATTCTTCAAAGATACAAGAGAAAAGGCAACATTAAAGTTAACCATTCTTCTTAAGTGAACCATTAGATAATTGAAGAAGCCCATAAGTCACTAAAATTTATCCCGAAATCCTTTAGGTCTTGAAACTCATTTACAACTAACGGGTTTGCAATTCTGTTGCAAATCAACTAGCTCTTAGACCTTACTATGCTTCATAGATTGCATCTCATCATTCATTACATCCTACCACAAATCCATATTGGGTCTAAAAATAATTTCTATAAAAGTAAATGGATCTGCAATATGTCTAACATCATAGTCCTATTCACCAAATAGAATATGTATCTAGATGGGATAATAGGTGATCTCACTCTAGTGGATCTACGTAACTACATTAGATCTTGTACCCCTAGGCGCCTCTGTGTTTACAAGTATGGGTTCCTGTTTCGATATATGCACGGTACTACGATCTAAAATCACTGGATCTAACTGTACGAGTAGTGGCTATATAATAACTATAGTATCATTCCAGTTATCATCTAAAGGGTCAAAGGTCACACCATCATTATAGACATCGTATTTTAAAAAACTTAGTTGTTTATGATCTCATTATTCTGGTCCCTCTTTCTCTACAATAAAATCTGTAGCTTTTCAAGTGATCGAGATATCTTACTAAATAGCAATGAGTAAAGCAAGCATGCAATTTTTATTTATAAAGATTATACTACCTCAGCTAGTTAGCCCCATACATGAATGTGTGCAAGGCTGGGTTTCCACACTTCTAAATAATCAGGTGGATTATTTATGTTATGTATTGACTACTTGATGTCCTTTAGGGTGCGGTTATGTATTTTGATAACACACTATTTTGCTCAGGACTACCTGGCATAGTGAACTTTGTCACTATTCTAACTAATTTCATATATCTAGCAAACGAACCTTTTCATGTCCTAAAACACCATGTTTTCTATAGTACTCTCCTCCATGGACAAATTTGACTCTCTGGATGGATTTTTCCAATTGGTTCTCAACCTTCAGTGTTGGATCCTGCTTGTTTTCGGAATCCAACTCTTGCTCTGATACCACTAATGTTGGAACCCCACCCCTGCGAGTCACGTGCTCGACATCCTACGTGACATCTGGACGCGCATCCCACAAGGGAGGAATTCCACACTAAGCCAAACCTCAACAAAAATACCCAAATCACATACTTTCGAACATATTTGAAAATTTAAAAGTCTTGGGTCCTAAA
>JANVCQ010000231.1:36015195-36025653 GCA_025531925.1 Erythroxylum plowmanianum
TCAACTCCAATCACATTTTAGAATTTTCTGTCGATAACATGCAATTAATTAGATTTAAATCGGCGGTGAAGGAATTGGTCCTTTAGAGAGACGACCTTGGGATAATTAGTGTGAGGATACTAGAACGACTCTGTGCACTTACAGAAATTATCGATCAAGTTTTTGGCGTCGTTGCTGGGGACCTTTTATTTACTACTTTCATTAAGCTAGTTATTCCTATTATCTATTTATTTATTATTTAACTTTCTTCCATTATTGAGTTTTGAACCCTCGAACTTGTTTGACTACAAGAGTTTTATGCACTTAAGGCATTCACAAAGTTTCAACAACGAAGCACTTGTTGAATTTAATCCTGAAATTGAACAAACTTGTCGAAGGAACAACGCTCAAAGGAGGAGAGAGATGGCTAACAATAACTAGATTTCGGAGTTGCATGAAGAACCATATCTGGGAAATAAGCAATTTAATGGGGAAAATCAGGCTGAACAGATTGTTGTCAACCCCGTTGTGAGGAGAATTTGGGATTATCAAATGCCATTTATTGCTGGGAACCCTTCATGCATTAGATTGACTGCAACAACACGGAATTATGAGCTGAAGTAGATACATTTGTCCATGTTGTTGCAATTTAATGGGATGCCCAGTAAAGATGCTCTAGCCTTTATGAGGGATTTTTACGCGATAGTTCAAATGCTTCCTTTGTATGGACTATCGGAGGATGAGTTGAGGCTAAAGTGGTTTTCTTTATTGCATGAAGGGGTTGGCGAGAAATTGGCTATTGAGTTTAGAGATAGATTATATTGATACTTGGGAGAAGGATATGGAGACTTTTATGATGAAATGGTACCCAGCCCACAAAACTCTTGAACTTCGAAAGTTGATACATTGGTTTTCGTAAAAAGAAGGAGAAAATTTTCATGAGGATTGGGAAAGGTTTAATGATCTTTTTAACTAATGTCTGCACCATGGATTTGATATGTATTCATTGACTCAGTTTTTCAACTATGGCCTCATCGATCATAACCAAACTTTAGTTGATTTGAATGCTGGGGGGAATATAAGTGATTTGAGTTCTTAAGAATTGTGGAGTATTTTCAAAAAAGTTGTAGAAAACTCACATTGTAAGGTGACTAAGAGCAAAGCAGTGACGCTAAATGAAGTGGGTTCCAAGTCGGACATGGCATACCAAGTTGCTGAGATTAACAAGAAATTGAATTTGCTGATCAAAGATAACAAGTCCAGTAGAGATTCTTGTATACTGTGTGGGAGATTTGGGCATTCAGCAGCAGGTTGTATGAATATTGAGATAGAATTGACAGAGGAAGAAGTAAGCTATGTAAACAATGGTAGACAAAGTCAGAGACTTGATCCTTTCTCAAATAGTTACAATGAAGGATTAAAATTCCACCCGAATTTCTCATGGAAGAATCAAGGGGCAACAAAACCAATGGGACCACCAGGGTTTCAAGCATCAATGAAACAACAGTACTTAGGCCCGTCATCTTCTGCACCACAACAATTCCCCTCCCCATGGGAGAAAAAGGTAGATCGGCTTGAGGACGTGTTTTCTCAACTTATGGGCAAGATGGACCAGAGTACCCAAACCAGCTCTCAAGCAATGAACAGAATGGAGCAGAATATTCAATCAAATCAAGCAGCTATTCAGAATTTGGAAGTGCAAATCAGTCAAGTGGCAAAGGAAGTTAGCGAAAGAGGAAAGGGGAAACTACCTAGTAATACTCAAGTGAATCCAAAACAAGATTGCATGGCAGTTGTTTTAAGAAGTGGTAAAGTTATAGAAGGTGTAGTCCCTAAGACGAAGGAGGCTTAGAAAGTGGAAGGTGAAAAGATGGATGAAGGGGAAGAACCTAAACAACCCACACAAGAGAAAGAATCACCATCTGGGTCGGACTTTACTTTTGTACCACCAATACCATATCCCCAAAGGGTAAGGAAGAGGAATGACAATTCTAAATTCCAGAAGTTTCTCGACCTATTCAAGAAAATTCACATCAAATTCCCTCTCACGGAAGCTCTTGCGGAGATGCCCGCATACACCAAAATTTTGAAGGAGATTATCTCCAACAAGAAGAAGCTGGATAACTTCGCTACAGTAACCTTAACTGAGGAGTATAGTTCTAGTTTACAAAATAAACTACCCTCTAAGTTAAAGGACCCAGGGAGTTTCACTATACCTTGTCACTTTGGCGAATCTAATACTTTTCAATGTTTATGTAACCTCGGTGCAAGCATTAATCTTATTCCACTGTCTCTATATTACAGGTTGGGAATTGGTAAACTCAAACTAACTACAATTTCATTGCAGCTTGCTGATAGATCAATTCGATACCCTATTGGTATAGTGGAGGACTTACTGGTGAAGGTTGGTAAGCTTATAATTCCTGCTGATTTTGTTGTGTTTGAAATGGAGTCTGACATACAGGTTCCCATGATTTTGGGAAGATCATTCCAAGCCACTGGTGGAGCATTGATTGATGTGCCAGATGGTAAGCTAACCTTGTGGGTAGGTGATGAAAAAGAGGAGTTTAATATTTTTAAAGTATTAAGGGGTCCCTCTTTTGATGAGGTCACTTACCGGATTGATGTAATTGATTCTCTCACGCTTGAATTTGCTCCTGAATTGATGTGTGATGATGTTTTAGAAGCATGCTTAACCCTAAGAATAGAGCCAACTGAGTTGAATGATGAGCTAATGGAATGTGCCAATAGGTTGCAAGGTAATGGTTGTAGGTATAGACCCTAAATTGAAGAATTGGGCCCTCCGAAACCTAAACTATTGCCCTCCATATTAAGCCCACCAAACGCTGAACTTAAACAGCTTCCAACTCATTTGAGATATGCATTTTTGGGAGAAGCCAATACTTATCCAGTTATCATTTCTGCTTCCTTGGACTCCTCTCAAGAGGAGAAGTTGCTAAGGATATTACGTGAACATAACTTGGCTATTGCTTGGAATAATGCTGACATAAAGGGGATCAGCCCTTCTATTTGTTTTCACAGGATCCTAATGGAAGAGAACCACAAACCTAACATGGAAAGTCAAAGGCGGCTCAATCCTAACATGAAGGAAGTTGTGTGATCTGAGGTACTTAAATTGCTTGATGCGGGAATTATTTATCCTATTTCTGATAGCCCTTGGATAAGTCCAGTGCAAGTAGTGCCTAAGAAAGGGGGCATAACAGTTGTTTCAAACGATAGGAATGAACTGATTTCTACAAGGGTTGTGATGGGCGGGAGGGTGTGTATTGATTACAGGAAGGTTAATGCAACCACTAGGAAGGATCACTTCCCTCTTCCTTTTATAGATCAAATGTTGGAGAGATTAGCGGGGCATGAGTATTACTATTTTCTAAATGGTTATTCAGGGTATAACCAAATCCCAATAGCCCCAGAGGATCAGGAGAAAACCACATTCACATGTCCCTATGGTACATTTGTGTATCGGAGGTATTTATGAACAATTTTTCAGTTTTTGGGTCTTCTTTTGACGCATGTCTGTTCAACTTAGAACAGGTTCTGCGAAGGTGTGAAGACACCAATTTGGTGCTCAATTGGGAGAAGTGCCATTTCATGGTACAAGAGGGAATCATCCTTGGCCATAAGATTTCGAACAATGGGATCGAAGTGGATCCCGCAAAAATTGAGGTTATCAATAAGTTGCCACTTGCCAGTTCAGTCAGAGCAATAAGGAGTTTCTTGGGACACGTCGGGTTCTATCGCTGATTTATTAAGGATTTCTCCAAAATTTCTCAACCATTATGTGCTCTTTTACAAAAAGATGTTCCTTACGTGTTTATTGATGAGTATCTTTCTATTTTTGACAGGTTGAAGAAGGAACTGACCTCAGCTCCTATAATGGCCGCACCGGACTGGAAACTCCCTTTTGAATTGATGTGCGATGCCAGTGATTTTGCATTTGGGGCTGTCTTAGGGTAGAGATAGGACAAGAAACTACATATCAGTTATTACGCTAGCAAGATTCTTAACGATGCTCAACTTAATTATGCAACTAATGAGAAAGAATTGCTAGAAGTAGTTTATGCATTCGATAAATTTAGATCTTATCTGGTCGGCTCTAAAGTCATTGTTTACACTGACCATTCTGCTCTAAAATATCTTCTCACAAAGAAATATGCAAAACCCCGACTAATCATATGGATTTTACTTTTGCAGGAATTTGACTTGGAAATCCAAGATAAGAAGGGATCAGAGGATTTAGTAGCCGACCACTTGTCACGACTGGAACAGGGAGACAAGCCGAGAGAGTAGCCAATCAATGATAACTTCTCTGATGATAATATGTGGTCTGTGAAAGATAATATCCCGTGGTTTGCTGATCATGTCAACTTTTTGGTGTTCAATATTATTCCTTCTGATTATTCATACCATAGTACGAAGAAATTCTTATCTGAGGTGAGAAACTATTTTTGAGACGATTCGTTGCTATTTCGGAGATGTACTGATGGGGTGATTAGCCGATGTGTACCTGATGAAGAGATGCGATCAGTTCTACATCATTGTCAAGCTTCCCTGTATGGAGGACATCATGGGGTCAACAAAACAGCAGCGAAATTTTTACAATCCGGACTATATTGGCCAACTTTATTGAAGGATGCTAGGACTTTCATCCTCACTTGTGATAAGTGTCAGAGAACTGGGAATATTGGTAGGAAGCATGAGATGCGTCAATCTGGAATTCTAGAAGTGGAACTATTTGATGTGTGGGGCCTGGACTTCATGGGACCGTTTCCAGTATCTTTCGAAAATGAGTACAATCTGGTGGCTGTTGATTATGTATCTAAGTGGGTGGAAGTTATAGCATTGTCGAACAATACAGGGGCTAGTGTAGTCAAATTTGTCAAGAAGAACATATTCTCACGGTTTGGTGTCCCAAGAGCCATAATAAGTGATAATGATGTACATTTTCAGAATCATCAATTCAAATCACTCTTGTCCAAGTATGGGTGTCATTTCAAGTTTGGTACCACCTACCACCCCCAAACTAGAAGGCAAGTAGAGGTATCTAATCGGGAAATCAAGCAAATTCTAGAGAAGACGGTTAATACCTCAAGAAAGGATTGGGCGTTAAAGCTTGACGACGCTTTATGGGCTTATAGGACAGCCTACAAAATTCCCTTAGGGATGTTCCTTTATTGGCTCGTTTTTGGGAAATCTTGCCATCTTTCGATAGAATTGAACACAAGGCATTATGGGCCATCCGGAAGTTGAACTTTGATCTCAAGGAGGCAGGACAAATTAGGCTAATGGAGTTAAATGAGTTAGCTGAGTTCCGCCTTGATGCTTTTGAGGATGCTTGCATATACAAGGAAAGAAGCAAGGCTTTTCATGACAAGCATATCCTGTGGAGGAAATTCAAACCAAGCTAAAAGGTGTTACTATTTAACTCTCGCCTGAAATTATTTCTGGGAAAACTACAATCAAGATGGTTGGGACCATTCATGGTAACAAGGACACACCCACATGGAGCAGTGGAAATTAGGCGAGAGGATTAAGAACCCTTTGTGGTCAATGGGCAAAGACTAAAGCACTATCTCGAGGGAGAGATGGTGGGATGCATTTCCACCATCACATTTCAAGGTTGACAACCAAGTGGCCGAGTCGAGCTAAGGACATAAAACTTAGCGCTTGTTGGGAGGCAACCCAAGATCTCTAACTCTTTTGTTACTTCCTTTTGTTTTGCTGTTGTGTTCATTTTTAACTTGTTTGCCTCTTCAATTCGTTGTGCTTAATTCATTATGTGTGTTCAGGGATGAGTTTTACAAGGCATTCCAAGGACATTCTCCCGTAGCATGAGGTATGGTGGGGTCAGAACTTTTAAAACTTAGAGGTGAGACTCAATTTAAGCATGGAAAAAGGTAAGTGACAATTTCTGTTTGCAATATGTTGATGTTCTCCAAAATTTTGCACTTACACATGATGCATATAGCCCTAGGAAGTCTTACACAGGATAGAAGGAACGAAGAAAAAGAGGGAAAAATGTGAAAAAAAACCATGTATGTCCATTAAACGGACATGCATGTCTGTTTAACGGACATTGGTTGCCTTCAGAACACCATTTGACCCGTAAAGATCTATTAATCGGACATACATGTTCGTTTAATGGGCGCAGATCCTTCAGATGCAAAACTTGACCCATAAAGGTCCGTTCAACAGAAACACATGTCCGTTTAACGGACATCGTTTGATTTTAATTTGAAACCCTCTTCTTCCTTTCCTACACACTCTCTCTCTTTCTCTCTTCCTTGGGCGTCAGCACCTTCTACTTCATTCTCTCCTATCTCCGACCACCATAACACCCCCTTCACCCATCTTTCTTGTTCCCCACTCTTTCCCCTTCACTCACCCCTTCAATCCCTCATCTATAGGACTGTTATTCACCTTGTTGGCAAGGACGAAAGTTGTCAAGAGAAGTTTGGAAGGAGGCATTTCTTCAAGTTCTCTACTGCAAGAGTACCTATGAATCGTCCATGCCTCATATTGAAGCCAGGTTGCATGACTTTTGGGTCCGGTAAGGTGTATTGTTGAGGTTAGGATTACCAATTTTGTTGTGCCTTGAATTTTGATTGCGGAATTACAAGAGCTTGCTGCACTTGTGAATGATAATTAGGCTCGATAATTGATGATTTGAATTGCAGGAGTAGTGGCCATTGAAGTTGCATTGTTGTTGTTGGTGATATTCGGTGTGAAGGTGATTGCGAGTGCATCAACTTTAGGGGTGATTGGCTCTGGAGTGTTAAGGGAAATCTGGGTATTGATGATTGGTTTGGATTGAAGTGTGTGGGTTGTAGTTGAACTAATTTTTTGTTGAGTGTGGCTTGCTGAAATTGAGGTTAGAAAATTTGACCATGTCACGATTTAAACAAATTGCGAGGAAGAAAGCTGGGCAATCCTCTCAGTCGGTGAGAGGGAAGAATTTGGTTCAGGATGAACCGATCCCCAAACCGCTAGTATTCATCAATGAACAATGTAAGGCTTGGTACCATAAGAAGAAAAACAACAAGTTTGTAATTGAGGTGTCGGTGGCAAACCTTATTGATGAGAAGCATCAGGTACAGACAAATTTGGATAAAATCCATTGGGGCAAGCTGTTGACCCTCAAGTGTACTTACTACCCCGAGGCTGTCAAGTAATTTTATGCTAACCTTAGTGCGGTGGCTGGTAAACAACCACCAATGCTCACCTCGCGAGTCAATGGAGAAGAGGTGGTGATCACTGAGGAGCTAATCTGCAACCACCTCGAGCTACCAATGGGAGGCAATGTCCCATCTTTTGATAAGAGGACTTGCTGCTCTTGCGATGAAGGTTGGACTAAGGAGGAAGTTATGGATCGGCTTGGGGTTCGACAGATATGGCGTCGGATGAATCAACACTACTTTGTGCATTGCAAGCATCTGGACGTAGCATCAAGGTTGATCGCTTATGTGCTCGCTCATAATGTAATGCCCAAAGCTAGTGATTCGAGGTATCTCCGAACTGAAGACATCTTCATTCTAGATAAAATGTTCTTCTATGACAACCAATTCCAGGGCATTATTGCGATGAAATTAATGATGACAACGATGTGGTAAGTGGTCCACCACAGGGCAGATTCCAAGGCGTTCGTTTTTCTAGTTTTGTTGAGTCAGTTGTTCAATCAGCTTCGGGTCATTAAACGGGATGAAGTGGTAGCTCTTACAAATGAGGGGGATGTTATTACTGTGGACAAAATGCAAGAGTTTGAGTTTGACGACAATGCCCCTCATAGATGGGGTCAATCTGCGTCGGTTAGGGTGCCTCGCTGTCACTCTTGCTACACAATGACTAAGAGCGCCTTCACCTACAAAAGATACCCCCGATTGGCGTCAGATGCAAGCCAACATCCGCGATCTCCAATTTGACGTCGCCGAGCTCACAGCTTCACAGAGACGCATCGAAGCTATGCTGACAGCTTTCATGGCAGCCCACCAACAACCGCCCCCAGAGCATTGAAGCCTAGTGCTGTAGGATTTCCCCTTATCGACACACACACATTTTGCATTATAGCTAGACCTTCATTTTGTTTTTCCAGTGGTACATTGTACCAAGTACTTTAGCTTTATTTTAATCTCTTTCAATATTTTCTGTTAGTCTACTCCAATATTCTATACTCCAATATTTTGTGTTTTGATGGGCATTCTGAAATTTCAGGGGTACAGATTATTGGCCAATTCACTCTTAAAGGGGTTCCTTCATCTTTGCTATATTGTTTGTTCATTACATTGTTTTCTTTGTCTAATTTCATGCCTTTGAGGACAATGTAACTTTTAAGTGGGGGGGGGGGGGGGGATGGGGGTCAATTGTCTAATTGTCTAATTTTAACATCTTTTGACATCTTCTATTTCTAATTGTCATTATACTTTCATTCCATGAGTAATTGCATTATGGATGAGATGGACTTTCAGTAAGGTACATAATATGATTAATTTGGATTGCATATCTTGCCACAATGGGATGTTGTAATGTTTAATTGATTGAATGAATGTGCTGTATAATGAGAAAACATAGCCAAGTGGTGAGTTCATTTGAACCTAAAGGATTGCACTCAATCCTGTTTTCTTGTGAGTGGTATGATTTTCTCTTCCATGTTTGCCCACTTCTAGAACTTGCATCACATCTCCTCAAGGTTACATAATCATGCTATGGTGTGTCTTGGATATGATAAAAGGCAGTAGGAATGAGCTTGAGCGAAATAGCTAACCCTTCCTATATATCAATCCCCTAGTGAACCCCTTGAGCCTAGTGAATGTATTTAAACCATTTTTCTTGTAAACCTACTCCAAAGAACCTTAAGCTAAGAAAAACAAGTTTACCCATGTTCAATGGTTAGTAGAGCTATCAAGTTCTGCATTCACTACCTCTATTGATAGGGATACAAAGGAAGAAGTGTGGGGGTATTTGAGCATAGCAAGTCAAGAAGCGTGTTTATGTTGAAAAAAATAAAAAAATAAAAATAAAATTATAAGCAAAGCATGTGCACTTCAGACTTCAAAGCGATGGAATGGGAAAAATTGTGACAATAGAGTTGGTTGAGTCCCATAAAATAATATGAGTATAAGAATTATGAATTCAGCTCTACTAATGGTTGAATATTTGAATTCCTATCCCTTTGTTCATAGCTCACTTCACTCGTCGCCCCATTACAACCTAAGAATTAAAGACCTTTTTGATTCATAGACATGCCATAGATGGGAGTAGTGGAGAAGAAGATAAAATGCAAGTTTATGGTAAGGGACATGCATGAGAGGATGATTGAGAGTAACCTTTAAACACTTCTGTGCGGAAATGAATGTGCATGAGACTTCATTCTTAGCATGTGATTTCGATGAATTGAAGCATTATGGAAGCTCATTGTTACTAAAGTGTGATCAAAATTATGAGGTATTATGTGATCTTATTTTTAAGTTCAATTCTTACTTATAATGCATTCAACTTATTGGAATGAACTATGATGATGATTAGGTGTGAAATGTGGAGAAGAAATGTTTGTGGGCACCATTCATTTTAAGTAAACCCTCAGGAGACTATAACTCCTCCATTATGGACACATAGTGGTTTAAAGGCTTGTGGCATATGCTAAATGCCACCGTACACCTACGAAAGTGGAATCAATAACTTGGTTTAGGTTTCGGTAGTGACTTTCGGTTATTTTGCTTGAGGACAAACAATAATCTAAGTGATGGGGAATTTGATAAGTCAAATTATTTGTAGATGATTTTGGGATGAATTGAATTTAATATGACTTATTTCTTTATGGATTTGAAGTATTTTACACTTAATTCTCTCACATTACAATTGTGTTGCTTAACAAGTACAAATGGCAGATTGTGGGGTAAAAGACATAAATTTCCTTGTAGATGCCGGATCAAAGTCACTCAAGGATGATTTCAAAGAGAATTCCAAGCTCTACAACTTCTAAGAAGGCTCCGAGAAGAAATTTTGTCAATTAGATGGTCAAGATCATGAAATTGATGGAATGAGGCATGGTAGATGATGCATTTCAGACTCGAGAAGGTCTGTTAAATGGACATGCATGTCCGTTTAATAGATATTAATGACCGGCACGACTTGTTTTCCCTTGTTTGGGAAAATGAGGTCTCTGGGGACAAGGGAGATATAAATACTTACTGTTTAGACCTAAAAGGGGGGGCTGGACACTAAAAATAGGACTACTACATTGGGAGGCACAAAAGAAGAGGAAGATAGGGAATTTTGGGGATTTGCACAACGATTGGGAACTACATTCTCTTGTGTTTCTGCTACTTTCTCTCTCTACTCTCTCTTAAATGTTGAGCATCCTTATGTGTATGATTTTTTTTACAACGTTCTGGAACTAAACCTCATTTAGGGTGAGGGATGTAGCCTCTTTGGAGGATTGATTTGTATGATATGGATTGTTGA
>JANVCQ010000231.1:36025753-36036305 GCA_025531925.1 Erythroxylum plowmanianum
AGCAAACACTGTTTTTATAGAGGTTCGGTGCTAAGACCTACGTCCTCTACCTAAGCTCCCACTTAGGATTTGGCAAACTACTATATTGTACACTTTTTAGTTCAGTGCGAACTTTTACAACCACTTGAATTCCGGCTCAAGTAACACCTCACAATTCGATTTGATTTCCGGCACAAATCCAACCACACCAGTGATTTCCTCTAATCACTCAACTTACAAGAACAATGATTGAAATTAAAGATTGATAAAGCTCAGCACAGCTAGACAGAATTGAATGAGCTAAAAGCAATTTGAGAGCTACAAAATGATGATAAAAAATCAGTATGCTTTTCTATGACTGCAGTAATTGATCTTTTGATGTTCTTCTATTTATTTGCAGACTTCTGGATCAATATAGACGTTGTCGATCATCTATTAGCCGTTGAAGATTACTTCATAGATGTTGTGAAAGATTTTCTTCCCGTTTGATATCAATTGACTTCGTCAGAATCAGATCATATGTAATGCTAATCGACTGGTCGAGGGATGCTAGTCGACTGGAACAAACGTTTTTGCTGAAACACTCATCTTCGCTCTTCGATCAGTAGACTGATGTGATGTTAGTCGACTGGAATGATTGTAGTCGACTGGAATGATTATCCAACTTACTGGTCCTTTGCTTTTAGTTGACTTAATAGATTTCAGTCGACTGGTTTAAACCCCACTTTACAGAAATGATAATTATCAGTCGACTTATAATGTTCTGGTCAACTGGTACTTGCTCCAATGGACATATTGTAGATAAGCTTCAATCTTTGTTTGTTGGGATTCATATATTTGATTATAATCTTCATAACAATCATCTTCTGCACATTGTTTATCCCTTGAGCGTTGGTGATGAGTTGTCTATCTCTTGATTTGTAGATATGTCAATCTTAAATTGTATTAATCCTTTAATTGTAATCCAAATCACCTGAAATAATTTCTTAACCAATTCTATACATTTTATTATTATCAAAACACAAAGGATTTTAATTTGTCAACCACCATTGGTCCAACAATTTTGTAACACTTTCTTATAGAAACATATTTCCCTATGTATTATGTCTCCATTGAAACCAAAATCATTCAATTTAGTTCAGTTATTTGAAAGATATACCTTAAACATTTTCGGACTACTCTTGTCCAAAACAGTTGACTATGCACAACTTCCATCCATAATTTAAACATCTTAGAGACTGATTCAAAATTTGACTTCTTCAGATGATTTATAACCCTATATCTCTAATTTATTCCAAACTAAAAATGATCTCATTTGGAATTCTACAGATCTAGATATAATCAAAATACTAAAGTGTTTTCAGTAAAACAACACCAGAATGTGTGAGGAATCTATTGTCTCAAGGATCACTTTGTTTAGAGGTTGGATAACAAAGATTGGGTTGAAGGAATCAAACAAGGTTCTGTCCTCTATAATATTGAACTTGTTCGAGAAAAATGGCATAACTTGCTCTAGAGATATCAGATCAAGGTCATTCTTAGAGGGTTCGAAAGAAGACTTCAATATCTACAACTTTCATGAAGACATTGAAGAGAGATTTTGTCATTTAAAGGGTCAGAATTAGACCAGACGATACATTTTGAATAGTGACTAGAAGAAGGTTATGAACAGTACATAGAAGATATCTTGCAATTATCATAGCTTTCTCTAGAGATATCAGATTAAGTAGTTCTTTAGATAGTTCCAAAGGGGCCTTCAAGATCTATAACCTTCATAAAGACCTTGAAGACAAATTCTATAATCTGTAGGGTCAAAAGTGGCACCAAACGATAGGATCAGAC
Organism: Erythroxylum plowmanianum; assembly: GCA_025531925.1. Lineage (NCBI taxonomy): Eukaryota > Viridiplantae > Streptophyta > Magnoliopsida > Malpighiales > Erythroxylaceae > Erythroxylum > Erythroxylum plowmanianum. The sequence goes on from JANVCQ010000231.1 coordinate 36,027,575, forward strand.
AATAAGACGTCATCACCAGATGATATGACTGTTGGGTCCTATTTTCGGAGCCCAACTATCCTTGAGTCCTAAAGCATGAGCAGGTTTACTTGTAGGGTTGTGACAATGTACTCTAATTAGCCGTCAACGGTTCCACATTGTTTATATAACATCTCAAGCCACAAAGGCGATACCACACAATGAATTCACAAAAATCACAATTTACTTCATCAAAATGGTAGCTCTTAGTCTCTAGTTTATTTTGGAGAAAGAATCAACGGAGTTCTAGAGAAGAAGATATGATCAAGAAACCAATGTATGTTCATGGCCCAACCATGCTCTCCCAACCTACCCCTTAATTCCTTTCCATAAATCTTTCTGAATTTAACACCAATGGTTATCAAATTTTCTGTTAAGGTAGAAAAATGTATTAGGAATCTATCGCTTCAAGAATTAACTCAATCGGAGGTCGGACGGAGAAGTTATGGCCAAACGAATCCAGCATGTTCATGTCCTTACTCGAATTGTACATCCCTTGGCGCAAATGCCATAACTTCCACTATAGGTATCAGATTGACTTCGTTTTTAGATGATTAGAAAGAAGACTCATAGGTCTACAACTTTTATGAAGAATCAGAAATGATATTCTGTCATTTGGATACGGCCTGTGTGATTTTACAAGGGTAGGTCGTGTAACCTTCGAGTGGAATGTGCTCCTACGCCAGAAACACATAGCCCGTGTGATTTTACACGGGTAGGCCGTGTAACCTTTGGGTGAAACTAAATTTTCACTCTCCAAGACCCCTCCAAAGAGTCCCAAACCCATCCTATCATCCCTTTTACTCATAATCTTGCCAAATCCAATTCTTTCTAGTACAAAATCACTTCCTATACTCAAATTGATCGGGATACACATCCTATGCAACATCACCTACTCAAACACTCATATCTCTCAACTCCAACATCCAAAAATCACATACTTTATATCGTTGGGAAGCTATGAGGACAAGCTACAACTTATATGAAGACAACTTGACCATATTCATCCTTGATTAGTGCAGTTTTTCTCTTAAATCCAGAACACAAATCCTACCCCTATGAAAACTTAAAATTTTCCATGCAAAGACTTGAAATGCCACAAACAACCATAATGCATAAGTATTTCATTCACATCAAAATAAGAGTTTTTACAATGCTTTAGTGGGCATTTCAAGCCACCCTTACAACATAATCCAAAATGCAGACTTTACAAAAACTGGAATCACTCAAAATGCGACTAAAGCATTGTTTTACAAAAAAAACTAACTTAAAATACAAAATAAGCCAAGTCCGGAGTAATACCTTTATGCTCAATCACTCGATCTCGTGCTCCTCACCTGGAGATGGGATGGAATGGGAGGGGGTGAGCTTAACACTCATGGGTAACAGTTTTATAACAAGAAACAAGCAAAAACCCTTGAATTATCCATTTCTATAGCAAAATTCACATTGAGATCCATGCAATATATGTATTTCCAAATTCGCAACTTATCAAGCAATTCATAACCTCAAACATAATGAATTAATCAAACTTTTCACAAATCACAAATACAAAAAACACATTAGAATGATTTGGGTGGATCCAAAAATAGAACGTACTACACATTTCTACATTGCAATCTTGTGTAGCCGTGAACTTAGGGGAGTCCATGAAGGAGCTCCAAGCTTCTAGCGGGCAGGCGGGAGAAGCCTTTAGACAAGTGCACTTGACATAATTAAGGGGCCACCACAAAAATTTTCCTTGATCTAAGTCCCTTTCACAAAGCTTCTGAAGAAGAATGTAACATTCAAATGGATTGATAAGTGTCAGAAGAATTTTGAGGAATTGAAACACCAACTAACTATAGCACCTATATTAGCCATTCCATATGAGTTTAGAGGATATGTAGTATATAGTTATGCTTCACACTAGGGATTAGGATGTCTTTTGATGCAGTATGGCAGAGTAATTGCATATGTATCGAGACAGTTGAGACCCTATGAATTCAACTATTTGGTCTATGATTTAGAACTTACTGCAATGGTATTTGCTTTGAAAATTTAGAGACACCATCTGTATGGTGAGACATTTTAGGTATTCACAGATCATAAAAGTTTGAAGGATTTATTGAGTCAGAGAGAGTTGAATATGAGACAAAGTAAATAGGTTAAACTACTGAAAGACTATGATTGTATGACTGAGTATTATCCTAACAAAACTAATGTAGTAGCTGATGCATTGAGTAGAAAACATAATAATAGTGTAGCATAAATTCAAATTTCAAGTTTACCAAGCCTAGCTCAATTGAGAGCACTAAATATTGAGTTGAATTTGAGATAGAATGAAACACTGTTAGCTACACTAAAGCTTAGAACAGTATTAGACGAAAGGACTAGGAAAGCCCAAAGTAAAGATCCAAAATTTAAGAAGCTTATTAAGAAGTTGAGACAAGATTTGAATTCTGAGTTTGAATTGAGAAATGATATATTATGGTTGAAACAAAGATTGTGTGTACCTGATGTTGACGATCTAAGGAAAGAGATTTTAGAGGAAGCTTCTGTGGCAACTTATGCTATGCATCCTAGTACTACCAAGATGTACAACTGAAATAGCAATTCAAGTTAAGGGATAAGAAAAAAAAGGTCTACAAGTTAAAAAAGGCCTTATATGGTCTTAAATAGGCCCTTAGAGCCTGGTACAATAGAATTGATGATCATCTTCAAAACCTTGGATCTATTAAAATTCTAAGTGAAGTTAATTATATGTGAAACAAACATAAGCTAAATTAATCATAGTTTCTACTTATGTTAATGTTTTGTGTAGTAGCTTATTCTTATACTTAGGACTTTAACAGTTAGATTGAGTCATCATATAAGAATTAATGAAGTGCTTTTCATTTTCGTACATAACATTTGCATATACGCGTGGATAATAATCTAGGGACATTGTAAAAATAATATATACACTCACTGATATATCCTAGGGTGAAAGATCTTAAATGATTATGACATGCTTGTGTGTTGATTATGTTTTGAATTTTGTTTGATGAATTATAATTAGTGAATTGGGAATTTATTATTCTAATTGAGTGATTGATAAAGTGATATGTGCTTTTAGTGTAAGAAAAATGTTAAAAGGGCAAGATAAAATGATACATAGGAATTTAGGTTGAATGAGCCTGTAAGATGGTGACATGTGGCATCAATAATAGAGTGACGATTGGCTTAAATAGAAGAGTGACAAATGGAGGTATAGTTGAGTGACATACGGCCTAGAGATTAAATGACAAATGGACTAATAAAGGAGTGACAATTGGGAGTGTAGGAAAAAACGCATAGCATGGCTCTTAGCTTGACACTTGGCATGACACATGTCTATCTTCTTCACCACACACCTTACCCACGTTTCTTACTCTTGTAAGATCACCATTTTTCATGTTTTGGTTTATTATTTCTCCTTCTTTCCTCTCACCTATGACACTTTTACACAATTCCTGAAACCCTTAAAGTTTTACTAAAATTTCGTAACCCTCATCTTGTAAATTGAAACCCTTTAATCCCATCTAGTTCTTAATGTATATTTGATGCTTAGGAGACTTGTTTAGCTTATTACTTTGAGGAAATCTTGAGACAAACTAGTAAGTATTTGACTACCTTATTGAGTAATATGTACGCATAACATCCATAAAGATTGGTTAGGGATTAATTGAGATGAATTGCATGTAAGGTTGATGATGAGATGTGCTTTAAATGTAATGAATGAATTGGTTTTATTTTGATGTATGGAAACCCTAGGTTATAAATTGTTTTGAGAATAAACTAAGTTTATATTAGAGGTATGTTGAATATGAATTTATGCTAAAGAAAGATGTTAATGTAATAATCTTGGAATGAAAAAGAACTAGGGTGTAACATGTAAGATAGTAAATGAAAGCATTTGTTTGATTAATGATGCCTAAGAGATAAATTGTTTATAAATTGTCAATTGAATGATTTTGGCTTGGAGTTTAAGATGAAATGAGGAGAAATTGAAGTATCCTTGAAGTATAAGTGAGGTATAGTTAAAAAACAATCATGAATGAGTTAGAGTTTAGAAGGTGGGTCTCGGATGACATAACCCACGATTGTGGGAATTGTATGGTTCCTTCCCATGATCTTGGAAATGCTTGGTAAAAAGGAGAGTTTGTGTTCTGTGTTCTGGATGAGTCATACAAGGATGAAACAACATACACTGATACTTTTAGACTTAATTAGGCTTAAAATGAGCTTAGTTTAATGTTAAATCAATTGATTAAGTGTTTGATGAGTTTAGGTTCTTAAATGATGTTATAATTCAAGAAATGAGCTGTTTAATATCAATGCATATGAATTTGGAAAGTATGATATGTCAATAGTATAAGGATGTTCTTATGAACACAAGCTAAGATAAATGAGTGAATAAGATTTAAGTATAAGGCTATATACTCAGGATAGTCAATTGAGGATGCATTGAGCATAACACATATACATTTGTAAGATTGAGCACTTATTTGATTAAATAAGTTAGTAATGTGTAAATATGCACGTATTTTATGATATAGAAGCACAAATTGACCGACAACATCCAGACATTGTGGAATTGTCAAGACAATAGCTAATGTAGAGTAAATTGTAACATAGATTTGTGATCTCAATTAGATATGTGTTTCCATTTGAATTGTTTTTGTTTAATCTTTATATCTATATATATTGAAATGAGTTTGATATGATTGTGATATTTATGATTCCTAGTAATTGATTATCTAAGGAGTTCAATATTTGGGACTTTATTGGGAGTGTTAACCATTTGTATATGAATGTGGGAAATAAATGCTCAATTAAAAGTTGAATGCCAAACTTAGGTCCGACGAAGGTGATAAATGACAGTGTACACTTCTTGAAAGTGATTGCTAGCATATTATGTGAAATGATGCATATCATGACATTAATGTGCATGATCAAATAAAGAAGTTATGACTGGAGCAACCAAAGTAAAAAAGGAGCTTAAAGCTCAAAAATGTGCGCACAGAGTCACAGGCTCAATGATTAATGAGCCTGATATCCACATTGGAAACAAAAAAGTTAAATAGGTGCTCAGTCACAACAAAATTAAAAAGAAAGTGGAGTCACATTTGCATTTGCATATATATATATATATATATATATATATATATATGTATGTATGTGTTATGTGAACAGTTGTGAGGAATTTATTGAATTGTGTTGAAATAGTAAATATAAAATGTTTGTGTTCCCAATGTGCTTGTTAAAATGTGAGATACATATATTGTGATTTGGTAGACAATTAAATGATGTGATAATTGGGACTTGATTTTAAATAATGTGATGTGTTTGAGAACTTGGATTATATTTGTTTGCAATATTGTATCCTAACTTGAGTGAACACGTTGATGATGGTTCACTCACTGAGTTCGCAACTCATCAAAATTGAATCGTTGATTTTCAAGTACCGGGATAACCTAGTTTCTAATACAATATAGTAGCAACCTAGCATTTTCCATTGTGGAACCAAGAATGGCTCAAAGGTTTGCTCAGCTTATATTGAAGCATCTAGATAGAATATTTTGGTCCAATACCTTGTTTTATGTTGCACACATTGTATAGAGTTGCACGCTTTGACATGTCATGTATTTTATAAATAGGAGTTATGAGTATAATAATATAATGTATGTTTATATTTATAAATCAAATACAAGGAAAGTAATGACAATGTATGCTTATGTTCATGAATGAAATGGTGTAACTTAACTTTTCTAAAATGTTTATGTTCTATATGATGCCACGATAAGTGGTGTGACTGCTCTAACATACCACTTCCACGGGGCATATGCTCGAATGTTCTCTAGAATACCGAGTATATGCTCTATGGAAGTAGGGCATTACATTTTGTTTATAACAAGAAATGATGAGAAACTAACAAAAGAGTTTAAAGATGAAATGCTTTAAGCATTTAAGATGATTGGCTTTGGTTTAATGACTTTTTTTTTTTCTGGGAATGGAGGTGACATAAGATAAGATGGAGTCTTCATATGTCAAAGGAAGTATATAAGGGAGATTCTTCAAAAATTTTCATATGGAGGGTTGCAAAAGCACTACTGCTCTAATGAACCAAAAGGAAAAGTTCAGTAAAGATGATGGAGATGGTAAGGTGAATGAATATCATTATAGAAGCCTAATTGGTTGCTTAATGTATCTTACTACAAGCAGACTTGATATTATGTTTACATTAAGTATGCTTTCAAGATTTATGCATTATGCTAGTGAAGTGCATCTTTAAGCCGCCAATGAATTGTAAGATATGTCAAAGGTATTGTAGATTATGGAATTAAGTACACTCATTGTAAGAATTTCAAACTTCATTGATATTTTAATAGTTATTGAGGAGATTTGGTTAATGATATGAGGAGTACAAAAGGTCATTGTTTAGCTATAGCTTATGGGTGTTTTTATAGTGTTCAAAGAAATAAGATGTTATGGCTCAAAGCACAAATGAGGCAGAATATGTGGTAGCCACTGTTGAATCAAACAATTTGGCTCAGAAATATCCTTGTAGATATAAATATGGAGCAAATAAGTCTACCCTACTCAGCGTTGTTTTGATAATCAAGCTGCCATTTCAATCTCAAACAATCATACTTTTTATGTCAGGACTAAGTTGTTTTTCTTAAGGGAAGTGCAGAGAGAAGGTGAAATATGTTTACTTTATTGTAGGACCAATGATCAAAATGCAGATGTACTAACAAAGACACTTTCAAAAGCCAAATTTGAAGAATTGAGAAACAAATAAGAGTCAGGAGTCATTAAAGCAAGGAGGAGTTTTGTAAACATGCCTAAATATTTGTAGATTATTAGGATGATTTCATCTTTTATTTGTAGATTGAATTAGGATGACTTTATCTTTTAGATTATTTCTTGTTTTTAGATTAGGTAGTTGTTATTTATACCTAAAAATAAGGAATGTATTTAAATTTTTGTTAAACTCTAGCTCTATTTAAAGAGCTCTACATTGGAAGTTTAAAATCATCCTCTATATAACTTCTTGTCTCTAATTTTATGAAATAAATTTCTCCTCTAATAACAACAAGTATTTAAGATCCAAGCCACCAATATTGAGTTCACAATCCACCGATCTTCAATTTCAGGTGATTTATCATTAGGTTTGGATAGATTTGCATCTGCAAAGCCAAGTTTTCATTTTGCACAAAGTGCATATCACACCGATCATACCCACTCTTCATAGTTTTGTCATTTAGTTACACTGGAGAGATCACTATCCCTAGATTGTCTGACGGGTGCAAGCAGTAAGGTGATGTTACTCCAATTTCTCCTTGTTTCTTGATGTCGTCCTGCCTATCCTCTCTTGCCCTAGAGTTCAAATGCTATGTCATTCTCTTAAGTTTAGGGTTCGGCTTTGCCTAACTCTTATACAATGTAAAGTTTTAGCCTTTAGGTTCAATTTTCTTCTATCCCTTATATTAAATGGTTATTGATGGACCCCAATTTCAGATCCTAACATTTAGAGTCATGAAACGTGAACGTGTCATCCTATAAGGTTATTTTCATGAATCCGTATTAGACATCATCCCACAATGGTGATAAGCCCTCAAACTTAATGTACCTACCTTGGGACAATTAGCATAGCTTTTACTAGAGATGTAGGATGAAGATCACTCCTAGATGATTTGAAAGAAGACTCGTAGGTCTAAAATATTCAAAAGACCTTGAAGGTAGATTTTGTCATCTAGAGGGTCAAAATTTGACTAGATGAAAGGTTCGGATGAAACCAGATGAAAAAGTAGACAAATTCGGAAAATTGCCATAACTTTCCCTACTGATATTGGATCATGGCATTCTTTGCATGGTTTGAAAGAGGACTTCAAACTCTACAACTTTCATGAAGACTTTGAAGATAGATTCTATTGTCTGAAGGGTCAAAAATAAACCAGAAAATAGAAAACAGTAGAAGAAACAAAAAGACAGAAGAAGCAAAACACAGAAGAAGCAAAAAGACAGAAGAAGCAAAAGATAGAAGATAGCAAAACACAGAAGAAGTGGAAAGACAGAAGAAACAAAAGATAGAAGATAGAAAAATACAGAACAAGTGAAAAGGTAGAAGAAGCAAAAAGACCAAAGAAGTGAAAAGACAAAAGAAGCAAAAAGATAGAAGATATATCTTCTATTATAAGGGTCATAACTTTCAACCTAGAAATCCAAAAATTTCATAATATATACCGTTTGAAAGATAAAAGAAAAACCTACAACTTTTTAGAAGACAACTTTGCCTAAATCAGTCCAAATCAATCCAGATTTTTCCCTAAAGTCAGAACACAAATTTTTTTTCCTTAGATATCTTTGAGAATCATGGGAAAAAACGAAATCATATTCCAACAGCATCAACAGATAGTAATTTTTACAAAGCTTTAGTGGGCATTTCAAGCCCCAATACATCAATGTTTCAAAAATCTCAAAATGCAAAAGATACATGAATAATAAATCACTCAAAATGCAACTAAAACCTTGCTTTACAAGATTAGCTTAAATTAGAAAAAAAAACATTTCAAAAGTGGAGTGATGCCTTGGCTCCTGACTACCCAATCTATTGCTCATCACCTGCTAGGTTTGTTAAGTCAGAATTTGACTTTACGTATTGAATGATTTTGATGACAACCAAAAAACCAGACAAAAGGAAAAGCAG
>JANVCQ010000231.1:36036405-36049858 GCA_025531925.1 Erythroxylum plowmanianum
CGTGTAGATCGTGTTGGCAAGAGAAGTCATGGCTCACAGGTCGGTCAGCTGGGACTTTTGGGATGACCTAGATAGAGCTGATGTATTTTGTGTTAGGTTTTTGGAGTGATGTACAGACAATAATCACTGACAGTTGTATAAACTTCTGATTTTAATGAAATGAAATGAGGAACAATTTGGTTCCAAAAATTTGTGCTTTTATATTGATGTTTTATTATTATGATGCCATGTGAAGTACAGTAGTAATTGTTCGTAGCTCACCCTTATCGTATGATACGTTTCGGAATGACCTACGGGCGTCTCGGTGTGTACCCTGCTGTAAGGGGGCGCTACAGAGATGGTGACATAGCTAGATTTGAAGGATAATCTTTCAGCTATGGCTGAGCGATTGGGATGGCAACATTTAATAATGGGAGAATGGGAGATCTATTAGGAGCTGGTACACAAATGTTACACCACATTGGTAGTGGAAGGGGATAAATTTACAAAACTGAGGTTTAGGCTGTACGAACAAGAGTGGGAGATGGATTCGCTGATGTTAGAACATTTACTTGGGCTGCGACAATGGGGTTCGATTAAACCAGCTGGCGAATTTTGCTTGAGGGATTTCTGACGAACAATTGTGACAGGGTTCATCAACCTATTCTGTTCATAATGCCCCAAATTTGCTCATTAGGGATGCTTCGTTGATTCTTCTACACAAATTCATGGCGGTATCAGTTTTTAGTAGGGTGGACAGTAATAAGGTCTTAAGCCAAGAGTTATATGCCTTGTGGTGCGCTTCTAATAACACGCTCTATTGTACCTCCTTTCACTTGTTGAAGGGGTTTGCACATATGGCACGACCATCAAGCACTAAATTGGGATTGGGGTATATATTGACTGCATTAGCTCAATCAATCAGCCTTGACCTCACGATGCTAAAATGCATTCCAACAAAAGTTTTTGACTAAAGATACTTGAATGTTTGTGGCCTGATGAGCTTTATGGGATGCAGTTTACGACCTTATCATGAGAGAGCAGTAGTCAAACATAGAGAAGCAAGGGAGTTATTCTCTAACGAAGAAGAAGAAAGCAGTGACCCACATTAAGAAGAAACACAATCTGTAGTTCCTGTTGCTGATGCTGCTATAGTTCTGGAGGTGCTCAAACGCTGGGAAGATGCTACCACAACAAATAGCAACAGGTTAGCAACAATTGAAACAACAATAGTGGATATTCAAAGGCAACAACAGTACCAAGCAGAGAAATTGAAGAAATTCTTCGCTACGTCTAATGTAGAGGTACCATCACCTACACCTTCACCACCAGGTTCTCCTGTTCCCTAAAAGCCCTACTTAATTTTCTTTTACGTACTTGTACATTGGTTGGTGTAATGTTTTTCGTTTTATTGTTCTTTGTTATGTTATGTGTTTATGACTGAGGTAGTAACATGCCAGGATTCTTTAACTTAGCTTGATAGATTTTTAACGTCTTACGTGAACTTTTAGTTATTAAAAATGCATGAATGCAACTAATGATCATTTGAGAATAGTGCACATACTGGAACAGCTTTGGTACTTTTAGCAGAATTATTGTATTAAATTATTTTTTTATTATTTATGACTATTGTTATTTACTTAAAATTTTAACTAGAGGATAACAAAAATTGTATGAACGATAAGGAGGAAAAAAAGCTTCCAAATTTTTGCTCTGCTGTGTTGAGGGTGCCAGAAACTAGCCTTGGACACATGAGCAGTGCTAGTAGCCACTTGATGATGAAAGTGAAGTAGGTTTTGCGTATTTGAGTATGCTCCTCATTTGCATTTAATTGAAAAACTTTTCATCTCAAGCAAGGTTCTTAAGTTGTGCTGGAAATAAGGTTTGTTCATCTTCATTGCACAGTTTTAAGAAGTTGTTAACAATACACATATGCTTAAAAGAGAATTTATTCTAATAATGAAGTTACTAGTGCTAATTACTTCTCTTGTATGCGTTCTATTCACAAGTTGATTTACGAAAGCTTCATTTACGCTCTTGGTAATTCAGGGGTTGGTAGGATGTTAACAATCATATCAAGTTGGGTAAAGATTCTTTGGTATCAAGCTATTTGGGTCATTGCTTTTAGTTTATTTTCTTTTATCGTATTGTTTGCTTTGGGACAAGCACAAGTATGGTGGTGAGTATTGATGTGAGTTTATTTACTTGTTGAGTGTTAATGTTTTTAGATATGTTTTTGGTACTTTTAGTTCTTAGTCTAGTAGTTTAGTTTAGTTTTTAGGCAACTTTGATGTTTTGTTAAATGTGAAGGGATAGGGAGCAAGATGAGAAAAGATGGTGAAAGAAACAAGAAAAGAGGTGTTTGGTGCGATTGTGAGGAATAATGGTGCGAGCGCTACCGAAGCTGTGGATTTAAGAAAGAACAACATCACACTAGTTCAATCGTGAGAGTGACTGGTGTGATCGCACTCGAGATTTTTGGCTAGGAACTAGACTATTCGTACACTGGTGAAATTGTGAGGGTCGTGTTGCGATTGTACTTCGTAACTTCAAGGGTACTTCCATCATTTCATCAAGTTTTTAAACAAATGGTGGATGGTTAGAAGAAGTCTACAACATACAAGAACGTGGGGAGGAGCTATTACAATCTATTGGAGGTAGAGAGTAATGACAAAATTAATGAATTCCTTTCCCAATGAGAGAAGTATAAAAAGAGGAAGAAAGGCATAAAGAGAGTGTGTAGAAGAAGGAAGAACGAGGAAGAGGAAACAGGAGCTCTGTGAAGCTTGTAATCTAAGGCATAAGAACATTTGTTTTCATATTTTCAGTTTGCTTATGATGTGTGTTTTCTAGTTTCCTTATTTCAAAGGTTGTTTCACCCTCTAGGGTGAATCTTGTTTTCTAAACTTCTGCTACGTATGGTTTGCTGTTCTTATGAATAGTTCTTATTTGACCTTCACGAGAGTTAAGTTCTTCTTTAAAATCATACAAATACAACTTGCATGCTAAGAGATTAGTGTCTAAGTTTTATTCCTCAAAGGTTATGCAGTTCATCTTTATTTTATTTATATCTAAATTGAGAAATTTGCATTATGATAAAACAGAGTAGGTAATTCAAACTTTAGAGAGAAAAATTACTTTTAAAGAAACTTGGGGTAGCAGAATAATAGGATTTAGATTTACTTTAGCAGGAGTTGATAACAATTTTTGGAACTTTAATCTTGTGAATTTGTGAAAGCAATTCCACTTCTTAAAAATTTAGTTTTGTCTTGAAAGTTTAAACGTAACTGATTTATTTTTATCCCTTTTAATTTCTAAATCTTCTTATTACTAATTTAAACAATTTGCAAAGAATTGATTGGTGCTTAGTATAAATCCTCGTGGGAATGATAACCGTACTACAATAACCCGTACACTTGCGGTCGGGATCCGAGTGCGTTTTATTTTATAACTCATCATTTATGTAAGTTGTTGTACTCTTTGTTGTTTATATTTTACTCTATTATTGTAGACTATATTGTTCTCGTTAGCTGTTGATGCTTAGTGTTAATTGGTCTAAAGAATTTTATAAATGTTTTTATTTTTCCTTTATTATGATGATTATTTTTAATTTATCCATATTGCTTTAATTTGGTAGATAAGTACGTCGATGAATTCCCCCTTAGCTATTGACACTTAAATTTCAAAATGAACAAAACGAAAGTGGACTTATGAAGTGCATGTTGTCCTAGCTTCCTCCATGGTTGATTTGCATAATGTGGGAATAGACAATGTTGATACTATATTTAAACCTGGATATCTCAATGAATTAGAAAGAATGGTAGCAGCAAAGCTTCTTAATTCAAACTTAAGAGCCAAACCTCATATAGAGTCTAGGATTAAGACTTTAAAGAAAGAGTAGAGCATTGTTTATGATATGATAAGGAAAGACACTAGTGGATTTGGATAGGATACGAAAAGGAAATCATCATTGCTGAAGATCATAATATGGGATTCTTACGTAAGTGTAAGTATTGAACTTTTATCTCGTTTTAAGTATTTTCTTTAACTACTTTCTTGTAATTTATATAAATTATTGACTTTTTTCATCTGGTTAAAGAGTCACAAAGATGCTGCTCAATTTCGACGAAGGAGCTTTCCTTTTTATCATGAACTGACTGGGATTTATGGAGAAGATCGTGCAACTGGAAATGACGCACAAATTGCTGCAGATATTCTTGAGGAAATGGAAAGGCAAGAAGATGTAGGTGAGATAAATGAAGGTGGGAAGATAAAAATTAGCACAGTTTGCATGAGATAAATGAGTTCTTTACTCTACCTCAAACCTCAAATATTGAAAGACAAGCTGAAAGTATTTCAACAAAGAGGAGAAAAAGGAGTATTGATATAGGAGAAGCAAGCTGTACAGATTTAATTATTGTTGCTGCCAAGATGTTGGCTGATACCATGAATTAGATTAGTGATTCAAAGCCTTCTGTTCTTACCCTTGGAGGTCAAATCAAAATTTTAATTCCAAGGATTACAGTATAAAATGCAACCTCGGGTTGTTTCACTTAATCGGAACCTGATCAATGGAACTAAGCTAGCCTATATGTCATGATATGCATGCTAAATTAGTGAGGAAATGGGGGTTTTAATCTTTGGAAAATTTGATAAAAATAAGTGAATTGAAAGCAAATGTAATGAAAAGTATTTTTGGATTTCAGGAATAAAAAATCGATAGAATGAAAACAAAGATCAATTGATGAAAGTGTCCTCTTGAAAATGAGTTTTGGCTATCATAGTTCAAAACAAATTTTTATAGGAGTGAATCACTAAGTTTCAAATGGTAAACTTTAAAGAACTCTTTAAGTCCAAGGTTTTAGTCAATGAACTCCATTTCTTAGAACCTTGTTGAATGCATCTTAGTGTATGCAATGAGTAAGTCAATGCAATAAGTCATTTGGGATCTAGAATCATCTCAACATCAAACACAACTAGGCAGATAAAAGAGAATTAATCAAATCACAAATAGACATATATGAGACTTCATATATTCAAGTTCCAAGTTCTACATCAACAAATCCCAATAACACATTAAATGTTCAACACTTAATTAAACTCTAATCAAGAATATTCAACTAAAAATTGCAAATCCTAAACCTAGGAGTTCAGAACAATGTAGCTGAACATGATTAAACTACTCCCATTTGAAGCCCATTGAACTCTAGCCATTGCTACATCTTTAAAAGGAAATGGTGCCTAGCCAAGCATTACTTCAAGGGAACTCACAACCGGAAACCCACTGAAAGCATCCATGGCAGCAGCTGTCGATGGAGGAGTTGACGATGAAAATAGAGGATAGGTGATGATGAATGTTCAAAGTTGAGATAGTGCGAGGTGCTGTATATGTGATATGAGTGTCGGCTCTCTTAACCTAATATGGTAGGTTTTAAAAGAAAATGGGTTTGGATCGGGTTGCACAGTGGGTAAATTTCCAAAAATAATTCGAGTATTCAAAGGTTCGCCACGACGAACTTTTCCCGAAAGGTTTTAGCTTCATTGCTGGTTCTTTCACCAAGGTGAAAGAATTAATTTTTGCCGCGGCGAACTTTTCCCGAAAGTTCTGCCTAGAATTCTTCATACTTCGCTCCGGCGACAGATCCCTTTTGTGGCGGTGAACTTCCTATTGCACCTGTTCACTTGTTGACTTCACTTCAGCCTTTCTTGACTCTACATCTTCTTCTTGAGTCCCTTCTCCTTGAGTCTCCTACAATGAACAAATAGGAGTTTGTAGTATCAATTGTTCTCAGAAAATTAATTAGTGCAATTAATACTGATTTGTGACAATTTTTACTCTCAAACTACATAAAATAAAGGTAGACACTCAAGAGTCAATTTAAGCATAAAATCTAGAAATAGGAGTTAAGAAGTGTAGTAAAAGTCATGAAAATGTCACCAATTTATATAATAAACTTGGGCTCAATCAAATTCCCCCACACTTAGACCTTGTACTCCTGGACAAAGTTCATAAAAGTCAAAGAGACACAAGTGTAAAGGAAAATTCCAACCATGCTTAAAATAAGAGTAGGTAATTGGTAAAAATCACGTTCTCATAAATCAATCAAAGCACACTGAAAGAGTGCCAAGAAAATAAACATTATAAGAATTTAATCCAAGAGATTGAGCAAAAGAGATTTTACTTAAGGCAAGGTGTTTGCTCTCATCTCACTTGTTTTTGGGATAATTTCACTCTAAATTCTGCTTAGTCCATTCTCTACCATAAGCTTGTTATAGTTCTACCTCTCCACTACAAGAACTATAATTTCGAAAATCAAAAGGACTTTTCAAGATTGTAATGCACGGAAGGCCAGATGAAATGGATGGAATAGACAAAAGAAGAAAAAATATATAAGTATGCACCACAATTATGAAATAGATGTCAACTGTAAGACAATATTTACACAAATGACAACATAATTTATTTCTTAAACTTTTTTCTTTTTTTCATTATTATTCTGCTGAGAATATTTTCTTTTGATAAGACATATATATATATATACATATATATATATATATATATGTTTGGAAATTGTTCTCTTTCTTTCTTTCTTTTTTCCATTGGCTTTTCTCAATAACCAATTTCTTGAGATAACTAGAAGAAAATGAGAAATAAACTATTGACACCATAAGAAAATGTGTGCATGCACTCAAAAATATGGCTCAAGGGGCTAGCAATGGATAGATATTTATGGGGTTTGTGTTTGGGTCAACAGGGTTTTGAAAAAATGCCTCTATCATGTTATCAAAAGTCTAGTTCATCAAGCTTTGATTAAGAATTAAAACAAGTTCTAGAGAGATATGAAATAAGCAAATACACACAAAAGCCCTAATTTCCTTCCAACAAGGTTAATATCTCAATTAACAATCCCAAGGTTTAAAAACATAAAGTGTTACTTTGTCAGCATACCCTCACTTACTTTGTGTTGAAAACATTGAAAATAAAATTAGCCAAAACCGACTATCATTTAAAGAATGGAAGGTATTTTCAAAAACACAGGGACCACTTTAAAACTTATAAAATATTTGAGATACAAGAGTGACAAGAATCTAATTGGGGAGAATTGTTGAATGGAGGCAATTTAAAAATACAGTTTCTGCAAGAGCATGGCGCCGCGGCGAAACTAAGAGTTCGTCGCAGCGAACAATTTAGTACACACACATTGTCGACACAAATATTGCCGCGGCAAAAAAGATGAATTCCGCACATTACCGCGACGAAGGCAGAGTGTGCCATGACAAAAATGGACAGAAACTTTTGAACAGCTGATTTGCCTCAATCACCAAGTTTAAAATTTGAACATTATGCCCAATTGACTTGCACAAACATTTAAATGGCCAAAATGATGTAAAATTCACAACAAGAATGGCAAATTGAAGCATCCCCTATACTTAAACATCATATTGTCCTCAATATGAAGAATAATTAACACAAATACAAGGGAAAGGGGAAGGCACATAAGTAACACAGCGGAAGTTTAAAGAGAATTATATACAAATTGCAGTCAAAAAGTTTGAACATTACAACATTGAACTGAGCATTTGACAAACGAACTAGAAAAATAAAACAAAAGAAAAATACAAGAATAAACACTCGAACTACTCCATCGGGTGATCATCCCCAACATCCGAAGGATCTGCTCCTGATGGGCTAACACCGATAAGTGGGTCATCTTCATCAAAAGGGAGCTGGAAGTGCAGGTGCTCGGTGAGCAAGGCATCCATCTGCCGACGATACCACCGATCTCAATCCTACCAGGCGATGGTCTGATGAAGGGTGTTTAGGAGGGTAGCTAGGTAGTAGATAGGCCATCGACCAGGCTAGCGAGGGTCTGTAAAGTGACGGGCTCAGGAGGAGCCGGAGCTGTAGGATCGTCCTTGCTAGGCACTGCGTCGGCATAGTTGGTAACAACATTAGGAAGTTAGGTGGGCTGGGGAGGAGGTTGGGTGGATTGGGAAGGAGGTTAGATTTGGGGTTGTTTGAGATGGACGTAACAAAACAAACAGGCTGGGTCAAAATAGTTGTCATTATTGTATTTCAGGATGTTGTGGGCCCGCAATATGTCTGTGATGAGGTGGGGGAAGGTGATGGAGTTGATGAGCTTGGCGGTGGTGATGAAATCATGGAGGGTGGAGACAATGGCCTTGGCTATGTTGACCGAGCGACTAATCATCAGAAGGTACAGGTACAGGTTTGTTGTTTTGTTACGTAGGCTAGACAGGAGGTGGGGATGATGTTGTTACTAACCAGGTGGAGCCAAGGACGAGCTTCAGGTCAGAGATCAGAATGCTTTAGGTAGCGTTGATAGATCTTTGGTTGATGTCAGACGGCGCCCTTGGGAGAAAGGGTACGAATAACATCGTCCCATGGATAATGATATATCAACTAATCGTAGTGGCATCAGAAAATAGGTGGGAGGTTATATGCTCACGGATGCTTGCTATGGTGAATGTGGTAGGGACTTTCACACCACAGAAATTAAGTTCCATGGTGATGTAGAGTCGGGCATAAGTGTAGAAGTGGAAAATGAATTTATCGTTGCCCTAATCCGTAGGTTGGACTAATCCCGTGAGTTGAGATTGTACTAGTTGACGAACGAAGGGATTGTTGTGGGGAGTCAAGGGAAAGGGGCGCTCTTTAATGAATGGCCTAGCGTCTATCTTTTCAGCTAGGTCGGTAAAATCAGAATCAGTGCTATTAGGAGGATCAGAATGACGGGAGGAATCAGATTGACAGGAGGAATCAGATGAACTAGATGAGACGGTAGGGGAATGACGGGGGTAGGGTTCTTAGTTCGAGGCATGTTCCTGTAGAAAAAAACACAGAAAAATAAACACAAGGACTAAACAAAATTTACTAAAAGCAAAACCTACGAAGTTTGTCGCTGAGAAATTGATGGGTCGCCGCGGCGAAAGCTGCACTTACCATGCTGCAGCGAAAAAGATACCTTCGTCGCGGCGAAGCATTACAGCCTACCACATCACAACGAAACAAGTTTCTTCACCGCGACAAACATGCCCTAATTTTAACAAAAACAAAGAGGTAAGAAGCGGAATAAGCTAGATACTTACAAAGTAGGAGAGAGGCGCAAATGCGAACCATGAACACGAAATGAACTGAGGAGAATGAAAAGGAAGAGGGATTTCGCGAGGGGGGGTTCGGATTACCATGGCAAAATTTGAGAGAAGTATACGAAAATGAGGAAGGGGGCAGTAAGTTAATAAAGAAGGGAAAACAAATGACAAAGAAGGACAGAGGGTAGATGAAAGATAAGAAGAACAAGAAGGGTAGAAGGGAAATTTCACTCGGTATTTTCACGCAAATAGATCTTTCACTGCGGCAAAGGTTGCCCGAAGTGAGCTCACTGCGGCGAAAGAATTATGTCACGCTGCGGCGAATGTTGCTCAAAGGTGTTCGCCGTGGCAAAAGAATTATTGCACGCCGCAGTGAATGTTGCATCGAAAATGTTCACCACGACGAAAAAATTAATTCACGCCGCAGAGAATTGGCTTGAGAGATTTTAGGCGTTGTGGTCGCGGAGACAAATAAGTCCATTGCGGCGAAGTGGACCACGTCGCGACGAAGTTTTCCCGAGGGAAAAAGAAACAAGACAAACTATGAAAAATTCTAAGTGGATACTCAGCTCATATGAAAAGTCCTTAAGCATTACAAAACAAAATGTAATTCAGCATCTACACCAATTTCCTTAATCATAGAAGATGTGTCATGCATCGAACTAAAACACAGAACATAAAGGGAAGATGAATTATTGAAGCAGAATTGCAATAACTGAAAGCTAAACCTAAGTCCTACTGAAGTAGTTTCTCCCCCACACTTATTCAACATACTCATGCATAACAATGTCATCTTCAATCACAGAGCAGAAGTAAGTTGTAAGTGAAGGATGAGAAAAAACCTATTGCCTACGGTGGATCCTGCATCTCTTGGGTGACGTTTGGCTGATAGCCATGCTATGGTGAGGCAACTCGACCACTTGCCACTTCTGTGCTAACGTCCACACTCCTCGGTTCACCTGAAACATTAGCAAAAAATCCTTCTTCTAAGGAGTCATTAGTGAATGGGTTCATTGCGAGTTCAAACTCAGCGCATGCATCATCAACAACAATATCAAGCATGTTAACTCCTAAGAGCGAATAGTCCTCATGGGGGTGTTTCATAGCCTCATGCATGTTAAAACTCACCTGTTGATCTCCTACCTTCATGGTAATCGTACCTTCTTTCATGCTAATCATGGTACTAGCAGTCCTTAAGAAGGTCGACCAAGAATCAAAGAAGTGTCCTGCACAACTTCAGAAGACATATCAAGCACATAAAAATCAGCTGGAAAAATTAAACCCTTTATCTAATTGGAGAACTACAGATGTAGACTTAAGATTTTTGACTCCCAATGATTGATAAACAGACTTAGGCATAACATTAATGGCTGCCCCTAGATCTAAGAAGGCTCCCCCTATAGTAACTTTACTTATAGTGCAAGGGATAGTGAAACATCCAAGGTCTTGGCATTTTACAGGGATTTGAGGTTTGAATAAGGCTGACACATTCGAGCTTACTTGGACTCTTTCATTGGGCCTAAACTTCCTCTTATGGGTACATAGGTCTTTAAGGTATTTAGCATAAGTAGGAACCCATTTCACAAGATCAAGCAAAGCAATATTGACTTCCATTTTACTAAACAAATCAATGATAACTTTTTCATGCTTAATGTCAGTCATTTGCTTGCTCATCAAATATGAATTAGGAAAAGGAAGATCTTGAAGATTTACCTCCTTACCTTGGGCTTCATTGGCTCCATGCTTGCTTGACTCCACATGCTCACTTGTTGTTGCTTGTTCCTTGTAGCTCTCTGAATTAGCTCCCTTGCTCCTTGATTCAGACTTCCTTTCAGTCAAAAGTGATTTTTCTTTGGAGCTTTCGGATTTCTTAATTTTGTTCTTTTTCAAAGGCAATTCATCACTATCAATCTCCTCTTCACCTTCTTCTTCATCTTGATTTTTGAACCTCACTTGTTTCCCACTTTGGAGAGCTATTGCATTTAAACTTTTAGGGTTCATCACGGTGTTTGAAGGAATAGGTCCACTACTTCTCACTTGACTCTCACTCATGTTGTTGGACAATTGGGTGACAAAGGAATTGATATTTTTAGCTTTTGTATCCCATTGCTCCATTCTCTTTTCTAGGGCATTAAACCGAGCAACATTCTTTAAGGAGTCTTGCTGAATAAGAGAAGTTATGGCATTGAACTGATTGTTGTCAGAATTCCTTTCTTCCTTCATCAAAGTCATCATATTGTGCAGCAGTTGGTTGGTGTCCTCCATGGGTGGGACGGTCAGGGCTTGCCGTTGGTTGGGGAACTGGTTAGTGGAAGTACCAGCTCCTCCCTCTTGTTGAAATCTGTTTGGATCTCGTCCCTCTTCATTCCTCCAACTAAACCTAAGGTTGGCCATCCATCCCTCATTATAAGTGTTGAAGCAGGGATCCCATTTATGATTTGATCATCCCGGATACATTGCAGACTCTTCTTCATACCGATTGGGGCAAACACTGGATATGTGCATCACTGACCCACAAGTATCACAACTAGGTGCGGTGAGATCCATAGAAGATGTCGGGCGATGCACATTCATATTCTTCAGTTTTGCAATGATGAAGGATAATTGCGAGGTCACTCTACTCTCCAAAGAGTCAACTTTTGACTCCAAACTCTCCATTCTTTTAGATTGGGTTATTGTGGCGCCCAACTCATGCACTCCTCTTGTCTCTCTGACACTGTACTATTGATGATTCAAAGCCATCTTCTTGATCAAATCCCATGTTTCCGTGGCTGTAAGATCAATTAATGAACCTCCCGATGCCGCATCCAACATTCCTTTATCTTGACTTTTCAACCTATCATAAAAATATTGCACTAACTACTCATCAGGTATCTGGTGGTGGGGGCATCTAAACAATAGATATTGGAAGCGATTCCAATAATCATACAGGGATTCATCATAGTCCTACCATGCTAAATAGATCTCCTTCCTCATCGATGAAGTTTTGGAGGCCGGCAAATACTTTTCCGAGAATGCTTTCCTTAAATTTGCCCAACTATGGTAGGCGTTCGCCACGTGCCTTGGAAGGCTCATATACCACTCCCGGGCTTTTCCTTCTAGTGATAAATGAAAAACCTTCCATAGTACTTGATCGAGTGAGGCTCCCACCGGCTTCATACTCTAATAGAACATGGACAAAGATTGCAAATGCATGTAGGGATCCTCTCCTGTCAATCCATGAAATTTAGGAAGAGAGTTAATGAGTAATCCTTTTACTTCAAAATTAACATCAAAATTAGGACAAGCAGTAGTAAATGGGTCATAATTGACATCAGAAGTTGTTGCTTCCCTAATTGTTCTCCTTCATTGATTCCCATTATTCTCTCTAACCCACTCATGTTCCCCATTACCTCCATTATCACCATTCCTAGGTTGGTTAGCATGAAAGTTAGGGTTTTGTAGAAAAGCTGGGTTCTCAACCATGATCACCCTGTCTACTGGCTCACTCTCACTCCTTTCCCGACTAGACTCTTTTTCTTTTCTCTCCTTCCTAAACTTTTGCAAACGTCTCTCAATTTCAGGGTAAAAAGGTTGAAGTTTGACTTTCTTGGGCATGCATGGAAACAATTTTAAATGAAACTAAAAGAAAATAAAAAGTAACAAAAATTTCTTGCAAGCACACAAAGTCAATCAAAAGGGTGAAATGTGAAGGATGCAAGTGTGTGGTGTATGAAATTGTGTGTAACAATAAAGTGTGCAAGTAAAGTATGTATGTATGAAAAGTAACAAAGAAATGTTCAAAACTATCAGTTTTCCAAAAAAATATGCTAATGAAAGAAAATAAAATCTTATACTATTGACAAGTATGACACTAAACTATCTAAGATGCAATCTAAACTGAGGTTCCTAACCTCATTTAGTAGCAAAAATGATAACAGCTAACCTAAATAACCAATTGCTTAGTTCCCCGACAACGGCGCCATTTTAATTTGAAACCTTCTATTCTTACCCTTGGAGGTCAAATCAAAATTTTAATTTCAAGGATTGCAGTATAAAATGCAACCTCGAGTCATTTCACTTAATCGGAACCTGATCAATGGAACTAAGCTAGCCTATACGTCGTGATATGCAAACTAAATTAGTGAGGAAATGGGGCTTTTAATCTTTGGAAAATTTGATAAAAATAAGTGAATTGAAAGAAAATGGAATGAAAAGTATTTTTGGATTTCAGGAATAGAAAATCGATAGAATGAAAACAAAGATCAATTGATGAAAGTATTGTCTTGAAAATGAGCTTTGGCTATCATAGTTCAAAACGAATTTTTATGGGAGTGAATCACTAAGTTTCAAATGGTAAACCTTAAAGAACTCTTTAAGT
>JANVCQ010000231.1:36082579-36095870 GCA_025531925.1 Erythroxylum plowmanianum
TTAGAATAAAATGAGATTTGAGTAAAAGATAAATTTTGGGATTTGTTTGCATATATAAGAAGTTTGTATGAATTGAGAAGTTGATTGAGGAAAACTTCCAAAAAGGGAAATAAGATTGCTTTGTATGAGTTTGATAAATGAATGAAAGAAAAAAAAAATTTATACCGATTTCGGATTAGGTTTAGTCTAAGGTTTCCAACGCTGAACGTTTAGTTTGTCTAAACGACTTGTTCGCGAATGTCGGATTTGTGTTCGGTTCACTTAAGCGATTAGTTTTGCTTTGATGTCATTTGTATTCGAGTTCGTTTCCGTTTTGTTTTCGTTTCCATTAAAAATTCGATTTCAAGTCGCTTCCTTTTCGTTTCGTTTCCGATATGTTTCCGCTTGTTATTCCGATTTGTTTTTGCTTCGCTTTGATTTCCGATCTGTTTGTTCTTTTGTTTTATATTTTTTCACTTCGGATTCTTTCGCTTTATGCTTTCGAGTCTTCGATTTCGCTTTCGATTTCGATCTCCGTACTTCATTTTCGTATTCGTGATCCACTTTTTCGGTTGGGATCCGGTATCAAGATCGGGTCCCAACAACAGAAAAAGCAAAACACAGAAGAAGCGAAAGACGGAAGAAGCGAAAGACAGAAGAAGCGAAAGACAGAAGAAGCGAAAGACGGAAAGAAACAAAAGACAAAAGAAGTAAAACACAGAAGAAGATGACGTCATCATAGAAAAAACACAGAAGAAGATGACATCATCACAGAAGAAGCAAAAGGTAGAAGATACAACTTTACTGTTGAGCATCTTCCCTTGTAAAGACCATAACTTTCGGCTCGGATGTCCAAAATTTTCATGCTATATATCGTTAGAAAGATAAAAGAAAGACTTACAACTTTCTAAAAGACACTTTCTCTAATCTAGCCTAGATCAATCCAGAATTTCCCCTGAATTCAGAATATGTGCTTTACATTCATCCACCAATGTACTACACCCAAGTCCCAACTTCATGACAAATTTTGGGATTCTTAAAGACAGGATTTAAATTCTTTGTCTTCATAAGAAATGTAGCCATATGTTTCTAGTTTAATCTAAATGAAGAATCATCTCGTTTGGATAACTAGAGAAAAAGTTGTGGGTAAAAGACCGAAGCATACTCCATAAACATTTTCTAGATCAACCATCCATTTTATTTCACAATCTTTCCTTAACACAAATCATACTAAGATCACCCTTTCTACTTCATTTACTCTTCGTTCTTAACTTCATTTCAAATCAATATCATCTATAAAGAAATTATAATCCATGATTAATCATGAACACCAACGACAGAAAATACACCTATAAATACATCTCCTTCATTAACTTACTACACAATTCACTTCATTTTAGCTTTCGTTCTTCTTCTAACTTTTACCTTAATTCTTCCCATTTCGAAATCTCTTATCCACTAAAAGCACCAAAACAAAATATGAATCTATCTACATTTCTCATTTATTAGTTCTAGTCTTTTAAGAAAAGTTCAGGGTCCAACAACTGCACTTCTATTTGCTAGTTAGAGAGCTTTTGAGCAATGAGTGCATGCGAAAAGCTAGCTAGTATGCAAGCTCACCCAATTCCTTAGCCACATATGAGCAATAAGTTATATCCCTTTAGAACTATTATTTATCCCTTTAGAACTGTTATTAGTCCCTAACAGAGTCATATGTATATGACAATCTAGAGACATTTAAAGAGAAAGTACTAATCTAGGTTTTCAATCGCAGTTGGTGATCACAATTAGGTTATAATTTTTTGGTTTCGGTAAACGTGACCACCTTATAATTGATGGAGATAATTGCAATAATCAATAATCGTTCAATTATGTCTGCATTAGTTGGATTCATTACAATGTAGTTGATATACATGTATCATGAGATATATATCTCCTTTTGTTTAAATACATGTATTATGAGATCGAAGTGGGGACAAATGGTAGGGCTATTAATTTGACCATCATTCATATATTATGAATTTGTTTAAAATCAAATTACACCTTTATTTTTGTTCATTCATTTCCTCGCACTTTATGCAATTTAGCATTTAATATGGTTATCTCATGTCTATTTTAAACCATGTTTACCATTTAATACTTTGTAGAAATTGTTATGATTCATGTCACTTATATATGGTTACATTTAGTGATGGAAGGTTTGAATAATATGAATGATTCCAATGATTGTGTGGAAATAAATGAAAAAGATAGGGTATGGAATGATACTATAGAAATGTATTTAATCTCCTTGATGGTTGATGAAGTGAAGAAGGAAAATTGAACGACGAATATCTTTTCCAAATCTGGTTGGAAGAACATTAAGACAGGGCTTCAAACAAAATTCAATAAGGAGTATACTGATATTCAATTGAAGAATAAGTATAATGGATTAAGGGCTAGATTGAAGAATTTCAAGAACTTATTAAAAAAACAAGAATCGACTATAACTCCATTACTGGTGAAGTTAATGCTACAAATGAATGTTGGGAAAATCTATTTAAGGTAAAATATGTCCTTTTTTATTGATATATCATATTATATGATATTTATTCTCATATTCATTTTTCATTATTATAGGTGCATAAAATGACTCATATATTTAAGAAAAAATGATGTAAGAAATTTTCAGACTTGTGTCATATTTTTGAAGATACTACTACAACTGATGTGCATGCACATCTATCAACTATCCATCGAATAGTACAGAAGAGGAACATGAAAATGATGTTGATGAAGATTACTCGTATCATGAAAAAGAAGATCAAGATATAAGTTCTATATATCTAAGAGAAAGAAAACTCCTAAGAATAAGAAGGCAAAGAAGACACATTATAACATTATAGAAGAGGTCTTATTTGTACTTTGTGAACAATTAAAAAGGAAGAATGATTTAGTTGCAAAAAAACTGAAGAATGATTTAGTTGCAAAAAAACTGAGTGAAACATCGAGAGTAGATCTTAAGAGTGTAACATAATGATGGAATGTATAAAGTCCTTAGATGAATCGGGTGTTAACAATATGCAATATGGAAAAACTATAAAGGCTTTACACGATTCTCCACTTTATGGGGATATTTTTATGAAGATGACTGATACAAGGAAGCTGCATTGGATTATGTCGCTTTAGTTATATTTTCATGTTATTGCACATCAAATTATTATTAATTTGACACTTTTATTTTAAACATTATTCCATAGTTTGAACATTTTTAGTTTGTGATTTTTATGAATATTTGACTTAATGTATGAATATTTTGTCTACATTCAGTTAAACTTTTTGATTGATTGTTTTATTTATTATTTAATGTTGTCATTGTCGATACATGGATTTTTATCAGATTTTAAATCAAATTCTAATGATGAACGTAAAAAGGTAATCATTATTTCTCTAGTTGGTGGAGAGAAAAAATATTTTTTTTTACAAAAGCAACCATGTAGAACTTCTGCTCTACCAGGTTATGATTGGATAATGGAACTTTTGAATGGGAATCCTACAAGGATTTATGAAAATTTGAGAATGAGAAAGATAATATACTTCTTAAGCTTATGTGATGAGTTGAAGAGTTTAGGAGGCTTAAAAGCAACAAGTCATTTGGCTGTGAAAGAACAAGTAGCAGTTTTCTTGATGACTATAGGGCATAGTAAGACAACTAAATTCAATGCAAAATGCTTTCAACATTCGACCTGGACAATTTCAAAGTACTTTCGTAAAGTCTTATATGTAGTTAATCGTCTTGCAAAAAGAGTCATTACTTCGTCATCTTTTACTAATACACTTCTTGAGATTCAACATAATTTAAAATTCTTTCCATATTTTCAGGTACATTCATATATTTAATTACTATTTTAATTATGTTCTTATGATTAATAATTATTTTAATATATATTTAATTTTTAGGGTTGTGTTAGAGCAATAAATGGTACACATATTGGTGCACATTTTTTGACCACTGAAAAATACCATATAGGGGTAAAAGAATTAATTCAACCCAAAATATTGTGTGTTGTTGCTCATTTGACATGCATTTTACATATGTAATGGTTGGATGGGAAGGTACAGCAAATAACTCTCGAGTTCTTTTAGAAATAGTTACAAATCCAGCAAATCAATTTCATATGCCTCCGCAAGGTAATATATTATTTTAATTAAACATAGTAATTATGATTCATTTTTTATATGTTTTGTTAATATTATATTCTTTATATGTTAGGCAAGTACTATTTGGTTTATTCGGGCTACACTAATATGCCTGAATTTCTTTTACCATACTGAGGTGAAAGATATCATTTGCGAGATTATAAAGGCAAAGAAAGACCTCACAGTCCACAGGAATTGTTTAACTACAGGCATTGTTTATTAAGAAATGTTATTGAAATATGTTTTGCGTTCTAAAAGCAAGATTTCTTATCCTTAAAAAAAAGTTGAGTTATGATATGAAGAAACAAAAATTCATCGTTATTGCTTGTTATGTTATACACAACTATATTAGAATGTATGGACAAAGTGATGAATTATTTGACAGATGTGCTAAAAATGAAGAACAAATTAGGGAAAGTAAAAAATGAAGATGCAAGTTCTCAAGCGGAGTATAATATCACTCCAGCACAACTTCGAGGTATGTTTTGGAAGTGAGATAAAATTGCTACAAAAATGTGAAGTGATTATATTATTTCTAATTGATTTATGTTTCTTGTTGTAAATGATAGTACTATTATGTTTTCAAGAATTATAGTATGATGGACATATTTTATTGGTTCGAACGACTTAATATAATTTGTAATTTATGTAATATTATTATATACAATTAATATGTAATTTTTAATAATATTTGATTTGCATATATTTCAGTTTTAGCTATAATTATAATTAATTAATTTAAAAATATAATGTATTATATTATAATTATTACACATAAGAGTATAATAACGAAAAAATAGAAATAGGATGATAAAACCAAACATGTTTTTATTTTCAGTTTTTATTACAAATCTCAACCAAACAAATTTTTGTTTTCAATTTTTATATTACAAATCTCAACCAAACAAGTTTTTATTTTTTTAAGAAAAAAACATAAACCAAAAAAAGGAAACAGAAACCAAAAATAACAACAAAAAATAGATGTGGAACCAGATGACCCTTAGGTTTGTGGTTTTAGAGCCTATCTTCTATATATTTACTAAATACTATATTAAAAGTAACATCATAAATACAAACTTATGTCAATTATACTTTCTTTCTTCAATTTAACAAAAGGAAATATTTAGGTGAGTTTGCATACCTCATTTAATTCCTTTTTTCTTGGTATAATAATAAGTTGATAAAATTAGTGGGAAATTCAACGAGTCTGTACCTTCAAATTACTTGCTTTTAAAATATTTACATTGAGAATAAAGCATAAAAAATTGAACCATACATTTATTTGATAACATGATCAACACTTTATAAAATAATAAAATATAAAATGTAATAAAATACTTTTCATTAAATTATATAATTTTTTAATAATGAGGCAATCTTAAAATGAACATTCACTCATTAGTTAATTGTCTTGTTTATTTTATTTTTACAAGATAGCATATATATAAATAATATGCATCAGACTAGATAGCTAACTTATTGTTAACAAAGTTTCACAATTCTTATACTGTCCTATTGGTGTTCACTGGACAACAGTTAAGCGTATTTTTTGATATCTTCACTTGACCCCATCCCAAGTCTTTAGGTGTCTTGACGATCATTGATCTACATTTGGTTATTGCATTTTCTCTGGCTCCTCTTTAATATCTTGGAGTTCCAAGAAACATCCTATTGTAGCCAGATTTAGAATTGAAGTTGAATATAAGAGCATTGCTTTAGCTATCATTGAATTATGTTAGCTTAGTTCTATACTCGGAGAACTTGGATTCTCCAATGTTAAACCACTTTTATATTGTGGCAACATAGGTGCTACTTTTCTTGCTGTAGGTCCTGTTCTCATGCTCGTACCAAACACATTGAAATTGATATAAATTTTGTTAATGATTTTGGTTGCGAAGAAATTTCTATTCATATGACATATATCGGCTTCTCACCAAATTGCTAACATTCTCACAAAACCATTGGGTTCTCATCCTTTCTTGCTTTTACATTCAAGCTAAATTTTCTTACATACATAAGTTTGCAGAGAGCTAATAACATAATTCTTAATCCTAATACAATCTTTCTATTGTAATTATATTAGATAAAATTATCATTGTTACTTATCATTTCAGTTTAGATAGAATCAAATACAAATTGACCATTTAGTTTAGATAGAACAAAAGACAATCTCATCACGTTATCTCTACATGTGTATAAATATAGTTTACATTGCAATGTAATACACATGTTAGAAATTAATACAATACAACTCAGTTTCAATTTTCTCAGCCATGTTCTTCTTTCAACTATATAATATGTAGCATCTTGACTTCACCACCTATCAAGTTATAATATTTCATATTTTATACTTTATATTTTTGCTTACTAATAATTACGTACAGTTCAAATTTATACTTTACATTTTTTGGAATGAACATTAACATCTATCATTTAAATTTAATATTTATTATTTTATAAGTGGATGGTAATTCACTAGTTATGCTTTTTTGTAATTAATTAATTTATCTTTTCCTCATTTGATGTTTTTTACCATTTATTATATTATTATTATTGTTCTTCAAAGTTTTATTAAAGCATGAAATTAATAAATATTTTAACTTGAAATCTTAATATTTGCATTGAAGACAAGTAATCATGTAATTTCTACTTAAAAATAGTTGGCATTACAACGATTAAATATTATTAAGATCATACAAAGAAAAATTAGAAAAGTTTTATAAACTATTTTTTAAATAATTAGAAGTATTATTTAGAGCTTAACAAAGTTTTTAAATTGTTTTGAAAAGGAAAGTAATGAAGTGATTAATAATAAGAATCACCAAATACATCTATAATAAATCACAATACATCAAGATAGACTAGTAAAAGAGTCGGTTGTTAAAATGACACCTAATAATATTACAACTAAACTAAGATATTAAAGAAAAGAAGAATTGAAAGTCACTAAAATTTGCTCAGTAATATAACTTGTTATCTCATGTATAAGATGTAATACATAGTATAGACCTTATTACATACCCATGATCAACATGAAATGATTAAAAATGAAGGTAATGTAAAATACCTGATTTCGATTCCATCTCTGATTCCGATGCCGATTTCGAGCTCCAAACGATCACGAATCTCCCAGGACCTTTATAGAAAGTGTTTACTGAGACACGAACTAAGTCTTTCTACAGTTTTCTCAATATGTAAGCTCTCCTAACGAGTCAAAGATTCCTTATGCTTACGATTAATATGAGCAATTGCAGGAGACTTTAACCTTTATATAGCTTCCATATCGGGCTTCCCCATCACAAGGCCAATATGGGTCTGGTCCACACTAATTGAGATCCATTTTTTACCCAGACTTCAACCCATTAATCTAGATCATTTATTAGGCCACTTTATTATCTTTATCTAGATCAAATCACGTAATTTAACTAATAATTTATTTAAAAACAAAAAATGCAATTAATAGTTGCCCAACTTTATAAGAAAGGACAAAATTGTCCAACAATCTCCCCTTTAGACAATTATTAATTGTAGTTTTGACTCTAGTTTAAAAATAGTTTAAAAACTCGGCTAAGTTATGCTACTGTATTAGTTGACTAAGTTTTAAAAACAAAACATTTGATCCAAAGATAATGAAAGTCCATCATTCTGTCCTGGAAGGTTTTCGATACCAAAAAGTATCAGATGCAAGTGTCATATGTGACATAGATCTAATACAATCATGTATACCTAATATCTCACTAACATGAATGGAAAAATGGAGTGTGGCAAACTACGATGATACCTTTATGATCTAAATTATATCATCTTTGTTTGTAGATCTCGATTTCTCCAACTTTATGCTAAACTACATTAAAGATATCCTATTTTCTCTCACCGAATGCTAAATAACAATAGAGAAAACTTGTTTCCTTTCACCAAATGCTAAACTGCATTAGAGAAAACCTTTATGTTCTCCAACTGAATGCTAAACTGCATTAGACAACCTTTATGGGATTAAAAACTTATATCCCCTTGTGTCATGTCAAACTTCATAGATATCTATACTAAAACTGTATGCGTCTAAATGATATAGGCACAAGGTCAAATTGTATATATGCCTAATAACCTTTAAATGCATAAGATCGACACAAATCTTAAGACTTTCATACTTATTATGACAATGTATGATAACACGTATTTCTGAGGATAAACGATGATCATCTTTATTAACGAACCATCATACTATCATAATACATCAAAATGTACAAATGTACATGGAGCAAACATAACAATCCACTAACTAATAGTGTCTGAAGACGTCAAAACACCTATAATGTATACTTGTGACACAAACACAAGTGGGTAAAGTCCTTTAGTTAAAGGATTGACTTACAGTTCCTCAGTCTTTAAATGCTCCAAACCTTAATGTTACCTTTTTGTACCAACACTTTTATGACCAAATAATTGACCTTTAATTGCGAAGACCCTATGATATTCTTTATTGTTATTGAATAACACTGCAAGAAGATTACCACAGTACAATTGAATGGGTCAAGCCAGTGAATCAACCATAGACAACATAGAAATCAAGTTTCTAAGCTAAATCATCTATGAAATAGCCCTATAGCATGCACTCTGCATGCATAGCCAAGGAAGTTACCTGTGTCTTCTTGACACACTTTCATGACATTGTATCATTTGCAAATTTAAACTGTAACCTTAAAAGGAATTTCGATCATTCGAACACATAGCTAAAATTTGAATATGAATTTCTTATGAGGTTTAGTCTATTGACTTTTCTATATGTCAACATATAATCCTTAATTCCCTTAAGTATCTCAATACTCACTAGATTGCATTCAATGGTATACAACTAGATTAACCAGAGATTGACCAAACAGTCAAACAATGAATGCAATGTCCTATCTAGTACATATCCGAGCATACATCAGGCTATCAACCGTACTAGAATATGGAACATTCCTTATAACCTGTCTCTTTACTTTATTCTTTGGATATTGTACCAAAGATTACTTCTCACTATGAGAAACAGGTGCTATGACATGTTTACTGTCAAGCGTATTAAACCTTTGTAACATATACTTAATGTATGCATTCTTTGAGAGGTCTGATAAGGGTTGAGATCTGTCCCGATAAATCTAAATACTTAGGACAAAAGATGTTATACTAGGGTCCTTCATGTCAAAGTTCTTGACCAAAATTCGATTAACCTCATACATCATGGTCAAGTAATTTGACGTGAGCAATATATCATCCACATGCAGTAATAGGAAGATAACTTTGCTCCCTTTGACCTAGTAGTACAAGCATCTTTTTTTAGCTTTATTTTTCATGAAGTTGAAAGATGCCACAACCTCATCAAATTATATATTGATCTGCATAACTCGTAAACCATGTTAGTTCCATCTGGATCCTAAAATCCTTCAGGTAGTACCATATATACCACTTCATAAAGGTCTTTATTTAGGAAAGCGATTTTGACAGTTATCTGATGTAACTCTATATCATCATGAGCTACAATTACCTTAATCACTCAAAATGTATCCTTCGAGGATATGAGAGAAAAGGTAACACAAATTCAACCTGTTTCCTTGAGTGAACCATCAGGCAACTGAGTGAGCCTATAAACTGCTGAACTTTATCCTAAAATCCTTTAGGTCTCAAAAACTCCATTTATAACTGACGAGTTTGCAGTTTTTGATGCAAATCAACTAACTCTCAGACCTTTCTATACTTCATGGCTTGTATTTCTTCATTCATTACATCCCACCACTTATCCATATTGGGTCCAGAAATAGCATCTATAAAAGTAATTGGATTTGTAACATGTCTAATAACATAGTCCTTTTCACCTAATAGACTATGTAATCAAATGGGATGGTCGTCTCACTCTAGTGGATTCACTTAACTGTATTAGATCTTGTACCCCTAGGAACCTCTGTTCTACAGGTATGGGTTCTTGATTCTGCACAGGCATGATACAGAGACCTAGATCTATCGGATCTAACTGTATGAGCAGTGAGTACATGATAACTATAGTATCCGCCCTGCTATCATCTGAATCGTCAAAAGGCCCACCATCATCATAAACATGGTATTCTAGAAACTTAGATGTTGGTGATTCCACTATTCTGGTCCCTCCTTCTCTATAGTAAAAGCTATAGCCTTAAAGTGTTTGAGATATCTTACTAAATAGCAATGAGTGAAACGAGCATACAATCTTTCTTTATAAGGATTGTACCACCTCAGTAGGGCATCCCCATACATGAATGTGTGCAAGGCTAGGTTTCCAAACTTTTAAATAATTAGGTAAATTAGTCATGTTCTGCATTGACTTCTATAAGTCCTTTAGCGTGCATTTATGCCTTTCGACAACCCACTATTTTGCTCAAAACTACTCGGTATAATGAATTAAGTCACTATTCCAACTAATTCTAAATATCTAACAAACGGACCTTTTTAAAGTCCTGCAACACCATGTTTGTCATGATATTCTCGTCCACGGTCAAATCGGACTATCTTGATGAATTTTCCCAATTGGTTCTCAACCTTCAATCTTTAAGCAAGAACATATAATTGTGATGGGAGTAATCATCAACAAATGTCAGAATACATTTAGAATTGCATAATGCAACTATATGAAGTCTATCGATATCTTTATATATCATACTCAACAAGTTAGAAGCGTGAGTTGAGCTCAATATCCTTATTAGTCAACTTACCCCTATAACAGTTAGCACATGTTCCCAAATCATCATAATTCATAATTAAAAAATGCTTTCCTTGATCAATCTCTCAACCCTATCTCTAAAAATGTGGCTTAAACTTTTATGCCACACTATGTATGACTTCTCATTCATCAATGTCCTTCATAACATAACTTGTTTAGCAAGATATGAAGAAGCAATTTTTTAATTTGGGGTAAGACACATTCTATACAAACCATATGATACGAAAGTTGTACTATTATGTTTTGCGTTAAACAACAACTATACAACAGAAGTATTAAATGCAAAATTTCAACCTTCTTTATCCAAAATTGTTCAAAGGATCATATATAAAATATGTCATGTAAAACCTAAATGAACTTTACAGTAAAGTTCAGTACATACATTCCCTATAGATATTACTTCCACTTCTTTATTGCTGTGAACCATCAGCTCCTCCTTTCCTTTATTTGGATTTATCCTTGATATGAACTACTGCATCTCGGAAGCACCTTAACCAAATGCTCCACTAAATAGCCCCCATGTGCATAATACGACTATCGTAAATTAAATTCATAATTGACAAGCTAAAGAGTAACCTGATGGTCTCATTCTTTCCTTTTAAACCTCATACTATTGGTTTCTTTATGTCTCTAGGATCTTTATCAGCACTAATTTGACCAACTTTAGCATGTGGAGAAGAGTTGAATTTTCTATCTTCGAACTTAGCGGGCTTCATCTTTGTTTCCCTTTAGTTGCTTCGAGGGTTATAGGAGTAGCAAACTTGAGCTTCTCCTCCTCAGCAATACAATGGACAATCAAAGCATTTAAGTCCTAACATCTTCAATCTACTGTGAAGATGGATCATTCTCGATATGTATTCCATTACTCCGCTTTTCTCCCATATCCCTTATAGAGAATAATTCTTTCATCAAGGCACTTGTCTTGACACTAGATGTGGCTGTATACCTCTGGGAGACATTATCAAGAAACTCCTTAGCTATGTCTATGTTTGGAAGTCCACTTAGCAGATGGTTCGGATTGGATCTCTTAATGGTCAGCATATATAATATGTTAGACCGATCCCAGGTTTCATGGGTTACTTTATGAGTTTTTAAGGTCATGGATGTAAATGGTGATGGCCTATCCGTCCAATACATCCTTTATCCACTTCTTTAAATTGAAACCGGATAGAGTTTCAATGGTGACACTGTTTTAGTTGACTAAAAAGGTGACTTCAAGATGATAATCTTTAAATCAGCACAAATGTAAGATAGCAGCGATGCTTAAAGTTATTAAATAGTATCTTTACTAAAAATCTATTCACACATATTATGAAACACCTGTGGGCTGAATACATAATATATGTAAGTAGAGCTCCACACATAAAAGTGACTAGAGTACAAATCATCAACTCTTATGACACTACCACCTGTGAGCAAATAGATCATTCAAGCAACGACTTTCCTCTATCTAATGCCTTTATGCACATCTCAAAATCTCATATAAGGCCAACACCTGTAGGCATAATAACCAAACATGAGACTAGAGACATCCGCTAATGTGTAAGCAGAACAATTCAAAATAGTTTCGAAAGGCCACTGTGGTGACTACAACCTTATCAGCACTCAAAAAGTCCATAAACACAAGGAATTCATCTTTACGTTATCCTCACATTCTTTATAGACATATAGTATGTGACAATGTAACATCAACAAATGAAAAAATCCGAATGCACAGTCTTATTGTCACACACTCGTGCTGAAGACATTCTCTAAAAACTTTATTTGAGACTTTCGTAAAAGAAAAATCTCAATAGAGTTACTATCGTGCATCAATAGATACTAAACCGACTACCCGAGACATGAAAACCTAATGTATCTCCCTTATAGGAAGTTCGTTGCATGAAAACTCACTCAAAAATGGCTTCAGAATGTCTCAATTCCTTTTCCGATCGACTATCATGCAATCCCAAACATCGAATATGAGACTCGAGATATAAGAACCTCATGTATCTCCCTCATACGATGCCCGAAGCATGAAAATTTATTCGAATCAGAATACTTTAATTCCTTTTCCTAGAGTTAAACTTTACTTTATTACTATTGTAATAAATCTAGAAAATAGAAAAACTTACTTTATAAATTTTCCAAACCTGGAAAGTGACCCAAAACACCCCGACACCCTTACGAGACATATAGAATTTTTGTTTTTTTGGAAAATCACTATAGCTCCGGTTGACGTCATGCTAGTGTGTGTGCCGTGGGTGTAGCACCCCCTCACCGTAGGGTACATATCGGGACGCCCGAGGGTCGCTCCGACACGTATCCCACGATAAAGGTGCACTATCAGAAAATTCCGCTAATAATCCACATGACATCGCAATAATTTAAACCACAATATCAGAAATCACTAAATTTTTAAAG
>JANVCQ010000231.1:36117020-36130854 GCA_025531925.1 Erythroxylum plowmanianum
TACTATAGCTATTCATACTGCGACCAAATTATTTTTGTTGGTAAAAAATAATCTTATAGCAACCAAGTCATTGGTTGTAGTTATTTTTATCTGGTTGTAATAAAGGGTGTATTAAATTTCTTTTAGTAACCATGTTGTGACGACATGATACTGTTGCTAAAAATTCAACTAAATAATTTGTTGCTATAGTTTTAATAGCGTCATAAATTGTATTATATTCACTATAATTTAGCAACAAAAAATTAATTATTGGTCTATGGAAAGAACCAAGGAAAGAAGAACCCAAATGTCTTCAATGGCTTGATTCCAAGGAACCTTACTCAGTGCTTTATGTAAATTTTGGTAGCATAATAGTGTTGACAATTGAACAACTAATCGAATTTGGGATGCGACTGGCCAAAAACAGCCTCCCATTTCTATGGATAATAAGGCCTAATATGGCAGTTGGAGGTTCTTCAACATTACCTCTAGAGTTTAGTGAAGAAACAAAAGAGAGGGGGTGTATAGCTAATTGGTGTCTACAAGAGTGATTTTGTGCGTAAGTGAGAGAAAAGTTAGGAATTTAGGTTACAAATTGAGATCGACGATGAGGTGTGGTTGTCTCACTTTTGTTAAAACAACATCATCTTAGTTTTATTATGAATCGACGTCATTTCACTAATCAGACTGATTTTTGCTAATTACCCTAACGTGTCTGATGAATGATAGTCCATTGACACGTGGCAGTGTCACATCAACGAAGATAACGGAGATATTAATACCGGGCTAGAATTAAAAAAAATTGATAGTTTGAGTATTTTATTGTTACTTTTTAAAGTTCAGGCTATAATTAAAAATTGACGAAAGTTTAAACATCTTTTGGTAATTAACCCTATATTATTATAACATCTATGGAATTCAATATATGTAAAGAATATGTAAGAAAAATTAAACATATTACAATTTAAGATTTTTATTATGATATTTGTTAAAATAAAGAGAATATTCTAACTATATTAAGATTGTACATTCAAATATACTATATATACAAATAAGAAGAAAACAAATGAATACTATTAAAACTTTTCTATTGAACTTCTACTTCTATTTAATCATGATTAAAATTACAT
Source organism: Erythroxylum plowmanianum (assembly GCA_025531925.1). Classification (NCBI taxonomy): domain Eukaryota; kingdom Viridiplantae; phylum Streptophyta; class Magnoliopsida; order Malpighiales; family Erythroxylaceae; genus Erythroxylum; species Erythroxylum plowmanianum. The sequence continues at coordinate 36,118,130 of JANVCQ010000231.1, forward strand.
TTAATTATAGCCTCTTGAAAACAATAACTGAGGTCAAGTAATATGAATAAAGATTTACTTAAAACTCTTCTAGACGCTAGAGTTTTTAGCTTGTAATTCTTGATTAAAGAAGATTATGCTAGTTACACTTTTTGAGACTACTATTATCACATTCGAGTATAAATTTAAAACTAAATTCTATAGACTGTTCAAAGATCTTCGACTGAAGATCATCAAGCAACTGAATAAACGAAGAATATACAACTAAAAACGAAAAAAATTAGATAGTGCAACTATTTTGCGTGATTTTTTAATGTTTAATATGAAACTCACCAATACTAGCGTGATAAAAACAATAGAAAAAGTTCTGTTTAACTAATAAAATCTTGATAAATTTAAAATTTTTATTAGTTGAATTTTACTTAAAATAATTTAATTAAAGGGTTAAGATTTTTTGACATTGAAGTATTAAAGTTTGACATATACTTTAATGTAAATACTGAGTTTTTAAATTTTGTTGAAAGATTTGTTTAAAAATCCCTCCACTATCAATTTAATATACTAGAATAATTTTGGCTTATAATTCTAGAATAAAGAAGCTAGTTGGATCTTATGATAATATATACTACTGGCATGTTGGAGTATGGTTTATAAGGTAAATTCTATAATTTTTTTGTTAATTAAAAAATTTTTATATTTAAAAAATTCTACGTATCTTGAGAGTAACAAGTCAGACTCTCACATACTACGTAGAGTGAGCTTAAGGCATATGAATGCTTGCGTAGATGTAAAATTATTTTGATTCATGCAATCGCTTGCTTGCTTTAGGTACTAGTTTAAAAAAGAGTTTTTGTTGGTTGCAGGTATCCGAAAGCTATTATACCGGGATTGGGAGGTTGATCTTCAACATGTCGTGCGAGAGGGGAATTAGTGTGCCCACAGGCTTGCGGCTTGTGCAATTTTGTTACGTCCGGGCCTGCACATACTCCGAGAGCCTCCAGTGACCGTCCAAGAGCTTCTCCACCATGATGCGCGTGGGGTTTTGTACTTCCGGCATACGAGCTAGTCTGTTTTGTACTTCTTTCCATTGTATTAAAAAAAAAAGAAGAGTTTAATCCCTTTAGTCAAAGATACAACATATATCAAGCATTAATGGCGCGGCATCAACTAAGCAGTTGTCTTCATCATCTTCTGAGAATACTTCGTGTGATGGGGGACACAAAATTAAAAGGAGAAATGGAGTAACGAATACAAACTTCAACAATTTCTTGTGCAATTTCATGATGTATTTGATATTTTATTACCGGTGGCTTTCGTTTCAAGTCAATTTCTGAAACTTTTGTGTACTACTCTATCTGAGAGTTCCATGACCTTCCATTTCTGTTGCCTTAAAACTCTGCTTTCTGCAAAATAATGATGCTGGTGAAGGACAGTCTCTACTTCTCAATCTATGCGTGCGGCTTCTTTTTGAAGTCATCGATGTATTTTAAATCATGTTTTATTTTAATATAAACTTGATGAAACGAACCAAATCATACAAAAAGAGTGTATAATATTATTGTTTTCAGAACAAAGATACAGTATGGCAACCCCTAGCTTTCAAGAGCAATTATAGTGCAACATAAACGCAAAATTAACTCCTGAATCAACAAGAGATAAAATAAGATAAGAATCATAAAGACAGAATTCTTCAACAATTAAACCAAGATGACCCCAGATACGGTAGCTAAGACCACAGTCAAGGTATAGAATGCAGACGAAATGCTAGCCCTTGCAGATGATGTTGGGGTTGGATTAGGAGCCGGTAAACCTTGCGGAGATCCAACTTCAGGCCACACAGTAATGGTAAGCTTTTGGTTTCCTTCCTCACAATGTTTCGCAACGCCACAAATGTACCATTTTTTTCCTGGTGTTGCCAGCGGAATCACATCATTTCCGCTATTCAAGGGCGGGACATCTGCTGGTTTCAGGCATTGTTGAAACACAGTTCCATTCACTCTTAGGACATCGTGTGCTCCCTGGGGGTACTTAAAAACTGCAAGAAGACAGAAGCTGCTTGTCAGTAGTGGATTTTATGACAATCAAAACTTTTAAAAGAGAGTGTATAAAACCGTACCAAGTCTGTCACCAACGTGGAATTCCTTCCCTTCAGCCCATTTTTGGTAATCAAAGTTTGTCGTCCAACCTTTATCATCGCCAACCATAAAGTCTGTGGCCGAAGTGGAAGGCACCAAAACTGCAACAAGGGCAATGACCACGAGGAACTTGGTGAAGACCATTACAACTTGTGAAAAACCAACCCTTCTTTTTAGTGTATTGCAAATGTCGCTTAAGTTGTTTCCTATTTATAAAGTTAAAAAAAGGAAATTCGGACATAGTCCGGCCTCGGACGGCTCCGCCGTGTGGCATCGCAAATTTAATTCTCTAGTTTGTGTCACTTTTGGATTTTCTTTCTAAGATTACTTCAAGAGTTTGGAACGTTGTAAATATTTGTTTGGACATTCTTGCTATTGTGTTGCTAAAGGCAAGACCTCGAGGAATTAGCCGGGGAATGTCAGTATGATCAGCACGTAAGCATAAAGCTTTTACCCTATTTCTTTCTAAAGCCCAATTCTTTAATTGTCCAATAACAAAACGAAAAGTACCGTGAAAATCAAGGGTGCCAGAATGGAACTCCAAAAAAAAAGGGATACGGTTCAAGACATGGGCGTGGTCCAAGACTTGGCCTTTTCTGAAAATCATATGTAAAGGTCTTGACTCAAAACACAAGCGTGTTAGTGTGGAGGAGGTGTTCCGAAGGAAGAAATAGTTTAGGATGCGCATGTGTCACGAATTTTCTTGTGCTTGGAGAAGGCAGTAACATTATAACTTGAGATATTAGCCTTATCTTTTTCTTTTTTTTGTGAATTTTATACTCTGAAAGGATTATATGACCCATTATAATCATGGTGAAATTACTTTAGCTTGATAAGGAGCTATTTGAGTAAAATTGTACTAGATAGATTTTGCATATAAATATATTATTGTAAACTTAATTTAATATAATCATCATCATTATTATTCAACCATCAATTAGTTGCCCTGACTGTTGAGGATGTAGACATGTCCAATTAGTGAAATATTGTTAAAATTCATGTTCTTGTTTTCTTTCTTTTATTATTTTATATTCTTGCTAGCTATTTTCTTAGTACAAGTGTTATGTTAAGGTAACAATAACTTTGATTGCAAAGTTTAAAGTGGGGGACATTTAATAGAATTGGGATTTTCTTATTATGGCAACTGAGAGTGAAGAATTTGATGAAGGATTTAAGGAAGAATAAATTGGAAGACATGGATAAGCTTGATTGGAAAGAGTTACAAGCACAAATAGTTGGAACCATTGTCGAGGACATGTACCACGTCATTGATATTGCATCTCTTATAGAGATATAGAAAAATCTGGATAGTCCATACATGTCAAAGTCTCTTACAAACAAGTTTTATGTGAAGCAAAAACTATACATATTAAAGCTACAGGAAGAAATATATCTAGAATAACATATCAATGTGTTCAACCAAATAGTCAATGACCTATTGAGGCTTAAGGTGACTATTACTAATAGGAAAACATATTGATTTTGCTTTGTTCCTTACCCCTTTCCTATATACATTTGGTGACTATGCTTATATTAGATAAGAAGATAGTTAGTTGATTTAGAGGACATCAGAGATGTAGTACTAGTAAAAGCTCTAAAGTGAAGGTTTATATATGAAGGGAAACTATTACTGTGGAAGGAGGTAGAATAAGGATGGCTCATCCAAGAGGAGTTACAAATTTAAGGGTAGAAAGATAGTTCAGTGTTATAAGTGTGAGAAAACAAGACACATTAGCAGGGATTGTTGAAACAAGAAGAGGCATGATAAGAAAAGGAAGTATGATTATTCGTCAAGGTATCTAATGTAGTGCAAAATGGAGAGTCAAATTGTAGCAACAAAGATATGATTTATGTTTTGACCAGTTAATTTTAGTTATTATAGCTAATATGTGTGAGATATTCATATCACATGAACCAAACAAGGATTAGTTTACGTCATACACAGTATGCACCTTTAGAACTATTCGATTAAATGATGATAAAGCCTATAAAATTGTCAAAATAGAATATATTAAGATGTTTAATGATGTCATCAGGATATCTTGTGATGTTCAACATATATAAATTTAAGAAAGAACCTAATTTCTTTGAGCACTTTACATATGAACATTTTTGGTTATAAGCCCAACATAGACAATATTAAAGTCATAAAGGACATAATGACTTTGATGAAATGATCAAAATTGGTGAGAAACAAATATAAATTGATGAGGAGCTGATGTTAGGTGGAGAGATTGATGTAGTAGAGTCAGATGATGATAGTATTGCATTATAACACATATGATTGGGTCTTTATAGTGAACAATGGATGATAAAAATTAATAAGAGGAGCGTAATAAAGGGTGTAAAATATTATAAGTTAGATCTTTATAAGTTTTGTGTGCTTGTTAAATAGTAAAAGGTGATGTTCAAGATGGAGGAGTATAAATTCTATATTATACATAAGAGAAAAGTTTAGGTATATTTTATGAAGAAAAAATGATGTCTTTGAAAATTTTAAGACATGAAAGTTAAAGCAAAGAATAAGACAAATAAAAAAAATTAAGCACATGAGATCAAACAAAATACTAAGTTTATAGACTTCAAATTCTAGAAATTCTATAAAAATCATGGATTTTATGATATTACATATTTTAAAAAATGCTATAGAAAAATAGTGTTTCAAAGAGGATGAACATAGTCATAACTAAAAGGGCCAAATGTCTGCACATGAATGCTGACCTCCTTAAAGTTTTTAGGCAGAAGTTGTAAGTATGGTATATTGCCTCATAAACAAATTACTAAAGACATTACTAAATAGGAGAGTGGTAGAGAAAGTAGCGACAAGAAGTAAGGTAGATTTCTATAGATTGAAAACCTTTGGTTTTTATGCTTATGTGCATATTTCTAGTTATAATAAGTCTAAGCTTGACCTAATGTTGAAGAAGTGTATCTTCATTGGCTACCTTAAAGTTATTAAGGGATTTAAGTTTTGAAAGAAGATAATGAATAGTAAAGACACAATGTTTGATGAGCAATATATGTTGAAATAAACACATATAGAGAATATGCTAGGATTTGCTAAGGGTAGTATCAATGAGGTATAAGTGAAACTAATTTAACTTAGAGCATACTTCAAAGAGGTTATAAAATTTTAGTTCAAAAGATCAATCAATGTCATAAGAAGAGCACCATCATACTATACTCATAGATATAACAAAACATACCAATATGCCACCAAATAGATATGGTTAGAAAGAGTCCATATCCTTCACACTCATCATAAGTAATAGAGAACCAATTACTTTTTAATGGACAATAAACAATTAGGAAAAGGATAGGATGGGATCTATAGTAGAAGAGGTGAAGTTTTTGAGTAAGAATAAGATATAGGAGCTACTGTAGCTTTGCGAAGTGAAGAAGCTTATAAGCTGCAAATACGCATATAAAAGGAAGTAGACAATAGCTAAAAAATAAGGAAAAAAGTTCAAGACTAGACTATTATCTAAAGAGTAAACACAACAAAAAGAGATTAATTATAATGAGATTTTTTTTCTAATGGTTCTTTATACCTCCATCAAGATTTTGATAGCAGTAATATCAAGTTTGGATATGCATTTTAAGAAGATGGATGTGAAGAAAACTTTTCTTTATAGTGACTTGGGGAATAAATTTACATAAAGTAGCCCTAAGGAGTTTAGTTAACTTGAAATGGAGCATATGGAGTGTAAATTAAATAGAAAGAAGTCACTATATAGATTAAAACAATTTCCATAGACATGATATGAAATGTTTGATTCCTATATGATTCAAATTGGCTACAAGATTTTTGGGTATGACTGTTACTTATACTGTAAAGAGTATAAGTAGTGTGAACAAAGTAAAGACTTTGTTAAGAAAGGAATTTTAGAAGAAAGATTTGGGTGCCGCAAAAAAAACACTAAAGATAGATATTTAGAGGGAAAAAAACTCTAGAATTCTATGGATATCTCAATTTAGTTACATTAAGAAGGTACTAGGCATATTTAGAATGAGCAAAGTTAAACTGGTGAACACTTTATTAGAAAATCACTTTAGGCTTTCCCTAAAATAGTGCCCAAAAATAAATGCAGATGTTGATGATATGTCTAACATACCATATGATAGTGATATCGGATATTAATATATATAATGATTTGTGAAAAGCCAGATTTAGCTCATATTATCAGTGAGGTTAGTAAGTACATATTGAAACTTGGAAGACAACAATGAAAAGAAATTAAGTGGTTAGTCATATATTTAAAGGGTATGATAAACACCATGGGATTGTGCTTAGTAGTTAGTAAGATGAAATATGGGATATATAGATTCATATTATGTGAGAGATTTGGATAATGAGAGGTCTACTATAAAGTATGTATTCACTCTTATAAGAAGGCCTATTTATTAAAAATGAACGTTACAATCTATAGTTTCATTATCTACAAATAAAGCAAAGTACATAGTTCAAGCTGTTAAAGAAGCTTCATCAAGGTCGTATACCACGTGATAGATATTGCATCTCTCCCAAAGATATAAAAGAAGTTGGAGAGTCAATATATGTCAAATTTTCTCACAAGTAAGTTTTATCTTAAGAAAAAACTATACATATTAAAGTGGTAGGAAGGAACACATCTAGAATAGCAAATCAATGCATTCAACCAAATTAAATTGTATCAAATTGTTTTAACTGGATCTCGATCGAAGAATCAAAATTATATGTTATTATATAATTATTTTAATTTTTATAAATTTAAGTCCAATAACAACAACAGTAACAATATTTTCCAAATCCTCTTCAGCCCATTCATCCTCTCCACCCCTCTCTAAAAGCACCACACCTTCAACCCCAGATTTACCCTAAGAAAACATATCCAATAGAAGGAATTGCAACTATAAGAGCTAGGAAGACATGGAAACAAGCTATAGGAGATAATTCTTATTCTCCTTTGGTTTTTAGCCCTCTAGTATAGATTGAAGGGGAACTAATGGTGGCTCTTAGCCTAGAATTTCTACAGGAAGGAGCTAGAACATGGGAGTCTACCCTAGTTAGCTTTTTCGTGGACAAAAGATCTGCATTTCTAATGATACAAGCTTGGTCTCAGGGGAATTGGAAAGGTAGAGGTTTAATGGAGGTAATGCTCACTGAGCAGGATAACATTATCTTTACTTTCTCCTTAAAATCATAGGCATAAAAAATTATTGAAGAAGGTCCATGGCACATTTCACAACCCCCCTATTTATTCAAAGTTGGCAACCAGGAATGGAACTAGAAAAAATCAGAATGAAAAACATTCCATTATGGGTAAACAATCACAATATTCCTCTATAATATTGGACTACTAAGGAATTGAGTATGCCAGCTAATTATTTAGAAAAACCTATATACATGGATGAGAACACAGTAATGAGGAAAAGGGTTGGGTTTGCCAGATTATGTGTGAGTATAGATATTTCCAAAGAAATGAAGGATTGCATTCCTATATTAAGGTTGGCAAATAAGCATTATCTAAGAGAGGATAGAGTTATGGTTACATACCAATAGAAAACATCACATAAAGCTCAAGTAAAGAATGGAAACCAACTAGAAAAATCTTTACTAGAGGAGATTATTGGGCGGTGATGGGTATATCAAATAGTGATTTGGAAGGAAAGAAAGAGGATGAGAAGGATGAACAGGTTGCTGAAATTTCTAAACCAAGTCACTTGGATGAAGTTTCTCTTAAAATTGGGGGAAACAATCAAGAAAAAAATTGTGTAGATTCAGACAGGAAAGGAGGACCAAATCTAATTTTTTGGATTGACTAAAATAATGCTCAAATAGACAAAGACGTGAAAGGACTAGGAAATTATGATACAAATCAAGAAGAAGAAGTCTCTAATTCCCAATAAAATGAACAAGGCCTTCAAAAGACTGAACCACTGAATGGAGGAATTCAAGAGGAGCATTTTGAACAGGTGACTTCTAGGAAAAGTAACAGGAGCAGTAGGAAAGGCTCCAAAGGTAAGAGCAATCTCCTATGACTGTGATAGTATGGAATGTATGTGGAATAAATAATCCTTCCAAGCTAAATTCTTTAAGGGATTTTGTCCTAAAGGAAAAACCTCGGGTTTTTTGTTTTTTAGAAACAAAAATTAGGAAAAATAAATATGAACAAGCTACGCTGTTTGGGTAGGAAATGGCCATTTTTATCAAACCATCAAATCCATGCCTATGGTAGAATTATTCTTGCTTATGATGGTGATTCAATGGAGATGAAAGCTCTTGAAACAAATCAACAATTTATTCACACTAAGATCTACTTCAAGATGGGAAAAACTAGTGTTTTAGCTACTTTTGTATATGGTCTTAACCTTGGATTTCAAGGGATTGAACTTTGGAATTCTATCAAACGATTAAAGACCTTGACAAATTCTCCATGGTTAGTGTGTGGTGATTTTAACACCACACTATTTAGATATGAAGTAGAAAGTAATTGTAATTTACACAATTATTCTTAAGATATGTCTGATTGTATGCAGGAGGTGGAACTTACAAATCTGAAATCCGAAGGCCACAAATTCATATGGTCAAACAAACAAAGTTCTACTTGGCATATCAGGAAAAAGTTGGATAGGGCTTCGGTAAATTTGGATTAGCTTAATTCTTCTCAGGAAGTATAGCAAAATATCTAGACCTTGGTATTTCTAACCATACTCCTATAAGGATTGACAATTTGTTAAATTGAGCCAAAATCCTTCATCCTTTCAGATTTAATAATTTCTTGGAAATTATGGAAGGCTTTCAAGAAGCTATATTGAAGGGGATGGAGAATGACTATTTTTGGACTAAATAATACATCTACCTACAAAAACTCAAGTCCAAGCAAGAACTGAAATCTCTCAATTCTAAAAGAGGACAAATTCGCTTGAAAGAAATTGATAAGGCAATAGATAAATTATCAGTTATCTAGATTTCATTGGCAGAAAATCCTACAGATGTTTTACTAGCTTCAGCTGAAAAGGAAGCTCTAAAGGAATAGTTGAAAATGGTGGATAATTAAAGCTCACTATGGAACCAAAGATCTAGAGTTAACCGGCTAAAGGATGGGGACAAATATAGTAAGTTCCTCTTTAACTCAGTGCAAGCTAGGAGGAATGTAAATAGAATCATGTCTATTACATCTGAAGATGGAGAAGTTATGGCTGGACAAGAAAGATTAGCTAAGGAAGCAATCTCTTTTTACAAGAAACTTCTAGGCACAACAAATTCCTCTCCAGTCATAGGAGATGACCTTAGGAAATTTGTCACAGCAAGAATTCCCGAACATATGGTCTCCTTATTAGTTAGGCATGTAACAGACCAAGAAATAGAGAGGATGGTGTTTGACATGAATGCTTCAAAGCACTCGACCCTGATGGTTTGAATGGTTTCTCTTATCAAAAAACTTGGAGTATAGTAGGGGGTTAGTAAAGGAGGCATTTTATGATTTTTTTTCAAAAAGCGGTAATACTAAAGGAGATTATCAAAACTTTTCTCTGTCTAATCCCTAAAAACTCAACTCCATCCTATTAAAATGAATTTAGACCTATTTCTTGTACAAACTTTCTTTATAAGATCAGTTTAAAGATCTTGGCAAATAGGTTGAAGAAGGCTCTCCAGTCCCTCATCAGTGAAAATCAAGGAGAATTTATGACAAATAGGGATATTGGGTACAATATTCTTATAGCTCAGGAGTTATTGAAAGGGTATAATTGAAGGAAAAGTCACCATAACTGTACCATCAAAGTGGACCTACATAAAACTTTTGATAGTATGAATTGGAGCTTTTTGCTACAATCTACAGAGGTCATGGGATTCCTCATATGTTCTTAAGGTGGATTAGGGAATGCATTACTACTACATCCTACGGAATTATGATAAATGGGAGCCCTACAGAGATATTTAAAGGCAAAAAAGGACTTAGGTAAGGGGATCCTTTGTCACCTTACCTATTCCTAATTTGTATGGAGGTTCTCACTCAAATGCTGAAACATAACTCTTCTAAGGACCCAGGTTTCAAATACCGTACCCATTATAAGAAGATTTCACTAACTAGCTTATGTTTTGCAGATTACCTCATTCTCCTAAGCAAGGTGAATGCCCACTTAGTCTCTATACTAATGAGCACTCTTAATTCTTTCAAAGACATGTTGGGGTTGAGTATTAATCTTCAAAAGTGTTATTTCATGCTATCAAAAAGTGCTTCTCACTTCTCAAATGCATTGACTATAGCAACTGGAATGGAATTAAAGGAGCCTCCTCTCCTTTATTTGGGAATTCCTATCTCATCTAGAAGACTAAGGTTTTATGAATGTATTCCTCTAATTGAAAAAATTCAGAAAAGACAAGGCTCTTGGACTAATAAAGCTCTATCCTAAGGAGGGAAACTTCAGCTTTTAAAGTCTATTATTTCATCAATGCAAACTTACTGGTGCTCCTATCTATTTCTTTCCAAAGGGCTTACCAAAACCATAGAAGAAGTAGTTCCTATAGGGGAAGAAGAATGGAGAGAAAGGGAAAGCAGAAGTTAGTTAGAAGAGTATCTGTCAACAAAAAGAAGAGGGGTGGTTTTGCGTCTGGAATCAATCACCATGAAGAACAAATTACTTATGAATAAGAGAATCTGGAGAATCCTTAGTGATAAGCATTCAATGCGGATTAAATGGATTCACATTTACATATTAAAATATGGGAGTTTTTGTGCTCTAAGACTCAAGGACAGTTACACTTGGTTCTTTAACCAAATTCTGAAAATGAAGGATGAAGTACAATAGAACATTTCTTGTCAAATTGGGACTAGAGAAAAATTTTTCCTATGGCATGATAATTGGACTAGGCAAGGAGTATTACTTCAAAATTAGTTGGTAAGAACCCTATTGGCAAGGTTTCCTATGAGTACTAAACTCAAAGAAATAATCAAAAATGGAGGATGGTCACTATCAATTGAAGAAACTAGACTTCTATCCATTTCGTAGTTCATAAGCCTTGGAGAAAGGGATACTTATCTTTGGAAAGGGATCCCAGTTTTAGAAATATCATTAAATGAAACAAAAAAATTGAAGGATGGGATAACTAATAGAGTGGGATGGTACTCTATGGTATGGAATAAGGTTCTTAGACATAAAACCAGCTACCTTCTCTGATTAGTAATGTTGAAAAGACTTATCACAATAGACATGTTGCAATTCTTACCCTCCTCAAAGATGTGTATTTTATATAACCTAAAGGAAGGAACAAGGGACCATCTATTCTTTGAGTGCAATTTCTCTAAAGAAATTTGGGCAAAAATCTCAAGACTTAATATTGCTGATCCAATTTCAAACAAACTCTATGATATACTACTGGAGTTACCTCATCTACAGGTTTCTAAATATGATAGAGCAGTTATTCTAATCATAGTTGCTACTTCCACTCAAGCAATCTGGAAGGAAAGGAACTATAGAAGGTTTGAACAGAAGTTTACTACCCTACTCTCTATTATAGAGCATACTATAGTCAGCATATGAGAATAACTGGTTATAAATCAGTTAAACTCTCACTTTAGCAGAGAAATAGCTCTCACATGGAGGAGAATCTAGCCCCCACTCCTTATTACTCAGTAAAAGCATAACCAGAGTTCAACCTAAACTACGCTTCAGAAATCAAGAACACAGTCATTCATTCAAGAATGCAATTACAAAGCATGCCTTTACAAGGTAGAGGAGATTAGGACTCACTTGTCGAAAGTCGAGCAGTACCTCCTTCCCCCTCTCAGCATTTGTCGTAGATATCTCAATGATAGAATGAAGGGATACAATGAGCACAAAATAGCATAAAAGAGCAAATCTAGTTAGGATGCCTACCTGAAAGAGAACTCCTTAGGTCGATTCGCATACTCCTTTGATTAGCCAAGTTTGGAGAATTAAGGAATAAGATTATTTGTGCCCTAACTCGAGAAGAAATGTAGCGATCCTAAAGAAGAGGATTATCTGAGTAGAGATCCATTGAATGTTGAAAACGAAAGAGAGGAAGAGAGGGACACCCACATCGCCACCCTTGCCAGAAAAGATACGGATTGGCCCTATCCGAATTGAGAAGATTTAGAAAGAGTTTAGAAAGCAGAAATTAGTTATTCCCAAATTGGACAACGATTATCGAGGCTTACTCCTTATGCGCTGTTGTTTTTATATTAACGATATAACTTTGGCTTGCTCTTTATGCATTGTCGTTTTTTTATCAGTGTATTAAGGGGACTTTATGGCAGACCTCTTCTTATGCTAACCCTTGACTCATTACTATATTTTTAATTTCTAAAGAAACCAATATCTTAGTAGAAATTTCACTAAGATGCGAGATTTGTGGAGACCCAAAAGTATACAACCTTACTCCTAACTAGTAGATAGGTTGTTTTTGATAGACCAACAGTCAAAGCAGAAAAGAAAAAAGAAAAAATTAAGAATTATTTTAAAAAGCTAAAAATATAAATTAATAACCACATAAAAATAACAATAAACTAAGATAAGAATAAAGAAGTTCATAATAATAATAATAATAATAATAATAATAATAATAATAATAATAATAATAATAATAATAATAATAACAATAATAAT
>JANVCQ010000231.1:36144145-36159707 GCA_025531925.1 Erythroxylum plowmanianum
TATCTAAAAGAAAGTCGATAATTATTTCATGACATTTTCATATTATTTTTTATTTAACTGTCATGTTAAATTTTCCCTTGCGTATAAATTCAATGGACACTTTCACTGCGCATTTGCGCAGTGTTAACCTACTAGTATATTTGTATTGGTATCAGAGGTAGCTCCTCCATTTCGGTTAGGCTAAGATCACGGTTACTTTCCTTTTCAATCAAATATGACGATCTTAATTAGCACAGAAGTGAAATATACGTAAACATGAAGGGTTTCTGTTTTTAGTTCTTCAAAAAGAACATTTTAAATAATGCATAAATAAGTTAGCAATTGGGCTTTATTTCAAAGTTTAATTTTATGTCTCTAACTGGTTTTTTTAATTTAATAATTACGTTTACAATTTTTTTAAGATAAAATAGTAGATTTAGCATGTCGATAAAACTAGAGACTCCCAAAGGATAAGGATATATATAATCAGTGATATTTATCTATATAAAACTTACCTAGTTCAATTGCCATTAAATTAAATTTCTTTGTTATACTATATCATATCATCACTCTATATATAAGTATTCAAATCATATGCTAGACATATATTTTTTAAGGAAAACAAAAATTTAGAATTTTAAGCAAAAAAAATTCATTTTCCTCTTGTTTGAGTTTAAAATATTTGTTCATTTATTTCAAGAGAGAGACTGTATTTCATGTAAAATTAATGTATTAAATTTTCACTCATAATTAAAAACATATTAAACCCAACTTAATCATAGTACTTTCCACTTTGATCCAAATAAGGTTTTACTAGGTTGTACTAATTGCACCGCATTCTTATGTCACTAAATGAAAATGCTTTTACGTTAACACTAAAACAGATAGAAGACAGTTGTTTCTTTAAAACAAAAGATAGTTCTTTCTTTAATTAATCTTGTCCAAGAGGCAATAATTTGGAAATAGGAAAACAGATAAAGGATCCAAAATAGAAAAGAAAAGGTAAACTTTCCCAAGCATGAACAGGTCCTAAAATTCCATCAAAACTTGAAATCTTGACATTACCAAGCCATTGACCATGTGGATCAATGGCCACAACAAAACCTTATTTCCATAAAAGGACTATTTATGAGAGTTAACCTCATCCAACGTTATTTCCTACATATTTTAGCTTATACCTTACATTTTCTAACAAAACCATCCATTTACTTTTTCTTGTTCTCCCTCTTTCCAACTTCCTTTTTCTTTTTGTCACCTTAATGCAATAATTTTGAAGATTATGGCGGCGTTTATTTGAGTGTGTTGCGATCTCTTGCAAGCCACAACTGTGCATTATTTTCGCCTTTAGCCTATTACGTAGACCACCATCCAGTGTTGAAAACCTTGTATAAGTTTTTGTATAGCAATTTAATTAAACCATGGCCGTCCCAAGAAGCCCAACCATTGCTACGAGCCAGCCACTGTAGCAAGGAGCAACGCTCCTTGTATTTGAGTTTGTGTTATTAGGAGAAGGCGAACATTGTGGAGACTCGACAGCAGGCAACACTGTGATGTTAAGTTTCTGGTAAAAAGACGAGCAATCATTGTCCATGGTACAAATGTAGTATTTGTTCCCCGGACTGTTTAAGCTAAATACATCGTTCCCCGAAGTCAACGCCTTCTTATCAGCAGGAACAATGCACCGGTGGAACTCAGTTAAATTCACTCTTAGTACACTGTGTGTTCCTGGCTGATACTGAAAAACTGCAACCAAGTTCGTAAGATATTAATGTGCGTGTGTGTATGTCTATATATATATGATTATAAATTCCCATATCATAATTAGCACTAAGGATTGTCTTTTTTAAGACGATTTAATCAGTATGATTGTCATGGTCTTAGCAGAGACCAATGTTCCAAAAAAAATATAAAAAAACATAATTTAAAGTTATTGAGAATGGACATACTTAGACTGTCTCCAACATGGAATTCCTTTCCCTTAGTCCAGTTCTGATAGTCATAGTTGGCTGTCCAACCCATTTCGTCACCAACCACGAACTCTTTTGCAAAAACTGATGGAACAAGAAATGCAAAAATTACAATGATGATCATGGCCAAAGTCTTTGAAGAGATTATGATCTCTTCTGCAAAGTAGAACTTCACTACAGATTTTGATGTTCTCAGATGGATGTAAGCAAAAGATTGTTGGAATTGACTCAACTTGCAGGGTGGTTGCTTAGTTATTTATAGAAACATAGCACCAACAATGTTGAATCGTAAAGATTCATTTTCTTGGAGCTGTTTCTGTATAGGTTCTATTTTTTTCTGAAAGGCTGTGATCATATTCGTACACTTTAGGGGTAGCGTAAAATTTATATGAAACGAACCACTTCTTATATCCATTAAACAGACAAAGCTCAGACTAAAAGACATGGAGTTAGGATAGATGCTTCAAGCACTTGAAAACCGACCACTTTGGTTTCCTCTAGATTCACGCTCGAAAAACAGAAATAACAAAAGAGCTAAAGACAGCAATCTTTGGTAACTAAAATAACCATTTGACAAGAAATAGAAAAATGAAGGTAAGCTTGGATTTGGAGCAGTGTTGGAGGGCGCTGAGAGAGAGGTTATTAGAGTTTTTTCTGGTCATTATGTTGATAGTTTGGATCCCTTGATTGGGGAAGCATTAGCACTTCGACAATCCTTGCAAATTCTAAGACAGCAGCACATTGAAGGCGGTGGCACTATTTTTATAGATTCTCAAATTTTATTTTTCGCACTTAGCTCACCGGATTTTGATCTTTTCGAGTTGGGTATTGTTATTTGTGATTGTAAGACTTTATTATTATCGTTACCAAATGTTTCTTATAGATGGATTCGTTGGCAAGCCAATAGACGTGCTCATTCCTTAGCTCGAGCATCTATTCGATTTGCGCATTTACGGATTTGGGTTTCTATTCCTCAGTTTCTGACTAAGTTTTATCATTATGAATGAAAATTTGAGTATTTTGCTCTTCAAAAAACAAAAAAAAGTAAAGTGATTCCTGATTTTTGTCCATAATCCAATTGTAGATCCAGAAGATGATTAAACTATATATATCACCAGTTCAATCGTACATAATTCATCACAGAGAAGTTGGCAACAAAAGGGTGAGAAGAAGAAAAATAAAACAATTTAAAGAAAATTTGAACACGAGTGCAAATTCAGGGTGTGTGTTCATGGTCCATAGACATTCGAGAGTTAATAATCAAACAAAAATATGACACATTGACACTTATAAATGTAGTTTTTTGAAAACCAGATCTTGCAGATGTAGTCTAAAAATTAAGATGATATTTCTTCTTTCTATTATTAAGTTTAAACAATAGATATTGAAAAATATATTTTTTAAATTTTTTTAAAAATAATCAAAATTTGATTTATATCGAATTACTACATAAAAGTTTACATTTAGAATATATCAGTTTGAAGAGAAAATGTTAATTATTAAACTACTTATCTATTTTCTCAAACTTCAAATTTTATAGTTACAAATATATAATATCTATAATAAAATGGATCAAATATTTTTTAAGCTTAAACTACAAATAATTGTATTAGAACTCAATTTAATGAAATTATAGTACCTAAATAGAAATTATTTTTGACTTGTTAGTGAAGAATGTGATTTTTCACACATTAAATTGTAGTTGTTTTACTGCATATATTTTGAATTAGAAGAATTTGTTCTTTTTTAATGTTACCCTTTTGATAACTGATTATATTTAAATCATTTGCTCTTTCGTTACATTATTTTTTTCAAGTTAAGATAAGATGCAAATATTTTAAAATGAATTCGAACTCATTATATCAGGCAAAATTAGCATAATATTTTACTTTAACATCTATCGAATTCAATATGTGTTAAGAATATGCAAGAAAAAATTAACAATCTATATTAAGATTGTACATTCAAATATATACCATATAAACAAATATAAAGAAGACAAATGGATATTATTAAACTTTTTTATTGAACTTCTGCTCCTATTTAATCATGATTAAAAATAGATTTAACTCCAGCCTCGGAAAACAAGAACTAAGGTCAAAAAATTATATGAATAAAGAGTTACTTAAAGCCCTTTTAGACACGAGTTTTTGGTTTGTAGTTCTTGATTAAAGAAGCTTATGCCAGTTGGATCTTATGAGAATACTGTACCGCTTCCAGTTATAATTTTTGTGTGATTTTTTTAATATTTAATATAGAACACGCCAATGTCATATAAATACTATGTTAACACTAGTGAGATAAAAATAATTTAAAAAAGTTATGTCAGCATTTAAATAATACATTCTTGATAAATTTAAAAGTTTTATTAGTTGAAGGTTTACTTAAAATAATTTTAAAGTGTTGAGATTTTTTACATTAAAATATTAAAATTTGACATATACTTTATCGCAAATATTGAGATTTAAAATAAACTTTTTATTTAAAGATTTATTTAAAAGACCCTTCATGATCAATTTAATAGACTAAAAATTTTTTGGCTTATAATTCTAGAATAGAGAACGTATTTTGATCTTATGATAATACTACTGACATGTTGGAGTATAGTTTATAAGGTAAATTCTATAATTTTTTTTAATTCAAAACTTTTCTATTGCATCTTTATAATAACTCTCCTTTATGAAAGCATTTCTTATTGTTAGATTATACAATTTTTTAATATAATTTTAATATTACATCATAGTATAACAATGTTATTAATTTAGTTTCTTATGTGGACATTTTTTTTGGAATTAAAAGAGAATTTTTTATTAAATATGCCAAAGTTATTACAAAGTTACTAGTTTCTAGTTACAAGAGAGAATCAACAAAAACAATAATGGAAAGTTACAAGCATCTCATTCTTAATATTCCATCTTATTTTCATATCAAAAGTAAGTTGATTGTGTGCCGATTTAGCTAGCATAATCTCCCTTATCTAGTTGAGGTTAGCTTCAGCTATGTAATGCTTTTCAATATTTGCCCATTTATAAAGTCTAGAATTCCTCTCTTTCTAATTGGTATAAATGGTGGTTGTAAAAGTTGTGTTCCAGATCAATACATTTTGTTTCAGTTGCCTGGTTTTAGCTAAGATCTAGTTCAACACCCCACTCAACTCAGAATTCTAGCAAAACTCCCTTAGCTTGTACATTACTCGAATCTATATTGTTTTAGATTATCTATACTGAAAAAATAGATGCTCCATATCCTCCATATTCACCTTACAAAGTACACATTGGATGAAAGTCTCCAAACCACCTTTGTTTGTTCTAATTTTGTTTTTAATAACAAACCACATAATTACAGAAGCCCTAGGGTGATTCCAAAGTATTTCATGCTACGTAACTTCTCTCAAACTAACTCTGAAAATAGAATAGCAAAATTGTTTGTAAATACTCCCATTGGAATTGAGATTCCATAAAATGCTATCTTCATTTTGTGATTATTTGATTTAGGGTAAGAATGCAGCCATAGAGGAAGAACATTTGAAGTCTAACAAATTTTAATTGAATCTGCTAGTTAAATGCATAATCTCACTTCTTGCAATAAAGGGACAATATTCTGTCCAATTGTCAAACCAATTATCATGCGAACTCTTTTTGTTTCGATATATATCCTTGTTTTACTTTTCTTGGTTGTTTTTACCTTTCTACAAATTTGTTCATTTTTGCATAAAAAGGCTTCTACATAAAGTGAGCTTAAACATAAATTATATTAGCCAATGAAACACATAAGTAATAATCTTTTGGTAGTTACCTTAACACATATATTTATTTGGTTCATCATAGATATAAAATTATTTTGATTCATACAATTACATGCTTGCTTTACATAGTAGTTTACAAATGAATTTAATCCTTTTTCCCTTAAGTCAAATAAGCAACATATATCAAGCATTTGATAAAGCAAACAAAAGCAAAAGGGGGTGAATTGTATGTGATAAAATATTTTTCGCAAGTCCTTTTAATTCGTATAATAAACAAATCCTAATTAATGAATAAAAACAGTAGGAACCTTCTTAGAAAGTTTACTAAGAAGGTTCCTGCAAGAAAGGAAGTAATTTTCCTATGACTTTATTTTCTTTTAAAAAATATCATTATCTATACAAAGAAATAAATCAAATTTGAATTTTGAAATATTATATAGTTATCATCAAAATTGTTAAATATAAACCTTGAGCTAACAATCTCCCCCTTTTTTGAAGATCGTAAACAATAATAGATATGTTTTTCAAAATTCAAAGAGATAATAGATGATTTTGAAAGATACATGTGACTTTTATATGTTCCGACATAATTAGAAGGAGTCTATCTCTTAAGAAATGAACATATCATCTATATATCACATATTTTAACAAGTTCAACAATAGAATCAATCACACATATATTTGAGGCAGTATTGAGAAATATATCATCATATATGCAAAACTATGCAAAAAAAATCCACATAAACTCTCCCCCTTTGTCATTATCAAAAATAATAGAGTATAGGGAGGAAGGAACTATCATAAGTTCGCATAAGCTAGGCAGAAAAGAATAGAAACAAAGTTAACAAAGGGATTCAAAAAAATTTCTCAACAAAATCTAAATGTCAAGAAGCTAATTTTGCATGCTATCTATTCATTCTCGCATAAGTTCTTGATTGGCTTGAATGTTCTATAGTTGTTGATGAAGTTTTGCACTATTTTCATCCTAAGGAGGGACAGGAGTTTGTTGGTCTGAAGCAGGATCTAAGTTTTCTGCTACTCTTTCAGATCTTTTGTCTACCCAAACATTGTTTTGCAATTTGTACCTAAATTGATAGGGAATGGAAGGGTTAAACGTAGCTGGTGCATACCAATTCATATTTGCAATAAGAACTCCATATTGGTTGAAAATCTTAGTGAGCAACATCCAATTAGGCAGACAACCGATGGTATTCTTATGATTCCCCTTATCTACCATGAACCTCAAGATCATAGTTGGAAGATTCATTTTGTTTCCTTTTAGCAAATTATACACCACATAAGTGTCGAGCAGGTTGCACCTTTCAATTAAGCTACTCCTGGAAAAAATTGAAGTAGCTAAAAGCTACTCCTGGAAAAAATTGAAGTAGCTAAAAGTGATGCAAAGCATCATGGTATTAAGTCTACTTGCCTACTCTAAGGTCTCCCGTCTTAGGTGTTCTGAGCATGAAGGCAAATGGATTTGATAACTTCGACTAACTCCAAATCATCATCATCCCACTTATGATAGGGAAAATTAATTCTCCCTATAGGAGCTACTTGTAATATATCTCTTAAGATTTCTTTATAAATTAAAATTTCACATTCATGCACCCATTAGATAATGGCCAAATTTTCATTAATTTCTTCCTTTTTCATGTATATATAGAATATCTTGACTATCTCATCACATACTATCTCATCTAATTTAAAAAAATTTCCCAACCAATGGGAACAAAGTAAGGAGAGCTGGGTATAATTTTTGGGCCCAGGTCTCGTTACTTATTCCAAGGCGATGATTTGGGATGGTTGGGTGAAAATCATGTGAGAGGAAAGTTGAAAGCTTCAATTTGTAAGGAAAATTTCAGCATCAGCATTGACAGGTTTGCCACAGCAAATTAAATGTTTCACCACGGTGAAACTAAGGAATACTTCCAATGACCTTTCAGGATAAGTTTGTCGCGGCCAAAGTCTAGCTTCGTTGCAGTGAAGTCTCGAGGTTAAGTAACGCACCCTTTGGAAAAAATGCACCACAGCAAAAGTCTAGCTTCGCATCGACAAAGTTACAAGAGCAAGCAAAAATGTCTCTCGAGAAAGGTTCGTCGCGGTCAAAATCTGGCTTCGCCGCAGGGAAACCTTCGAATCTGCAACCAGAAGCCAACAATCCAACACTAATTTGCACATACAACTCTATTTACAACAACAACAAATTGACAACTCAATGAAGAAGATAAACATGAACATGTCCAAAAGAAACTTCTTCAATTCGTAATCTCATTACTAAATCAAAATAGAGTTCGAGCCTATCTTTAGTTACATATCAACAAATACATCAATAACTTAATATAAAATACAAATGTATGCTCATGTTTGATATGCTTATAAAGCTACCAAAAATAGTCAAACTAACGTGGTTACTAAATGGAGCTATCTTGGAGTTTGCCAATGCGTTGTAAAGATCAACAACCTCCTTTATAGCCATTGGTAACGAGCACACAATCAAGTATATATATATATACACACACACACATCTATATCTCATCTTTATCTAGAAATTCAATCATCAACTATTCTAGCTTATAGATCCAAAGTTAAAATGTCATCACATAGATCATATCATGTATATTTAACCATCAAAGCATAACACTCAATTTGTATCATGCGTGGCAAATCAAAGTTGAAATGCACAAACATAATGGCTTGAGAGTCCTATGGATCAAAATGAAGAAACTGAAGTTTACACCATGAACTAAATGAGTCAATTTTTTAGGAGCTCATGTGTCACAAGCGGGCAGCTAGGAGAAGGCTTTAGGTTAACGTGCATGTAACGAATGAAATGGTATCTCTCTTGCTCATACACAAGCAAAATTTTATGCTTAATTCATTTCATCACATGTTCATACTTTCATGCTTCTTATACATTTTCTTCTTTTGACTATATCAAACGTTATAATATATATCAAAGCATGACATGATAATCAATCATAATGCATTTTCCAACAATCACAACAATTCAAATCAAGCATTTAAGCATACACACATAGGTAAGAAATTTGCCATCTACACAATAATTATAAACATATTACCCACCGAAATTGCTTGGAAATCCAAGCTCAAGTTTGCCTTTCCTCTTTCTCTTGTATGGGATTTTCTTGGTTTCCTTCAAATAAACCAAATTTCCATTCAAACTAATATTCCAATGGGAAATCCAAAGAGGAAAGATGGTTGCTAGTTATGAACAATATAGTTATGGATATAAAGCAGTAGCCATAAAGGATACGCTTAGGGCACATCCAATTACTGTGATTAATGAAAATCCCTCATGTATTAAGTTAACTCAAAAGGCAAGGAACTAAAAGTTGAAGTAAGTACATCTACACTTGTTACTCACCTTTAGTGGATCATCCAGGGAAGATACGATTATATTCATAAAGTAGTTTTATTTGGTGATCCAGACACTTCCATTTAATAGTTTTATAGAATATGAGCTTCAGATAAGGTCATTCTCATACTGTATAAGAGATCATTTAAGGATATGGTTGATCTCAATTAAGGTGGACTTTTAAGGAGTGGAACTGTTTTATAATTCGTTCATGTTAAGATTATTCCCCCGTATGAGATCACTAAACTAAGGATGAATATATAAAGCTTTGCACATAGGAAGGGGAAGCATTTCATAAAGCTTAGGAAAGATACAGGTCATAATCCCTATAGTTGATAATGCAATTCTTCTTTAAAAGCCTTACATTGATACGTTAGGCTTTGGTTGACACTACAACTCAATACTTATGAAATGAATGGTTATCAATCCTATATCTATGAAAGTTGAACTAACCTCAAACTGTAATAATGACGCAAATTACATGGCTGCCTTTGAAGGAAAGCAACTTATGAGGAATGACCCCTTTTTAATACTTATAATTTAGGGTGAGGGAATGAACCTAATTTTTTCATGGAAGAAGTAGAGAGCTAGAGTGGTAAAATGGGACCACAAAGGTTATAAAGAAGACCTCAGTTTCTACAACCTCCCTCCATTGTAAAGCAATGGTTTGGAGGAAAAGCTTAAACAATTTATATCTACTATAAAAGCAAAATTAGAGAAAGTGAATTGACGTAAAAACTAGTACAATATGATAATGCCTCCATTTATAATCTAGAGATACAAATGAGCTAACTAACTAAAGGGGTGAGTGAAAAAACTTAGGGAAAATTTTAGGTTAACACCAAAGTAAACCTTAGGTTATGGTTGGTAAGGTGGTTAGTAATGGAATAGAATGGAATGTAATATTATTCAATCATTTGGGAGGAGGGTTTATAATGGAATATGATGGAAAGGGAGGGTGGCTACATTACATCCTATTTTATCTTAAACAGTAAAAATGAATTACCTCTTATTTGAGGGGTTTATGATGGAATGTAAAATGACAAATAAGTACTACCTAATATACCCTCAATAATTTTTTTATAATACCAATTATACTCTCAACCCTAATAACAAGCAGTAAGACAACATTTTTCGTTCTATCAAGGTAGAATAGACATTCAATATTATTATACATACAATACAATTCATTCCAATCCATCTTCCAAACAACGTATCCCTATATTACATTATGAACCCTTTCATCACTCTCAAACAACAATTTTCTAATACTACATTCATTTACATTTCATTCCATTATAAACCATTCCATTAAAACCTTACATCCAACCAAACATAGCCTCAGGGACTAAATGTATACCATCAGATTAAAGGAGTGGTACAACACTTGATTTTGATGTTAATAAAGACAAGGAAGTAAGGAATTTAGGAAAAGCTTAGGAGAAGAACTAGGAAGAAGAAGATAAAATAGAACTATCATTAATTCCATATTTAACTGGTGTGCTTTCCATCATTAACTGACATCAGTTATGAGGAGAGGCCTAGCCAATTCCATCCTTATCTGGTACTTCTTAAACGTTTAACTAAGACTAGTCATGAGCAATAACCCAACCCTTTTATAAAGCCACATATGTTTAAAAAGAAGACAATTGAGGAATAATTTCTAAATTTCTTCAAGAAACTAGCCATTAATATACTCTTCGCCAAAGCTTTAGCTTAAATTACTTCATATGTGATGTTTTTAAAGGAGATTATCTCCAACAAAAACAAACTAGATTAGCATGTTACATTATGCTTGACTAAGGAGTACAATGGCATCTCGCACAATAAATTACCTCCAAAGTTGAAGGATCCATTGATCTTTACTATTCTTTGTCAATTTAGCTCTTCCATAAATATTAAATGTTTAAGTGATTTAGGCACTAGTGTTAAATTAATTCCTTTATTTATTTCATAAAGCTAGGAATAAGAGAACTTAAGATTACAAATGGGTCACTCCAGCTAATGGATTTTTCCATCAAGTACGTAATTGGAGTTGTAGAAGACCTACTTGTGAAAGTAGGAAAATTTATCTTTTTAGATAACTTTCTAGTAAGAACATAAAGTATGACACTTAAGGTTTCTTTTATTTTTAGAAGACCATTTTTGGCTACTGTAGAGGCAATAATTGATGTGGTAAATGGAAAACTTACAATTAGGGTAGGTAAAGAGAATTTAGAGTTACATATTTATAGGATACTAAAAAGGCATGTTACCTTGGATGAGGACTATTATAGGATGGACATAATTGACCTGAATGTACAAGAAGTTCCTAAGGCTAATAGTGATGACTCAAAAAAATATGTTAAGCATTAGGACTTAAAGAAAAGGAGGAGGAGCATACCATTAGTGACAATGTCTTTAGGTTAAATTGAAGTTGAAAACCTTACCTTCTACTAAAAAAGGACCTAACCTGGAGTTCAAGAGATTATCCCCTCATTGACATTTTTTATATTTAAGAGATGATAAAGTATATCCTACTACTATTTCTTTCTTTTTGTATTCTATATAGGATGGGAATCAAGATCATCCAAATGGAAATATTGGATGAGTAAAAAAGCTTAAATGGAAGTCCAAGTAAAATACTTCTAAAGAAGCATTTGTTGAGAAGCAACCTAACGATTTTAACCTCTCCTTTATTTTAAGGATAACAAATCCTAAAGTGTTCAACCTTTTAGGACCTTTTCAATTACTGCCCAAACTTCTAAAATTTTCAATTGAGTGACCAATCTTCTAAAAGCTTAACAATTCAGTTCAAAATGTTAGTTTTTACTGATGTGCCTAATAGATGAACATCCACGTGGCATTTAATAGACATAACACATCATCAAAAATAACGTTTTGAACTATTTAGTTAGGGTGTTAAAAGGTTGGCCTCTCAATTGAAAATTTTAAAATCTTGGGCACTAAATTGAAAAGATATTAAAAGGTTAGACACTTTTTGAGTGTTAAAGAACGCATCCAAGATATAAGAAAAAGGCTAGGAGTAAGGTTCTTGCTTATTCTTTGACGTCATCCCCTCTAGGGAATATTCTAAAGTTTAGAAATTCAAAGAAGAAGGAATGATATAATAAGAGGTGCAAAAATAACATAATTGTTAAAAGTACCATATTCCTAAACATCAATAGTTTTTTTTAGATTCACAACATGCTCCAACATCTACAATGGGATCATTTATTAACATTATAAGAAGATTATTGTTCGTGAACTGCAAGTGCATGGTTGTTGAAGTGAGTAATAAATCAGTAAGAACAGAGTCGTGTCTATAGGGATTATGAGAAAGTTCAATTCTACGCTAGCTAACGGTAATTAAAATCGGGTTAAGTGAAATTTTAGGAAATTAAAATAATGTAAAGAAATTTTGTTAATTTTTTAAACTTAAATAAATTTCTAGACAACTACCCGATCAATGTGACTAACATAACTATAAATATGACAAATTTGTCTAGTAACTAATTAAGAAAAGATTGTAACAATTGACTAATTAAAAGTATATACTTCAACGGGAAATGACTTTCTCTTAGGGAATGATATTTTTTTACCCTTAATATTGAATTAGTTATCCTCCACAAATGAAATATCCTAACCTTGTAGGTGAATTTTAAGAGTAATTAATCCTCTTTTCTCAAAGATGAATTAATCTATCTACTCTAGACGTCACTTAAGTTCTTCCTAGAGTTTCTTAAGTCCCAAACCTTCAATTTTTACCTCCTAAGTTTCTTGAATCTCCCAACTCACAAGAAAATCCTAGTCAAAATTTCCTTCAATCTTCTAGTAAAAACTCCCTTTTTCTAAAGGCGAATTTATACTAAGGCAATTTTCAATAATCCAAAGGAAGAACAAATAAACCTAAGAAAAAATCAATAAGCATATAAATTTTCAGTTATGGATTCTAGCAAAATTCAATATTAAAGCATCACCAAAACATCAAATCCCTAAGAGAAATTAAAGTTCTAGCCACAAATCATCAAGCCAAGCAATCCAAAAATATAACCGCTAGACAAACTCATAAAGGAATTAATTAAAAATAAAAAGCTCAACTCCAAACTACAACAGAATAATGCGCTTTCCCCTCTCCTTGTGGGGCTTCTCCATTAGTGAGTAAATGGATGGAAGCTCCTTAGTGAGTGGAGGCTACGACTATTGTGTGTGGGTGTTGAAGATTGGAGAGGAATTATCAAGTCTTGTGTGCATGGAGGCTGGAGGGAAATCACGATTGATGCTTGGAGGCTTGTTTTTGGTTAAGAGGTGATGAAGGCTTACGTTGGTTGGAGTTGCGTTCAAGGTTGGAGTGCATGGCGTGTTGTGCATTCAATGGATGCTTTTGGTTGGTGAGTGGCGTGAATCCTTGGCTATGATGGTGAAAGGTTGGAGAGCAATCAGCTACATCAATAATTTAGGCTGGAGCTTGGAAGTTGAATGATGTGCGTGAAATACAAAATGGAGGCTTCAAGTGGATGGTTGTCCGTGCGTGGAATAGAGAGTGGACGTTCTTTTTTTATACCAGCTACATTGTGCTTGAAGTAGCTGCTGGAGAGTTGCCTAGTGGAAGGACTGCTTGTATGTGAATGGCGTGAGTGGAGGTATGGAGAGTGAAATGGAGTGTGGGGTTGATGTGTGGGTTTGTGTGAGGAATTGAGAGTGGACGTTGGGTGAAGTGGGGGTTGTTTTTTGGAGTGGAGAATGAGCTATGCATGGGCTGAAATAATTAAAAGGTGAGGGCTTGCATTGATGGAAATGAATGGATGGAAAGGTGAGTGGGTGGAGCTTTTGTGGGTAAAAAAAACGGTGAGTTGTAAAGAAGTGGGGTTGTGTGTTTGTGGAATGGGAGCTAGGTGGGTTAATTTTTCAAAACAACTCCAATTTTTCAAGATCAATTTTGACATTATATAAAAACTAAATGGTTATGATTTAGGAGCTCAAATTTTATTAGTATCGTTGTCTTTGCATTAGCTTCAATATGAGACTTGAAGAACTAAATTTCACCATCTAATTCTAAAGTTATGATTGAAACATAGTCGAAAGGTCATTCTAGAGATCCAAAATTTGATGCAAATTTTGGGAATTTATTTCTCTTGAATTACAGCTCAGAAAAATTTGAAATAGGTCCTAAAAAATCCATCAATGAGTCAAGAATTTAAGTATGAAATCTCAGAATTTTTGGCTAAACCAATCTCGAGATAAAAATCCCACAATGACTAAAGATCAAGTCTGTCAGAAACCCAAAAATAGTGCAATTCGAGTCTATTTGTTTCATTTATACATTTTACGTCAACGAACCTCGAATAATGCTAAAACATGATACACTAGGTATAGATAAACATAAAATGATCGTAAATGACTCTGAATTAAATCTTAAAGATATATGAAAATACAAGTGTATCAAATTCCCCCTACACTTAGCTCTTGCTTGTCCTCAAGTAAGAAAAAGAACAGAAAGAAGAACTAAAGAAAACCTGAAAAACAAGTGCAGAAAAACAAAAACATGTAATATGAAGACAAATACTTAAGTATGTAGCATTCAAATCAGATCCCCAACTATATCAATTAATTCAAGCATGATAACTAGAACTTGGTTTGTCACGATCAACACATAAAATCAATGAACTCTGTTTACATGTAACAGTCGAACTAATCTAGCATAATAGAGTTAAAGGAAAACTATGACATATCAAAATAATAAGTCCTCTCATTAATATACACTTCAATACTCAAACTATTTAGGCTCAAATGTGTAACTCTCAAAATTCGATCAACGAATACATTTTACCATATGCTTACTTTTCATTCTTAACAACACTATCAAAGTGCGCATATACTATACAAAAATCAAAAAGTCTTTAAAATGGTTGTAATAAGGCTTGGCTAAAGGTGAGGTAAAAGAAAGATAAGAGAAGGCTAAAGCAAAGGCAATAAAGCTATACATTATATCATAGAACTCATGTACATATATGCATCTAGGCACATAATTCTGCAAATTAAACACAAATAACTCCACTTTTTTCATTCCATTTGGATTTCCCATAGACAAGTATATAATTCGAAACATTTGGGAAACACTTTTCTTTTTCTTTTTCATCTCACGGCAGAAACTCTCTCTTTTTTCTTTTTTTCTTTTTTTGTTGTTTTTTTTGTTCATAGCCAAACATTCGGATTAACACCACATCATCATATGTCAACCAATTCACATCTTCAATCTACTAACCTTGGTCACATGGTATAGAGTATAAAAATGAGATCGAGGCTAAGTTAATAATATGGAAAGCAAAGAAAAGGATAAAAGCTCAAATGGGCTTTCTAATAGAAATCATGCTTTAGGTTGGCTATTTAAGTTCAAGTGGTTTAACCTAGATACCTTTATCATGTTCATGCAAGAATGCTAAGTCAAGATATTAAGCAAGTTCTAGAGAATTATACCATTGAAAGAATGCACACAACAAAGAATAATGTTGA
>JANVCQ010000231.1:36159807-36172847 GCA_025531925.1 Erythroxylum plowmanianum
TTGGTGTAGATTGAATGACTAGTAGCTACCACCTGCTCATTCTGTTTTTCCTTTGACATGAATTTTGAAAATTGATTTAATAAGCTGCTAATTGAGCAGATAACTGAGCCACTTGGTCCACTTCTAAATTTTCTCTTTTTCTATTATTTCACTCAGGGGGCCACTGGTAGCTATTTGAAGCCATATCTTCCAGCAATGCACATACTTCTTGAGATATTTTTCTCATTAGAGTACCACCTGCTGCTGCATCCACAATGGTTCAAGTTTGTCCGTTCAACCCATTGTAAAACATTTCCATTTGTACTCACTCTTGATATCCATGTTGTGGACACTTTCTCAAAAGATCTTTATACCTCTCCCAAGCTTCATGCAATGGTTCCAAGTCATGCTGTCTAAATGTACTGATCTATGTTCTTAACTTCGTAGCTTTACCAGGTGGAAAATTTTTAATCAAGAACTGTTGTGCCACCTCTTGCCAAGTTCGCATTCTATTAGCAGAAATTGAATGAAGCCAATTCTTTGCTTTGTCCTGAAGAGAAAATGAGAACAAAGTGAGCCTGATGTCATCTTGTGTTGCCCCTTCAGTCTTGATAGTGTCACATAATTCTTGGAAACTTGCAAGATGATTATTTGGATCCTCTATTAGTGTTATGTGACACTATCAAGACTAAAGGGGCAATGCAAGATGATCATTTGGATCCTCCATTGGTGCTCCTCCAAACTGATTTGTCTGAACCAAATTGATGAATCCAGGTGAAATATGAAAATTTTGAGCACGAACATTAGGTCTTTGGATACCGTGATAATTATCCACCACTGTAGGCTGGAAATATTCCCTGATAAGATGTTGGTGCAATTGTTCTTGTTCATTCCCATTATCTTGTCTTCCATTTCCTTCGGTCAAATTAGCTACATTGAGTCTGACCTCTAACTGAGCTAATCTTTGAGCCATTTCATCCCTCTTTCTTTGAATTCTCTGAAGTTCTTTTGTTTGATTTTCCATTTTCTTTTGCAGACAAATTGACTTTACTGTTCTTTCCAACTATGGATCAAACTGTCTTTCTTGCCCTCTAGTGGTTCGGGGCATACAATCCTCTTTCAAACAAGTTGCGTAGGAAAATGAAAATGCAAAAAGAAAAAGAAACAAATAAATTACACTAAGGATAAAAAGAAAACCAACAAGTAAATATCAAACTAGCTATAGAAGTAAACATTCAAACATTCATCCATGGCAACGGCACCAAAAACTTGTTTATGAACCGCAAGTGCATAGTTGTCAAATGAGTAATAAATCGATAAGAATTGAGTCCTGTTCACAGGGATTATGAGAAAGTTCAATTCTACGCTAGCTAACGGTAATTGAAATCGGGTTAAGTAAAATTTTAGGAAATTAAAATTAATGTAAAGAAAATTTGTTATTTTTTAAACTTAAATAAATTTCTAAACAACTACCCAATTCATGCGACTAAAATAACTATGAATATGACAAATTTGTCCAGTAACTAATTAAGAAAAAATTGCAACAATTGACTAATTAAAAATATATACTTCAACGGGAAATGACTTTCTCTTAGGGAATGATATTTTTGTCAACCTTAAAATTGAATTAGCTATCCTCCACAAATAAAATATCCTAACCTTGTAGGTAAATTGTAAGAGTAATTAATCCTCACTTTTTCAAAGATGAATTAATCTATCCACTCTAGATGTCACTTAGTAATCCCCTATTTAAGTTCTTCCTAGAGTTTTTTAAGTCGCAAACCTTCAACTTTCACCTCCTAAGTTTTTTGGGTCTCCCAACTCACAAAAAAATTCTAGTCAAAATTTCCTTCAATCTTCTAGCAAAGACTCTTTCCAAAGGTGAATTTATACTAAGGCAATTGCCAATAATCGAAAGGGAGAACAAATAAACCCACGAAAAAATCAACAAGTATATAAATTTTCAATTATGAATTCCAGCAAAATTCAATATTAAAGCATCACCAAAATATCAAATCCCTAAGAGAAATTAAAGTTCTAGCCACAAATCATCAAGCCAAGCAATCCAAAAATATAACCGCTAGACAAACTCAAGAAGGAATTAATTAAAAATGAAAACCTCAACTCCAGACTACAGCAGAATAATGTGCTCTCCCCTCTTCTTTCGTGACTTCTGTGTTGGTGAGTGAATGGATGGAAGCTCCTTGTTAAGTGGAGGCTACGGCTGTTGTGTGTGGGTGCTGAAGATTGGAGAGGGATTATCAAGGATTATGTGTATGGAGGTTGGATAGAAATCACGATTGATGTTTGGAGGCTTGTTGTTGGTTGAGAGGTGATGAAGGCTTGCGTTGGTTGGACTTGCGTCCAAGGTTAGAGTGCATAGCATGTTGTGCTTTCAATGGATGCTCTTGGTTGGTGAGTGGCATGAATCCTTGGCTATGATGGTGAAAGGTTGGAGAGCAATCAGCTGTGTGAATAATTTAGGCTGGAGCTTGAAAGTTGAATGATGTGGTGAAATACAAAATGGAGACTTTAAGTGGATGGTTGTCCGTGCTTGGAATAGAGAGTGGATGTTCTTCTTTTTTTTATGTCAGCTGCGTTGTATTTGAAGTAGCTGCTGGAGAGCTGCCTAGTAGAGGGACTGCTTGCATGTGAGTGGCGTGAGTGGAGGTATGGAGAGTGAAATGGAGTGTGGGGTTGATGTGTGGGTTTGTGAGTGAAGTAGAGAGTGGACATTGGCTAAAGTGGGGGCTATTTTTTGGAGTGAAGAATGAGTTGTACATAGGCTGAAATAATTAAAAGGTGAGGTTTTGCATTAATGGAAATGAATGGATGGAAAGGTCAGTGGGTGGAGCTTTTGTGAGTAAAAAAAATGGAGAGTTGTAAAGAAGTGGGGTTATGTGTTTGTGGAATGGGAGCTAGGTGGGTTAATTTTTCAAAACAACTCCAATTTTTCAAGGTCAATTTCAACAATGCATAAAAACTAAATGGTGATGATTTGGGAGCTCAAATTTTATCAGTATCTTTGTCTTTGAGTTAGCTTCAATATAAGACTTGAATCACTGAATTTCACCATCTGAGTTAAAAGTTATGATCGAAACATCATTAAAAGGTCATTCTGACAATATAAAATCTAATGCAAAATTGGGAATTTATTTCTCTTGAATTCCAGCTTAGAAAAATATGCGATTGGTCCTAAAAAATCCGTCAATAAGTCAAGAATTTAAGTATGAAATTTCAAAATTTTTGGCTAAGCCAATCTCGAGATAAAAATCCTACAATAACTAAAGGTCAAGTCTGTCAGAAACCCAAAAATAGTGCAATTCAAGTCTATTTGTTTCATTTATGCATTTTATATCAACGAACCTCGTAAAATGAACGTAAATGACTCTGAATTAAGTCCTAAAGATATATGAAAATATGAGTGTATCAATTATTACCTAAAGGTGGTAAAGGACTTTTATGCCAATATAGAGTAGAAGTCTAAAACAAACCCTTGGTCTTTTATCCCTATATTTGAGTTACTAAGGTTATGATTTTAGAGGAGAAAATTGAGGATCTCAGGTTGCCATCGAAGGCTAGGATATTCAATTTTCAAAGTAGGAGGCTATAGAGCATCATGGGTGGACTTAAAGGGATGTGCTACATAAGTTCATATTAGGTATAACCTATTCTCCTAGATAAATGCATTACTTGTGTAAGCACCTACCCATCTAACCCTAACTCATGGGTTATATCTTAAGCCATAATGTATAGCCTCTGTTTAGTGGGTTGAACCATATTCAGGCCACATATTTATATCTCTTAGATCTAGTTTCTAATGGTTATGCAAGTCACCACCTGTCCGATTATTATTACTAATGATGTAATCTATCACTAAGGTGGTTCGACGTGGGTCATAAGATTAAAAAAAAATATGTTCCTAGTATTATTACTCATTTGTGGAGGAAGGGATGATCATTAAATAAGATTGTTTAGATACACTTAGGAGAATAACAAGTGAATCAATTCACATTGACTTAATAAAAAAATCTAAACAACTAGGGGTGAGAGGCAAGAAGGGATATCGATGATGACATGCTAAGGAACGTAAAGAGGAGATTGGGCAATTGTTATGCCACTAAGGGTAACAAAGTAATAGTTGGCATCATCTATTAATAGCCTTTGTGGAGATGTTATGAAGATGCATGCCATGTTAACTTCTGTATGGGTCTACTTACATCATTTTCCAACATCGTCACTATTGTCCTAGTGACTATGGCCCTTCTTGCATGCATACATAAAGTTAGGTTTAAAATGTTTAGGATGTCTTTGATTATGTATTATTTTAACTTAATTTTAGTTTTTATCTAGTTATTAAATTGGGAATATTAAAATTTTTAATGGGATTTGGATTTTATAATTTGTGAAACTCCACCAATGTTGATGTTGTATAAATTTTGAGTACGGTACATACTTTACGATTAGAATTTTCCATTTTTTCTATTTATGCTTTTAGGAAGTTTTATAAATATCTTTTGTTATTTTACTCTCATTAAATAATATTAAGGACAATATTGATCTAAATATGGGGTAGGGAACAAATTTTGATTTAACTACCATAAAAAAAAATTTAAAATTTTTATGTTTTCAGCTTTTGTGTTTAAGTTATGTATTTAGGTTCTTCTTAATAGCTTTAAGTTGATGGCATGAGTTTGTGCGTAATGTCAAGTTGAGATCAATTGTTAAATGTTAAGTGTATAATATGACTAAGTGACTGTAAAGAAAATTTTAACTTTGTAAATGTTAGAAAATTGAATTTGTTAGGTGATTATGCTTTGATTTGATTTAAGTGATCTATAAGGAATTGGGCCTTTATGCAAAATTTTTCTTTCTTTTATGGATGCCTTCTTTAATTTTAAATTTCTAGAACTTGAATTTCATCCTTTTAGGTAACATGTATGATGTGTGGAAGCATTAAGATGGTAAGGTACTTAGGATTGAGATTAAACCAAATTGCCTACCTTTCTATACATTAATCCATTAATGAGCCCCTTTGAGCCTTATTTACATTTTAATCATTTTCTTGTTAATTCTTTCCTAAAAGACCTTGAGCGTAACAGAAAAACAAATATTTACTCCCCAGGCATGAGAAAGAAAAAGAAAGGGATGGTGAAGAGGGTTGGAGATAGGTTTGGGCCAAAGGGGCCTAGAAGGAAGCAACCACTCGAGCAGAAAGTTGGCTAGTCAAACTAGTTAAGCCTCTCTCCAAGAGGTTCCATGTCCAAGACTCAAGATCTCTCCAAATTCAAAATGTATAATTAATAGAGTTTTTATTTATATTATAATGTCTTTAACAGTGAGATATAAGGAAATAAGCTTGGGGGAATTGGTAAAGTGTATGAAAGATTAAGTCAAAGATCCCTCAATTCCAAAGTAAAGAGTACAACAACTTTTTCATCTCATAAGCAATTGTATGAAGTTGCAATGTATTTAAAGAAGTTGCTAAAGTGTTTGTATATCCTTTTGAGACTTGGCAACCATATTTTGATGCTTTGTGAGCTTTATGATTAATTCATTTGAGCATTCGACATATAAACAAGATGATTTGATGTCAAAGATGAAGATTATGCACAAATAAAATAAGCATGAAGCTGAATTTGAAGAAGCAGAGCATGAAAATAATAATGCTCCAATGAAACAGTCTATGTTTTGTGTCATTGCCATATTGATTTGGAGAAGTCTAATTAGATCTAGTCATATTGAATTTATACAAGTTAATTCATATTGTTCCTAACTTGTTCAAGCGTTACGCGTTAAACAATGAGTGCTGCAATCAAAGCTAAAACAAGGTTGCAGGTTGCAGCAATATTATGAAAACTTCTTTCTTCAAAGAAAAATATTGTCAGAAGTTCAACTTATTCATAGTTTGAATGCTCTTTTTGTCTAAATGTTAGTCAAATTGATATACTTATTAGATCTAAGAGTTTTTGATTTAGTTACAAACTAGTAAAATTAGTTTATACCTATGAACTATTATGACAGCAAAAGCATGTTATGATGTTTATGTTGCTTTTGCTTGTTTATTTACCTAAATCACAGATATACGTGAGGAAGAGAATTGTCTAAATTTGTGTCATACTCTCCCGTGAGCATATATGCATGTTTATGTAATGAAACAGTAGTCTGTTGACCCATACACAAAAGTGTTGTCAAGTTGTTCTTCTTTTGTCGTATTTAATTGTATTTTCAACTCCATTTCCAATCATATAACTCCTATTCTTAACATGTTTACCTTGGAGAGTTAGAAGATAACCAAGCTTTCAATTTTTAAAGTTCACTTTAAGGACTGAATTGTGTACAAAAAAAGTGGTGAGACACTCCAAGATGCAGTCCACCTGATTACGCGAAGCTTCTCCAATTAGTAATAAGTCGTTCTTGGAAAAAATATGGGAAATTTTTAACTTCTTGATGGGGAAACTGATAGTTCCAGAGTTTATTCTCTACTGTTTTGTTGATAATGACCAAGCTTCTTCATAATAAGCAGGTTGATACAGGATATTCTTGTCTCAGTCCTCTGGATAGAGAAACTTGTTCTAGTACGTCACCCCATCAAAAGGATTTAAAACTGGTGGTAGGTTGATTTCTTCCTGAATTTGCTTGACAAAGCTTCTTTGTACTCTATCAAACGCTTTTTCTAAATCTATTTTCTGTGTCTTGAAAAATTGTCTTTGGAGTGGATAATTTCATGTGTGATAATGATACTGTTCGCCTAGAGATAAAGTTGAGGAAGGGTTTTGATGAGAATTTCCGTCCTTTGATGGATTGGGGTTCCTGAACTGAGTTTTGGGGTGGTCGTTCATCTTATAAAAATGTAGCTGAATACAAAATAAAGGATATGGAACTCGGTATTCCATTAGGTGACTCCGACTTCAACTCTTGCAGAACTGAAGTCACATGAATGAAACCCACCATGGAGATAAAATAAAAAAAAATTATCTTCTTACATATTCACTTCATGTGCACAAGGCATGCAAAATCAAAAACAGTTCAGTCCGGGGACGGGTTATCATTATCATCAAGTACGACTTTTACACCTTTGTTTTTAAGGGCATTGACAACAGCCCAAATTTTGGTGCGGTTTTTAAAACCTTTTTTCTCAAGTTCTTTGTTAACATCAACATGGATCCCTCGTCCCTGCCCCTGCTCAAGGCCCTCCACCTTGAGTCGCATAGCCAATACCTCTCCAACAACTTCTGCAGCTTTAGCATTGCAAGATCGACCACATTCAAGTGAGTTCTTTATTGAATGTTCAACTGTTGACGCTGTGGCAACAATCCTGCCATTGTTTCTATCCACAACATTTGCCGTAATGTACTTCAATGATATAAACAACCTCAGTACGTACCTCTTCAAAACTGTCATTCTGCAATTAGTATGAAATCTTGTTTAGCAGTGACCTGCAATGAGATGGGAAATTCAGCAATGGGTGGAAATGAAGAACCAGACAAAAATCTCAGGAAAGAAAGAATTCGTTAATCGTCTGTCCTTGAGGACATTTCACACAAGTACATAAACATTAATACTATAACATTGAGAAGCTAGAACTATAAGTGATCCCAAGATGTTCTAAATTCAAACTGCTGTGAACCAGCTTCTCCACGCATATACTTGAACCCTCTTTATACAACCTTTCATATGAAGTTCACAAAAGCAATCTGAGCAATTGCATAGATTTTGACAGTAAAGGTCGGTTCGTATGAGAAATACAACGTCGTAATAGCAGTAGGCACAGGTTCTTCAGATTGAAAAAGCAAGTACATGTCAACATTATTGAAGAGCTAAGTTTTAGCTACTAAATCCGAGGCCGGCTTCGATCAGAAAGGAAAAATGAAACACATGTGATGTACGGAGTTAAACAGAGGACCAGAAGAACAAAAGAAAGAAGGTTTCTTAAACGCAAATACAAAGAATTTATGCCTAGGACAAGGAAGAATGCTAAGAGAAGCATTTTATCGAACACTTGGGGAGGATAACAAAACTGAAGACCTGTAATGAGGAAGCGAACATGGTTGAGGCAACTTATCAACAAAATCAAATGAACAAGTCAAATTGATTTGATCATCCAAGTTCCATCAACATTGCAATAGTTTAAACTTGGAACAAAAAATGGAAATAAGCAGAAGAAAGAATAAATCGACGTTTCAACTCTTTAACCTTAGATAAACCCAGTCTATGCTTCGACCCCAGCTCTCAATGATGAAATCACCAAATAAGGTGGCAATAACTATTAACAATTTGTTAATTTTGATTTTTTAATATAAAAGGCTTCGTTTCCGAAGTGAAATTTACTAACACGGAGAAGCGTGAAAAAGTACTTCTATTACTTTTTTTTGTTCTAGTACAATGGAAAATAAACTAGCTAGTTGATAAACCTACGATACTGGGTGCCCTGGCTGTCCCGAAGGAGGAGCGGCAAAAGGGACACTGGAGGTTCCGGTAGATAACGTAGCCCGGTGTCAGCACGAAAAGCGAGGGTGGCTAAGTAATCCGCACATTGATTCCCTTCCCGCGGCACGTGCTGGAGGTGGAGGGTCCAATCACGATGTAACAAATCCCGAATACCTGTCATCAGAGAAAAATGGTCAGTAAGCTCAGAACGGGAGGAAGAAAGTAAATTAATCACATTGAGAGAGTCCGTTTCAACAATGACGCGACAGTACCCCTTAGTCCAAGCCAAAGAGAGACTCGAGTGAAGGCTCCAGAGTTCAGCAATGAGCTGCGCATCCTCCCCGAAGTGATACGTAAAACCGCCACACCATTTGCCAGTAGAGTCACGAAGGAGGCCTCCGGCGGTAGCAATGGACGACCCGGGTCGAAACGCTCCATCGGTGTTGAGTTTTACCCAGGTCGTTGGTGGTGGGGACCACTCTACGAAACTGCCAATCGAAAGCCCAGAGTTCGGGTAGACACAACGCTCGACTGCCCTTGCCCGAGCTATCCACTCGACATAAGCCATCGCTGCTCGTGGCCCGTGCTCTGGCCACTCAAACGCGGGCTCGAAGATGCTTTTGTTGTGCCAGCCCCACAACATCCAACAAGCGACACCAAAAGTAGTAGCCCATGAGCCGAGCAGCTCGTGGGTCGGGGCCAGGAGGTTGGCTTTGACCCAGTCGGACACCCCTGAAAGAAAGAAGCCCGTACCATCCCTGGGCCTAAGGAGCTGACGCCAAAAGGCTTGGACTCGCGGACAGTCACGGACAACATGAATCGTGATTTCGGCCTGGCCGCAGACGGAACACCGGCCATCAGTAGTGAGGTGTCGGGCCACCCGTTGCTGGTTGGTCATGAGTTTCTGCTGACACAGGAGCCAAAGGAAGGCACGGATCTGCTGAGACCCCGCCCATTTTTAGATGATCGTCCACAGGCTGGCAGGGGTAGCGGCGGGGGTTCCTTCAATAACATCATAGGCAGACGCCACGGAGAACTTGCCAGTGTCAACTGGACCCCACCTCAGAATGTCCTCGGTGGAGTCAGAGGGGTGCAAACAGATATCAGCGAGGTCAAGACAGACAAAGGAAGGAAGGTAATGCTGAAACAGGGCCCACTTCCAGGAGCCCCCAGTATCTACCATGTCGGCCACAGTCACATATAGGGATGTGTCGGGAATAGGAGAGATGGCCACTCGATGTAAAGGGCCCCACTCTTTGGCCCAATCGTCCAGCCATAAATAAATGCGCGTCCCAGTGCCCAAACGCCAGTGAACATTGTGCCGAACATGATGCCACGTGGACGAAAGCCCACGCCAGAAGCTGGAGGCTCCACGCCTAACTATCGTAAGTGGGGGAAGGGTGGGGTTGATCCTATATTTAGCTCGGACGACGCGAACCCATAACGTGGAAGGTTGAGTGAGAAAGGTCCAACCCAATTTAGCCAAATAGGCATCATTAGTCGACCGAATGGGCTTAAGACCCAAGCCGCCCGTCTTTTTAGGCTGACAGACTGTCTCCCAATTGACAAGGTGCATAGCCCGCTGATCGCCTGTGGATCCCCAGATGAACTTGCGCATGAGTCTCTCTAAATCATCACAGAGGCGTCGCGGCAGCCGGACTGTTTGCATGGTGTAGATCGGTAGGGCCGCCAGAACTGACTGGATAAGGGTAACGTGGCCTGCAAGGGACGGCTGTTGTGCTTTCCAACCGGCGAGTCGCCGTTGGGCGGCGTCCAGGATATGCTGGTAGGTGTGGCGTGTGGTACGCTCATGCAACAACGGGACCCCGAGGTATTTCCCCAGGTTCGTCGTACTCTAGATGCCCAAGACTTGACGGATACTGTGGGCAACGTCCGGAGAGATATTCTGGGAAAAACAAATTCTAGTTTTCGCCAAGTTAACCGCCTGCCCAGAAGCCTGACAAAACTGCTCCATCGTCCGAACAATGAGGGCAGCTTGAGTGACCGTAGCTTCTGCAAAAAGAACCAGATCATCAGCAAAGAAAAGGTGGGAGAGAGGGGGGCCTGACGGGCTCAGTTTCAGAGGGCGCCAGTGGCCCTGGCCCACAGACTGAGAAATGAGGTGTCCGAGCCTCTCCATACACAAAACAAACAAATAAGGAGAGATTGGGTCCCCTTAACGGATGCCCCGGGAAGGCCTAAAAGGGGCCAAAAGGCCACCTTGCCAGTTCACCTGCAAGGACATGGTAGTCACACATTGGATGAGGACCCAAATCAGATCAGCGGGAAGGCCGATATCCTCTAAAGTATCTTGAATGAAGTCCCATCGCAGCCGATCATAGGCTTTTTCCAAGTCAACTTTGATTGCAAAGTAATCTTTTCGCCCTTTCTTGTTGCGCAGCGAATGAATACCTTCTTGAGCGATGATGATATTGTTCGTGATCTGGCGACCCGGGATAAAACTACATTGTGTCTCCTGCACCAAATGATGCATGTGAGGCTTCAGGCGGTGGACAAGGACTTTGGATAGAATCTTGTAGACCACATTGCAAAGACTAATCGGTTTAAACTGAGTCAGCGTCGAAGGGGAGGGAGTTTTTGGGATTAACACAAGAATAGTCTGATTGATATCCGGGTCCCACCATTCCTTGCGAAACACAGCTTGGATGAAAGTGGTCACTTGGGGACCCAGACGTCCCCACTGTTTTTGGAAGAATAAAGCATTGAAGCCATCAACCCCAGGTGCTTTATTAGGGTTCATGCTAAACACTGCCTGGCGAATCTCGAGGGGGTGAATGGGCCGACCTAGGTTATGAACATCATCTGCTAAAAGCGGAGGGAAAGTCCGGGAGAGGGGAAAACGAGAGGAAAGGACTCCATTAAAATTATACAGCTGGACAAAGTAATCGCGAGCTAAACAGACCAGCTGGTCGGGGTTAGAGATGCTTTCCCCCTGGGAGTTGGTGAGGCTGGCTATCGTGAGTTTCTTACGCTTAGCCAACGTTACAGTATGATAGTACTTGGTATTCCGATCACCCTTCGAGATCCAATCACATTTAGCTTGTTGGTGCCAATAAATTTCCTCCTCACTCAACACCTGCATCAGCTCACCACTTAAATGCTCCTCCAAAGCCTGTAAATGGTCCTGGGGATCCTCAGTCATAACCCTCTGAATGCCCTGTAGCCGCACGAGTAGGCGTTGCTTGCGATGAAAAATATTACCAAACTCGGTGCGGTTCCAAGTGGCGAGACGCTGGCCAAAGGAAGCCAACGCAGTACGCAGATTGGCCTAGGCAGGATTCCAATGCAGTCGAACAAAATCGTCGAAACCTAGATGAGTTAACCAGGCATTTAGAAAGCGAAAGCGCGAAGGGGTAGTCAGGCGGGGAGGGCAAGGCTGGAAGCGAACCAACATAGGACGGTGATCCGATCCGAGGAAGGGTAAGTGGTAATTAACAGTGTGAGGGAAGGTGTAACATTTAAGAGACGACGAGAATGTATATATAAATTTTAAAAAAAACGTAAATTTGATGTTTACATTAAAATATAATTTAAATTTAATACCTGAAATTATACAAAAATAATTTTAAGATTATTTAAAGTAAAATTCTTAATTTACTCGTGCGCGGTGGAATTACCAGGTCCCACTACTCAAGTTAGGCCTAATCATCTTTAAAATCACTAATAAGAAAGAAATTTCATTTGGACGGTACGTTTGGAAAAACTCAAAAAATATATAATTTTACTCCTAATTAGTAAATTCACAAGAAAAAAAGAAAAAAAATTTAGTAACTATTTGAAAACACGAAAGCAAAAAATACAAAAATGGTTGTATAAAAATAACATTAAAATAAAATAAGACTTAAGAAATTCAAAAAATTTAAAAAGATACAGAAATACAAAATAAAAATAATATGAAATAAGTGATAGATAAGAAAGGGTTCAAATAAATAAATAAAATAAACAAGCAAACAACTGTAAAAAAAATGTTTAACTAAAAGGTCTAAGGGATAAGTACTTCTGATATAATTATATAGACTAAATATAAGATATAAAAATCAAAGAACAAAGTTCAAAAAACTTACGAAAAAGATCAGAATCTCTCAATAAAAGATCATTTACCAGTATGTTATTTCATTAAAATTTTCTATTAAGAGTCAAGTCTTTGATAAGTTCTAATAAAGTCATATCATTTATGAACACCTATCCCTAATTATTCTTAAATCTTCCTATTTTTTCTTATAATCCTTAAATATAATATTTTCGCATCTTTTCACTAGGGTATCAGGATATCTCCTCTTAATATTACTGAATTACCTAAGCCTCATCTTTTTTAGTTTGTCATCGATATTAGT
This sequence comes from Erythroxylum plowmanianum, assembly GCA_025531925.1. Lineage (NCBI taxonomy): Eukaryota > Viridiplantae > Streptophyta > Magnoliopsida > Malpighiales > Erythroxylaceae > Erythroxylum > Erythroxylum plowmanianum. Next base: position 36,172,572 of record JANVCQ010000231.1, read on the forward strand.
TATTAATAATTTCCCTCTTACCATTACATTATTGATTGTTAAGTCATTTAAATTGCATATATTTTGGGCGTAATTATTGTTTAAGTGTTGAAAGCATTATCCGAATTTAATGGAATTGTTCTATAATTGTTTACAGATGGTTTTCAACACTCTAATGATGAAAAAGGACCAAAAAGGCGCAAAAGAAAGAAAGATTTTCGAAAATCCCCAATCTGGCCGAAATTCAAAGATTAGGCGTGGGCACGCCTAAGGACAGAATTTTAAATCTGCAGATTT
>JANVCQ010000231.1:36181019-36226194 GCA_025531925.1 Erythroxylum plowmanianum
ACTCGATCATAATTTAAGCACTAACAACTCTACACTCATAACACTATGCTCATCGCATCGGTAACGGGATGCTACACCTCCAGCTTTCTTCACAACCTCTACTTTGGCATCCGTTGAATTAAGCCCTCTATCACAAAATACAATCTTTTCTTGCACAAAGTTAGGATCCAAAGAACCATTCTGTTAGTATACTCCTACCATTCAGTAGATCTTGATAACTATAGCTACTGGTATATTGTTATAACAGATAGATAAGATAGCAACAGATGTTAATAGAAAGATAGGATAAGTCTCTTGATTCATAACTTGTTGACTACGTCTCTCATTATTATAATATATATACGTGTATTTGTATCATCAGTAATATAACGTGAAATACAACTTATTCTCTCGTTTATCTATTTCAACTTGGTATCAGAGCCTTGCAATGGCCACCACCTCTTCTGCGCTAATCTCAACCATTCCATCCTCTATGTCTACTGGCACCACCCCAATAGTATCTCAACCCAGCCATAATTTTTCCATTAAATTGAATCCAAACAATTATTTAGCGTGGCGCACACAGTTTGTGCCGCTCCTCAATAGCCATAGGCTGACTAGTGTTATTAATGGCAAAGAGTTAGCTCCTCCACAAGAGGTAATGGATTCCACCGCCAATGAAGTTGTTCCAAATCCAGCCTTTGATAAATGGTTTCAACGAGATCAAATGCTTCTATCTTGGCTTTTGTCTTCCCTTTCTGAAGAAATTTTTCCCTACATAGTAGGATTACACACTTCGTATGATGTGTGGCAAGCATTGGAGAATGCTTTTGGTTCAGTTTCTTACTCCGGACAAGTCCAATTGCTCATGCAACTTCAAAAATGTGAGAAAAATAATCTCACTATATCTCAGTATCTATGCAAGATGAAGTCTTTAGCTGATGAACTTGTAGCTGCAGGCAAACCATTAGCTCCATCAGAATTTAATGCTATTGTTATTCACCAACTGCCTCCGGAGTATCACAACATTGTGGTAGCGTGCTCTACTCGGCTAGAACTAATTTCTTTCTTTGAACTGCACTCTTTGCTCACTTCTTATGAGATTCTTCTTGCTAGCACTCCAAATCCAGTAATGGAGGTTAATGTTACACAACGTGGCTCTTTTGGCAACCGAACACAACAACAAAACAAGCAATAGACTTTCCACAATTCTAGTCAGAATTTCAATAATTTTGGATGCAAAAACAATTATCAAGGAGGCCGAAATAACAATAATCACAGGAAGAACAATGGCTCTTGTCAGATTTGTAGATATCATAACCATTTCGTTGATACTTGTCACCATCGTTCTAATGCTAATTTTGTGCGTAAACAGACAGTATATGCAACATGTTGTTCCTTCTGCCAATATGACTACACTCACCAATGCTCAAGTTTGGCATCCTGATACAACAGCGGCAAATCATATCACTCCTAACATTACCAATCTCAGTGTTGCTCATAACTACAAGGGTAACGATCAGCTTCTTGTTGATGATAGTTCAGGTTTAAATATCGCTCACATTGGTTCCAATACTATTTCTTCGCTTGATAGAACCTTTTTTTTGTCTAAAGTTTTGCATGTTCCTCATATAACTCGATCGTTATTATCTGTTTAACAATTTACTAAAAAAATGACATTTTTATGGAGTTTCATCCTTATTTGTGTCTTGTAAAGGATCCACTGTCCAGGAGGACACTAATGCAAGGCAAGACTGATGGGGGTCTTTATGCTTTAGATGCGCTGGCTGGGAATGTTGGTTCTTCACCACAAGTCTTTTTATCGGAGATGGCATCACTGGATCGTTGGCATTCTCGGCTTGGACATCCTCACTATGAACTTGTGACAAAGATCATCAAGCAATTTTCTCTCCCATGCTCTTCTGGCAAAAGCAAAGACGTGTGTTCCTCTTGTCAACCTGGGAAGAGTAAACGGTTGACTTTGTATTCTACTGGTATCTCTAATGCTCATTTGTTTGATATGGTTCATTCCGATGTTTGGGGACCTTCTCCGGTTCTTTCTAGTAGTGGAAATAAATATGTAGTCTTTTTCGTTGATGATTATAGCAAATACACTTGGCTTTTCCCAATTAAGCAAAAGAGTGATGTTGAATCTATTTTTCTGAACTTTGAGAATTTTGTTCAACACCAATATAATTGCATAATTAAGGCTTTTCAATTTGATTGGGGAGGCGAATATAAGAGGTTACATACCTATTTTCAGAAAGCGGGCATTCATCATCGCTTAGCTTGTCCACACACTCATGAACAAAATGGCACCTCTGAGAGAGATTAGACATGTCGTTGATAATGCCCTTACTCTACTTGCCCACAGTTCTGCCCCCTTTTCCTATTGGGATTTTGCTTTTGAGACAACTACTTATCTTATTAATCGTTTACCATCTCCTAGCCTAAATAATCAATCTCCATATCAAAGGTTATTTCAAACCATTCCTAATTATGCCTTTCTTAAGGAATTTGGGTGTGCCGTTTTTTCTCTTCTTCGACCGTATAATAATCACAAGTTTATGTTTTGTAGTACAGAATGTGTTTTCATTGGTTATTCAGGTGCTCACTTGGGTTACAAGTGTTTGGATCCTGCTACAGGCTGTATCTATATTGCTCATCATGTGACATTTGATGAATCCTCATTTCCATACAGACATTTGTCTTCTATGCCTGCTCCCTCAGTAGTTGCAGCTCCTGTGTCTTCACTTGCTATTCCCCCAGCCATGCCAGAGCCCCCGCCCATTCTAGTCCTGCCAAGGTCTGCTTCTTCTCATGCTTCCTCCACGCCTTCATCTCCTGTTTTGGTTTCTGGAAGTCATGCGTATACTTCGCCACCGTATCGACTGCCTCTGATCCTCCTCCTACACGAACGCATCCAATGGTGCTCCGACCCCATCCGGAGAAAAAGTTTAAAGAGGATAATGTTGTTACAGTTGCTACTTCTTCCTCTGATTTAGTGCTTTTTGAACCCACCAGTTTCACCAAGGCATCTGAACATGTTGTCTGGAGGGAGGCTATAACTGCTGAAATTGCTGCACTTCATAGAAATCAGACATGAACTCTTGTCCCTGCTCTTGCCGATGTTAATATTATTGGAAATAAGTGGGTCTACAAGATAAAGAGGAAGCCTGATGCATCTGTAGATAGATATAAAGCCCGTTTCATGGCAAAGGGCCTCTCCTAGCAATATGGTGTTGATTGCACCTAGACGTTTAGCTCGGTTGTTAAACCTCAAACCATACGCATTGTTCTTTCACTCGTTGTCACCAGATCATGGTCTCTCAGGCAACTTGACATTAGCAACGCCTTTCTTAATGGTTATCTTGATGAAGATGTCTATATGCACCAACCTCAAGGTTTTGTGAGCAAGGATCATCCTGACTATGTTTGTAAACTTGCTAAAGCCCTTTATGGCCTCAAACAAGCTCCGAGCGCTTGGTTTCATCTTCTGTCTCAATTCCTTTTTCAACTTGGTTTCAAAGGCTCAACTACTGATCCATCTCTGTTTATTTATCACGGCAATGGTCACCTGATTTATGTTCTTGTTTATGTGGATGATATCATTATTACCAGTTCCGATCCTTGCTTTGTTGATTCTATTGTGGCGTTGTTGGGTACAGAATTTGCTCTCCGAGATCTTGGTACCTTGATGTATTTTTTGGGCATTGAAGTTGCTCACAATTCCACTGGCTTGCATTTATCTCAGACTAAGTAACTATGTGACTTGTTGCATAAGAACAATATGCACTCTTGTAAGTATCTGTCCATGCCTCTTCCAATGAAGCCTCTTTTGACTCAAGCTATTAGTGTTCCACTACACGATGCTACTCAGTACCGTAGCACTATAGGTGCCTTGTAGTATGCCACCATTACTAGGCCTGATGTTGCTCATGTTGTCAAAAGATGTGTCAGTTTATGAGCTCTCCTACAAATGTTCATTGGCAAGCAGTCAAACGAGTTTTGAGATATATTCACGGGACCTTTACCTCTAGGTTGGACATCACCAAATCCTCAGATGACACTCTTGAAGCTTTCTCAAATGCTGATTGGGCTCGTTGTCCTGACGATAGGAAAAACACTAGTGGTTTTGCTATTTATCTCGGTAAGAATTTGGTTAGATGGTCTTCTAAAAAGCAACACACTATCGCACAATCCTCAACAGAATCGGAATATCGAGCTCTTGCTAATGCCACTGCTGAGCCTGTTTGGTTAAAGTCTTTGCTTTCAGAATTTGGTGTTCGTTTATCTAGCCTGCCAATTCTTTGGTGTGACAATTTGGGGGTGACTTTTCTGTCCAGCAATCCTGCTTTCCATGCTGGAACAAAGCACATCGAAATTGATTTTCATTTTGTCTGAGATCTTGTTTCCAAGCGTCAGCTCCAAGTGTAGCATCTCTCTACTGATGACCAGATTGTCGATGTGCTCACTAAGCCCTTGTCCACTGCTCGCTTTCAATTCTTGTGTGATAAGCTTCGTTTGGCGCTATGAGATGTTGCCCTTGAGGGGGGATGTTAGTATACTCCTACCATTCAAGAGATCTTGATAACTATAGTTATTAGTATATTGTTATAACAGATAGATAAGATAGCAACATATGTTAACAGAGAGATAGGATAAGTCTCTTAATTCATAACTTGTTGACTACGTCTCTCATATTGGAATATATATACGTGTATTTGTATCATCAGTAATATAACGTGAAATACAACTTAGCTTTCTCTTGTTTATCTATTTCAACTCCTTCAAACAAAATGAGCTAGAGTAACCATCTCCCCTTTGATCACCTCCACCAACATAAACTAAAGGCTACAATTTCCTTGGAGATAATCTACAGCTGACGTAAATACTCACACCAGGAAGCGACCCGAAATCCTCTTCAATAACACCATCCAAATCCTTAGAAGCGACCCAAAGTGGGAAGAACATGCTATGAACACTTCAGTGAGACGGAGATCCAAGTTTTTGAGATTGCCCACTTCGTATTTGATAAAATACGCGACCTGCAATTGGGTTTCATGCTTCTTAAATGGGTTTTGCTTGTTCTTCGCTATTAAAGCTCTTGGCAAAATATAGTGTGTTTCAGGAGGTTTAGAATGTGTTGAAGGTTATGAAATGCAAGGATGATAAGGCTCTTAAATTGTGACAGGTTAGTATCAATAATTGTGTGCCCGATGCTTTACTTGCAATTCGTTGTTTGATCCGCTGGCAATGACCAGTAAAATGAAGAGTCCGTTCCGAGTGTCAATGTGTAATCAAATGGCTAAATTTAGAGATCGTTTAGTTCTACTTTTGTTTTTCTATTATTATTTTTGGTTTCTGTTTCCTGTTTTTTGTTTTTGTTTTTTCCTAAAAAAACGAAAACCTGTTTGATTGATATTTGTAATATAAAACTGAAAACAAAAACTTGTTTAGTTGAGATTTCTAATAAAAAACTGAAAACAAAAATATGTTTAATTTTATTATCATGGTTTTATTTTTTAATATATATCAAATTTAATGTTTAAATTTGTTAATCTTCACATCATTTAATGTGGAAAAAGCTTTAAAGTCATAGTTTAAGTTGTTCTTACAACTTAAAATTATTATGAAGGCAATAAATCAGGTGAAGATTAGGTTTTACCTTTGATAAAGCCTTTGTCATGACGTGAAAAAAAATGCTTGGATAAAATGCTACATTAAATAGCATGAAATGATGTGAAGACAAAGATTACCTTATATTATTAATAATATTATTATTACTATTATTATTATTAATTTTTAAGAGGTCATTATTATTATTATTATTATTATTATTATTATTATTATTATTATTATTATTATTATTAATTATTGTTATAAATTTTCTACTTACTATTTTTAATATTATTAATATTATTAATTTTATTATTAATTTTATTATACCAAATTAATTATCTTATTATTATTATTATTATCATTATTATTATTATTATTATTATTATTATTATAAATTTTGTACTTTATTATTATTATTATTATTAGAGATAGAAAACAGGGATATGCTGATTTTCTGTCGAATAAAACATGCTGTCAAAGTTCAGAGAAACGATGCTTTATGGTTTTTGTAAAACCGTTGTGATTTTTTTTATTTTCAGAAACAAAAAATTATAATAGAGTAAGCCAAACACGTTTTAAATAGATTAGGCCGAACACGTTTTACTCACCTATTTTTCTTTTTATAAAAAAATGACAATAAAAAAATGAAAAAAAAAATATAAACAAACAGCCCCTTAATTAATGGGATATAAAGGTTGAAGTTTAAAAGGGATTTTCTTTTTTTTTACGCTAAATTAAAAACTAGAACTAAATCATACGGCGGATTCTGATGTTTTAAATAAAAATTTTCTTTGAAATTTGCAAGAGTTTTGTATTGTTGTTCGGAAGCATAACAATAATGAACCTTAACAAGGGGCAAATTAAAAGATGTGCCTGTACATGTACGTCAAACTTGCCTAAGCAGGAGCCAGAGAGAACAAAAAACGCACGCTGCCGTTTATTCTCTTTGTGAAGTCACACACGCATGGAGCAATTGAATGCTGACCCGCCTTTCAGTTATTGGACGGAGACTAGGAGTCCACTCCCAGTGGCAGTGGTTTGGTTCATCAAATATCGTGGACGAAATTATCCATTTTATTTTTCTATCTTCTCTCTAACAAACACTTGAACATGGTTGGAATAGGGACATGAGACCTAAATAACGTATTAAGGACAGGAATTAGATTTACATAAACAATGTGTTTGCTCCATAATCATTTCTGCAAACAACAAATATCTGAAGAATAAAATCCTTTTTATCCTCCTCATCAAAGATCTTGGACCAAATTGTCACTGTACCTTTCACTGTTAACATCAAATTTGTTATTTCATTCATTCTACAAAAAAGGTGCACATGGTATGGCTGTACAACGCTGGCCGTATAACCTATTTTATTGGACTAAGGACAGGAAATTGGCTTTTACATAAATTTGTAAGCTCCATTTCTTCAGAGTTGGCTTCATTTTCTGTAAACAACAAAAGAGGTTGATCCCTATCCAGTATTTTGAGATGTTTATCTATCCGCTGAACTCTATTCCACATCTGAAAACTCATCCTCATGTGATGCAGAAATCCCTTTTGGAACTCCAACTCTCATCGGATGCCCAAGCTTCTATAAAAATTTCAAAAGATATGACCACTAAGCATATTGCACCAAAACGGAAAACACTTCGATAAAGCTCCTTGGAGCATACCTCATGCTGAATTGGTTTCCAACTTCATTGATGGCGCCATTGCTCCCACATTGAATCTGCTTTCCACTAAACATAGAAGGCCTTTCTTTCCCTAGCTGCGTTACCTAAGAGAAGAAATTAGAATCTAATTTTTTGGCAGCAAGTGGAAGAAAAGACTCCCGATTCTTAAGATAGAGAGGTTGACCAAGAAAATAAACAAATTTAGAGCGAGAGCAATGATGCTCTCTGAAAGTTCCTGTGCTTACCTTGTTGTCTGTTTGCAAAGTATTCAATAGATTTTCTTTTGAGCCCTTAGATCAATGAAAAATTATAAACCCGATAAGCAGAACAGAAATTGTGATCAACAATATATTTTGTTTCTATTAAGGAAAGACTTAGAAGGAACAAAGAGAACCTTTAAGGAAATGCAACTTGGGCGAGGCAATTGCATCTGAGATCCACTATTGGGCTGGACCTCCGAAGTCAGGGAGAGCTAGCATTCATCAAGGAGAGAAACAAGAGTCTTAGGGAATTATATTTAAGGGGCTAAAGAGCATCATGTCACCTCACACACGACAGCACCATGCAAGATGCATTTTACAGTCTGAACTTGTGAGCATAGAGGTAAAACATCTGTCCAGCATTACCTTGTTGAAAAGTTCTACAGGTGGATTGTGCTGATCTTTTTTATCTGTATGTAATTTAACTTCCTGCAAAAACCAACACGTATGTTGTTCCAGATGATTCAAATCTTTTGGGGAACACAAAGCAACAAGCAGAACCAAAAGAATACCACTGGCACCGTAGGCTCCCGCTTGCTATTTCGGAAAACACCAAGATCTCCTTTACTTGAAAGTATCTGAATTCATATGTTAAGAGAAATATTTAAGTCCATAATTGAGCAAACATCAAATGTAAAACATAATTTTTCCATTACCTTTTTATTTAGGGGACGAGCGCTAAATAGATGTGTTGTACTAAATGCATCCTGCTTGGGTGCATCCATTGTGCTTGATTTGATAGTTGGGACTCTTGAAAGTTTTAGGTAAATGCTGTTAAGCATATTATACATGGAATCAACATTTTCAATTACTTGTTCAAAGCTTGATATAGAGACTACCTTCTAGAATCTCTCTTTCCATCTGCTGCAACAGCTACAATACCATGTTTATCCAACCCCTGAAGTATGCAAGATTCAATTGTACCCATTTCAAATTTACAGAAGGTCTGATAATAAATTGTTGAGTAAACAGCAAAAATTATTTTAAAAAAAGACTGATCATCTGTGATTTTAAGCAACCTTGTAGGAATCATTCAGCTGGATTGAGGAAGATGAAACTCCAGAGCTATGCTGCATAGCCCTCTCCAAGGTCTTCAGGTGAAATTCCTGATCAACATAGCCTAATGTCAGATACAAAATCAAAGACAAGAGACTTGTTCCTGGAAACAGTTTAAGGTTTTATCAAAACATAAATAAACCCCCAAACAGAAATACCATAAGCAGACACAAATTAGAAATATGCATCAAGGCAACTTTATAGAAGTTTTTGCACACTAACTTGAAATTCTGGCAACTTTGGAGTGCTTTTCTTTGGAAGAGACAATGAAGGAGCTTTCAAGATCTGCAAATCAATAACAGATACGTTAGGGTATGCAATTGACCCAATTGCAATATAGATCTCCTGCAGTAATTTTCAGATACCAACTTTTCTGTTCAGTGGGCGTGCTTTGAAATTTTGAGCAGCCCTAACTGTCACTTGATCTTGGATTGCATTACTCTTAGGCCTGGATTATTAAGAAGTTAAATCCTGCAAGATAATATGACAGACAGTTGTTGATGCATTAACCACCAAACCTCATCCTTTGCGCCCTTTGAGCTGTTTCAAGTTCTGGCTCCCTCGGAATAGTAAGCCTTAGTTTTGCAAAAGAAGTAGCTTTTTCAAAATTACCATCCTGGAATATCACATAAAAATTCTGGTTAAAGCTTGTTCTAACTGTTAAACCTACTCACAACAAAGAAACAGAAAGAAAATTGAAATGCAATAATCAATTTGCTCGACCCCTCGCCCTTTCGCCTGTAAAGATTATCCAAGAATAAAACACTCCTCAAAATGTGAAACTTCCATCTTGGCAAAATTTATGTTTCCCTGCACCACTAATATTATGATTACGAGAGTTTCTAGCTTTCCCCTTTTCTAAAAGTCGTTGAATAAAATTTTGAAGCTCTAAGCTTCCAAGTTCAAGGGAAGTGGTAATTCTGCTGGGGTTGAGTAATAATGTGTCTAGCTCTCCTACATGCATTATATTCTAAATATCAACTAGGCGAAAGAAATAAAAGCCATGATAGAATAAATTCAGGCAACTTAAAAATCAGGGATACCTTGTTGGGTGCCTTGTGGAAGAAATCAGTTTGTTGTTTTATATCACCGACCTGATAAATAAATCACAAAAGGAAGTTTGAACAAGTTCAGTTATGAGAACTACTAACTGCCCGATTGGCAGTTGGCAGGAATAATGCAATTCACCACCATTTAACGAACTAAGTTAACTCATCAACCCTACTTATTTTGCAAACAATGTTTGCAAAACACTAAAACACACACGAGAAAACTTGCAGTAACATGTATCATTTAGAAAATTGTTCATTCGTAGGCATTACAAAGATAATACTAATCCCATGAAAGAATTACTCCTTAGGCATTCATTTACAAATCATCATTCACCCGCACAGCTAACCTTCAATGAAAGACTACCCAAAAATAACCAGTACAAGGATAAACAAAATGTGAATACCTTACATAACAGACCACCCTCTAGCTTCTGCCTCTTAGCAGCATGACTTTCAACCAAAGAAGAAAGACCCAAGCTTCTGTCCTTTTGAGCAAATAACATCTGAAATCTGATAATCAGGCAACATAATAGAAAGAAACAGTCAACACAAAAACACTATAGATTTCAACCAAATATATCTTCTCGAAATACGGCTGTATCAACTCCTGTCTTAACGTTTGATGTATGAACAGAAAACAAATCCCTATGGCAGATACACACAATAAAATAAGATAAAATGCATGAAGTACAAAAGTACAGAGCATAATAGTAAACATGCCCAAGCAAAATAGAAAACAATTGAACAAGTTGGGTACTACCGTTTTCAGTTTGAGGAGCTGATGTCGCTTTTTCAGAATATTATGTGCAAACAAGTTTTTTCATGTTATGACACAATAAAATAAAACAAAATCAGTTCAAAAATCACCTGGAATGAGCAACTTGAGGAGCTCGATATTGCTTGGCCAATATGCTAGCAGTAGGTTTCATCAAAGTTGAACTCCTAGGAAAATTTGGCTTGGCACTGGAGTTCACCTTTGCTTTAGGTTTAAACTTAGATCTGAGATTGTAACCTACAGGCAAGACAAAAGACAATACAAGAAGCAACCAAACTTAACAACAACAAACATGGTAACATTCTGGGCAGCACACATGATTATTATATAATAGATGTCAGCTTACATAAACAGCTGATGCATAGAAACACATAATAATTATTTCAATCATTATTGTATCAACAATTCTGCCAAGACAACTTATTCACAATGGTGGTTCCAGAATAAATTATCCAATGCAAATTCTCAAATTAGAATCAATTTTAATTCGGAGTAGCATGTTGTAAGTTGGCAGAGATTCCTCCATATATTCCTCACATTCTGAAGTGCACATATGACACTTCCAAGTAAAGCACACTGTAGTTTGCTACATGGTCTGGGCAAAAATGATGATACTAGTTCTGAATTCCTACTTGTAACCATACCTCAAAATATTTGATCTTGGATTGCCAACTAATTAAGAAGATTTCTTCCTTAGGCCCGACAAGTTTGTTTAAGGTCAAAAAAATATTCACGAGGTATAATAATATCAGAATTCGGAAGTTCAAACTGGTTATATAATCAATGTTAAGGTGAGAGAACATAAAGTTTTACGTAAGCTCTGCACTTTATGTCCCAAACTTCCCCTCCAATCATTACACTCTTTCCTTTCATACTGAAGCAGATAATAGTGCAATATTTTTCACATGAAGTGGGATTTATTTTTACTCCCGGTAAGACACTATAATAGTCAAAGAACGAAGATAGGTATTATAACAAAATCAAAGGCTAAATATTCATTAACCAAACACCCCTAATTATTACCTCCAATGCCCATCTCTAATATGGAAACTTCTGGGCCCTGACCACCACCACATTCAACATCAATCACAGCTTCCTGATCTTCAACCACTTCATCGTTTGTAGAGTGATTAATGCCTTCGAAGATGCTCTCCTCTCTCAATAACAACTTTGCTACAAAAGCTGATACACAACAACAAAACAACTCGACACTCTTAAATATTTCAAGTGAAAAAATGGAAAACAGGTTTAAGCTAAAAAGTTAGGGATTTTTAAGAACTCACGAGACGGGGGATAGCTCAGAGCAGACTCGAACCAACGCTCCGCCTTACGCGCATCCGCAAGTGACTCCTCGTGAGTGAAATCGAAGAACATTGCAGCATCGAACTCGTAATCAGGATCGATTTCACGCGCCTCGAACACTAGCTCCACCTCCATGTCCTCGTCTTCCATCTCACACACACACACTCTCTCCTTCTGAAAACTTGAACTTTCTCTCTCTAGAATTGACGGCGTCGATTTCGCGGAGAGCTTACTTAGCTCAGCACTAGTGCTCCTACTACAGTCTACAGTACTGTAGCATCCGAGGGAATAAAAAGCTGGTATTTGTTTTTAGTTTTCATGATATTTATTTTAAAATAAATAAAAAGGATACAACGATTTACAGAATTACAGGTCAGGCACAGGCATCTGCATCGCACAGCCGGGGATTTTGTGGGTTCAAATTTCCTTTTACGGGGCTATTTATAGCGTTGGCCTTTCTAACGATCGGCGAATTTGAACTTATAGGACGCTTTTGCCCCTGGTGATTCGGTGGCAGGATTTTCGAGTTGGAACACGTAATATGGCATGGTTAATAGGGGTAAAAAGTTCCAATAAAATGGACTATTGGGATGAAAGACAAGGGGTCTAGTGGGGAGGGCATGACACTAAGCATCGGGCGGCGAGAAACTGTGGAAGCGTCTGAAATTTCGGCGGGTAGCTGAGTTGCCCTTGTGGTTGGATAAAATTATCGAGAGTGCCACTAACGGTTTTATTCGTTTGTCTGGTACGTAGGCCTTTGGGGTGGGGGTGGCCCTCCCAATGCAAATTCAAAAATTGAGAGGGAGTGCGTTACGAGGGCAGAAGTGGAATACACAACAATCTTCGGATGTGATAAACGAAACTACAAAGGTTTCGGTCAACCATATATTTATTGATACGAAACTTTGGGGGTAAAATCTGCATTGAAATCAATGAGTAGGATTTGTACACCAATAGTAAATGGCAATTAATTGGTTCTAGATAACTATTTAGTTTTTACTCAAATCTCGCATTTAAAATGTGGAATCGCCCAGACGCCTTTACATCTCGACTCGATAGAGTAATGAAAGAATAAATCACGGTTTGATCTCACTTAGTTTATCAAAAAGGTAAAGGGATAAATCAGGATTTAATCTCACTTAGCTTATCTGAAAGGCAGCCCAATGTCTGATACACACAAGAAGCCACCACATTGGATGAACTCTCACAATAACAATGCCAAGACTCAAATATGAGACTTTACACTCAATTTCTTTTCTGATAACCAGTTAAGCTATCTGTGCAGGCAAATCTCGTCTTTACTGCATTGATGTTGTTATTTGTTTATGCATTTGATACTTTAAGAAAATCAGAAATTAGTCATGAGTTGAGACAGTCAAATTAAATGTGTAAATTAGTAAGATTTTAATTGTTGACTAGTTTAAAAGGAGCAGATTGAGAGGGAGTGGGAAAGAATTGTCTTAACCCTAAAAACTTTTTGGATAAGATTAAGAGACGTAATAGGTAATTAAGTAGTCTGTAATTATGTGGAAGCCTGCGAAAAAACGACACGGAGAGAGTTTAGAGCCCTCCGGAACGTCACTTACTTTTGGCAGCAAATGGTAAGAGAGTCCGTAGGAGCTAAGGTGCTGAAATTGTCCCATTTGTGCTAACAAACTGAAATCTAAGCCTGCATTGTGGCTGTGGAGCAGGACAGAAAGCAAAGTAGCTGGCAGGGGAAATATGATGTTTTGTTTTGTGGGACGCTTCTACATGTTTAATTTTTTACTCTTTTGAATCCAAAGTCTTGTAGATCCTGTAGTGGTAAAGAAAAAGGAAAAATAAGTCATTTTTTGATATTTTAGGAAGTAAGTAGCTTGGAAGAAGAGAGAAAGTTGAGATTGGAAAGTTTGGTACTTTAATACTTATCAGTGCTTCAGAGGAAGTAGAGTAGTAGTAGCAGAAGCTATTAAATGTTGTGTTTCTTCATTGAAGGCAACGTTCATTCAATATCGCATTGTTGTCAGTTGTCACATTGGAATTGGATGCCTTTCCACTCTCCTGAAACTTTGCTCGCCCTCGCGCACTGACAACAATTAGAAACATATGCCTAATTATCAAAGTATTGACCCTAGTCTCCTCTCGGATTGGACAACTATGCGACCATAGGCTTGGAAACTCGGAAGATGGCAGAGGCAGCAGTGCCGTAGAGCTTGCCTTGGGCCTTAGCTATGCCCATATGGATTCGGATTTGATGCGTGAAAAGCCTTACTCTTTCACACCCTTAAACTTCACTTATAATAACATTTCAATAAAAATTACGTGAAATTTAAAAAAGTTTAATAATACATAATTTTATTTTTAATTAATAGAAAAGTAAAATATCGCATTAATAATCTTTTTACTGATTTCTTTCCATTATTATTTTAACGACTTCTTTAGTTGCGAAGGAAAGATTAAAAAAGAAAAAGATTCCATTAATCAGTAAGTGATTCTTTGCCATTTAAAAGGTTGTATGAGAAGTTACCAACAAATGGAGCCTTGCTGTCTGGTAAATACAAACTGTCTCGTCTAATCTTTCCGATACTATAGAACTACAAATGAGATAAGATGGCACCTGGTGATATTACATCCATTTTTGTGCTAACTTCCCAAAAATTTAATTGCATATTTAACTATAAAAATTTTAAATTTTTCGGTCCATTTTTAATAATTTAGTCGGGTTGACTAGTTCAATCATAAAAATTTTAAACTGTTCAATTTTTAACATTTTAATTCAATTTATTTTAATAATTATTATTAATGATTACATCTAAATTCATAGCACTGCATTCCAATAATCATAAAAGAAAGAAAAGAAAATGGGCATGACACTGACAAAATTGTATTTTCTGCAGTAGTCTGGACCGGTGAATTCACGCAATTTCTTTTTCATTTTTCTTGTTTCTTCTAAGCAATTAATGAGTATGATGGATGGCATAATGCTAATGCATGCAAGTTGTTGTGAGATAGGCCTATTTGCATCGTACCATTCCCTGCAATTCAGAGGGAAGGAGACAATTCCTCCAAATTTCAGCTGGAATTTTGCTGAGGCATGGTCCATGGAGCCAATGCTGTAACCATCAATCGCCACAAGATTCATCCATCACCCATTTGTCAACACATCAACATCCAAGAGCGATATGTTCCAATAAAGAAAGCTATGTATTATTTGTGTTCCGAAATGACCCTCCATAAAAGACTTTCCTTCACCAACCTTCTTTCTTTCTTTTCAGAAGGATTTCCAATTTTTGTTTCCTCTAACTGTATACCGGAATCTCATTCCATATCCAGAATTTCCAGCATGAAAACATTTAAAGAAGGTCCGGACTCCGGTTTGTGGAGCTATTTAGTTTCTATGTATCTCCCCACCCTTTATAGTTTATTCACTACACTAAACTAAACTAGTTACCCAGAACGTACATATTCAATTAAAATAAAAATAACGCAAAAAAGGCTACTACTCATTGCTGCTGATGATGATCCTATTATGAATGAAGGTGGTCTGCTTATGGTTCCGGCGTAGCTTTAACTTAATCACCACGCAATTATGATGAATGTGCCTGAAAGGACACTTCACTAGCTGAAACCGACCCCACATTGATGAAAAAAAATTACAAATATCGTGAGAGGAGAGGATGCGTGACCTGTAGCCTAAACAAAACATTCACAACCAAAAGGGCTCATAAGATGCTTAATTATTGAACTCATCATCGCGTGATTCTACTTAATACGTATGATTCCTAGACAGTCGTGGGGTCTCTGTCTTGCCAGAAATGAAATGGGGCATCTGTGTTTCAGGTAAGATGAGACAAAGTTACAAAGCTAGTTGATTCTGACCTCTTAATTTGCGGAGATTCCTATTCTAATGGCAGCTATGCTTTTCTAATGCTATATATATATATGACACAAGTTCTGTAGGTTCTTTGGCGACGATTAAACCTAAACCATACACGGCTTTTACACAACTAGGCATATGAATTACTCCAAACTTTAATAAATACATGCCTTTTTTGACAATAGCGGTTAACTAATTGCGGAATAATATATAGCTAATTTGACAATAGATAATATTATTATTTATTTAAAAATATTTAATAAAATTAATTATTTGATATTAGCTGTTTATATATAAAATGACTTATGAAGTTTTGACTTAAAAAAAGAATTTATAAAGACATGACTATTATATCTTAGCACCTATTTTAATATTTTCATAAGAATTTAGATAGAGCAAAAGAAATAACATCATTATTTAAAGCAAATGTTTATAATAATATAAGAACAACAACTAACTGTCATTAAACTAAAAGCAATATTATCACAAATAGTTATCATCTCCTGAGTTTTCAGTTCTTCAACACTTTCTTATGTAGAGTTAACTTCAACTTCTTTAAATATATCTGGAGGTATAAATTCAGGATATTGATCGATGATGTTAAAAGCTGAGTCTTTAATTGTACTTCTTCTAATATAATTATGCAACATAAAAGTTGTATAAAGTATTATATTTTGATCTATCAATGAATGCTTAAGCATATTCTCTAATATCCTTCGTCAAGCTTTAAGGATATCAAAAATCCTCTTAATACAACTTCTCAATGATGAAGGAGCTCGATTTAAAACTTTTTCAGATCCTCTTAAGTTTGCACCATAAAACTTCGATTGATGATACCTTGTCTTTAGGTAAGGTATCAAATATCCTTCTCTTTTCGAGTAGCCTTTGTTAACCAAGTAATATTTATTTTAGTATCCATAAAGGCAATATAATTGATATAAATGATATCATAAAAAGTATAAATCATAAATAACAAATCCTACTAATCTTAAAATTACTTGTCGGTGGTTTTGAAAATTTAAGTCTCAGATTACCGATCGTATCAAGGAAAAGACGAGAATCATGTGTTGATCTCTCCCAACCTACTAAAACATAAGTGAATAGTAAGTCAAAGTCACATGCTATCAATACGTTTGTAATCGTTATTCTTTTCTGTCCCTTATATCATATGCATTGCTATATGTGCACCATCAATATATAGGTCCGGTGCAATCCTAATATAAAAACAATAATTATAAAATGATGAAATAACCATTTTCAACAAAAAAAATATAATGAAGGGGGAGGGGAAAATTTTTGAGTTACTGGGAAGAACCATGGGGGGTTGGTAACAGTGAGTTGTTATGAAGATGAGGTTGATTTGTAGTTCTTTAGAAGCTCTTTTTAAAGCTCCTACGAAAGCCAATATAGGTGCCTTCCATCAGTGAACAGAGCTTTAAAGTTAGACAAAGACATGAACACATTGGATGTAGATGTTGAGAAATATGGGAAGATTAATCAAAAAAAGAGACGGACAACAACAAAACAGCTTACGTACCGGTCATTGATCTTGTCAGTTGATACACCTCTTGTTCAAATATGCTAATCTCACAATTTTTAGTGCTACTATTTTAAATCAAAGTAAAGCCATGTTATGAAACAAAGTTAATGAAAAAATTAAAAGTGTTGAGAAATATGGGAATATTGATAAAAAAGAGAGACGACAACAATAGAAAAGCTTACTTATACCTCTTCGGTTGATACACTACTAATCTCATGATTCTAGATGGTAGCTATTAGTAAAGTTAAATTTGTATGCGTGATTAAAGAATGAAATTTATCAAAATATGATAAACTTATCTTTATCTCTATTTCTATTTCTATCTCTATATACTTCTATTTTTATTTCTATATCTTTAGTGATTTGTAATAACTTTTGGATAAAATCATCTTTTTGTCCCTTAATTTTTCAACTGTTGTTTGAAAATGCTCCTATCAATCCACTAATTATCAAACATGATTATTCACCTGAATCTACCAAAAAATAGTTAATCAACTATAGTAGAACCTCTTTAAATTGATACTCGGTAAATTAATAAACTCTCTAAGATAATATTTTTCTCTGGTTCCGATTTGGACCAGTTAAAAATTTAACAAATTTCGATAAGATAATAAGATAATATATTTTTAAAATACTCCTATGTAAATATAGTGTCCCATTAATATCATAAATTAATAATTATATAAACTTACACAAATATAACTATGACAATTTAGTGAAATATGATTATAGTATTGTTTGTTTTTTCTTAAAATTTAAGTCTAGTTAGAGCTCATCTCTAACTTTTCTTATTGCATTCAAAATTTATGGTGTTGTGTTCTCGAACTGCACCAAAAAATTGTGAAGAGTTCTAAACGAGACAAGTGATTCCTTACGCGTAATTGGTTCCAAAGGTAATGTATCTCTTCAACTTCATCATCAACATTATTTTCAAGGATAGTAGCCACAATTTCTTCTAAGCTCTGAACCTCTGATAATTATCAGCGGTTTGATGTACATATGTATGTATAATGAATACGTCATTGTTGATTTCGTGACACCTTTTAGATGAGGAGTCATTGTTGGGTGTGGTTTTAAGAAATTTTCTATTTTGTTTATAAAGTATTTTGTATCTCCATCATACGTAAATATATACATTGAATGTTTTTAGAAAAAAATACAATGAATAATACTTAATTATTAAGAAACAATGAACATTATTTATTATATTTCATTAATATTATGGACAATGAATCTATGTTTTAGATTCATTCAATTAATATCAAACATAAATTTTTCTAAGATACAATGTTTTTTAAGATACTCAAAATTTAACTTCAATCAATTACAAAAATCTCTTTAAATCAATAAATATTAATTTATCGGTTAATTAATATTTCTATAAAATAATAAATATCATGATCCTAATAATATTAATTTATAGAAGTTTTACAGTATTTGCCAAGCAAGACCATCTTCTTATATTTTGCATTAATTTTCTTAGATTTCAATTTTGAGGCGTTATTTCACAAAATAAAGCAATTCCAAGTTTCAATTGCCAATATGTATACGGTCCGTCTTCTTCGCATGCCATTCTTGCCTTTTCCAATAAATTTAAATGAAATTTGTGTTTAATTCTCATATTTTTTAATAGAACTTTCACGGAAGATATACGAGTAAACATGCTAATTCACATACGTTTTTTTATAGAACTTCCACGGCAATCAAATATAACATTACATTACTTTTTAAATTTGGAAATTGTACTGTTGATTCATAAAGAATAATAGGACCTTGGTGCACCGTCTGATTTATAGGAGACTAATTTATTAATTTTCTTATTTAGAAAACATCGAATACACGTGAATGCTCAGATTCAAACTTACGGTCTTGTCATAGAAAAATGCAAAGATGTGCAGAGGAAGGAAAGCTGAATTAGAGATCTGCTTTATGTCCAAAGTCCAAATCTGCCTTAATATAATAACCAAAAATAATATTTCCATAAAGTAAAATGCTAACAAACTCTTTTCCATGAAAAATCCCAACGACTGGATCCCCTCGAACAAGGAACGGCGTTGTATGTACAACAACACAACAATACAACAAAATATATAAATATGACGCTAAAAATTCAAATATCAACTCCAAAGTCCAAAAAGACAGGAAATTTAACAAACACCAACCATAACCATTTCCTCCACACGACGCCACCCACCGTCTCTCTCCCTGTACACGCACGCTCCGCTCGACCCAGATTATGACCCGTTTAACCCAACCCATTTAACCAATTAACCATCCCACCAGACTTTCCCACGTTAAACTTTCAGATGCCTCTGCCTTTGCCAGCATGACCCAGACCCGGTTCACCCGGCGCCCCGACCCAGACGAGCTCTCAACAGCGACCTCTACTCGCGACGGTGGCGGCGGTACCGCCATGAGAATCATAGTACCGTTACAGGGGGTAGTTCAAGGCAGTGGTGGGCTTTTCTTGGGTTCAGTGATACCTTGCGCTTTGTTTTACTTTCTTCAGCTTTACTTCAAACGTAACCGGAACAGTGACTCGAATGACTCCGACGACGGAAGTTCTCAGAACGAGACGAAGCCGGAGCTTACTGGGCTTCCTAGGACTTCCTCGAGGAATCTACTGCCTCCTAGAAGTCCTCGAGGACCTGCGTATTTGTCTGGTAGAGTTAATGCCATAGTGAAGAGTGGTGAGTCTACCGAAGAGGCTGGGTTGAGAAAAGTGTTGGAGGATCATTACGACGCGTCGCTTAACCCCAGTGGTGTTATGCAACTTGGAATGGCTGAGAACAAGGTGAGCTTTGTTTATGGGTTTGGCATTTTTGTTTTCTTTTATGTGTCTAATTAATGTTCGTATGTTTTTTGTAGTTGATGCTGGATTTGGTCAACGAATGGTTGGCTAAGAATGGAAGAGAAACGATGCTGTGTTATGGAGGAAAGGGGATGAGTGTTGGTGGTATTGCTACTTACCAGCCTTTGGATGGATTGATGGAGTTGAAAGTGGTAACCTTTTTATCTCTTTATTTTTTTAACTTAACAACGACATTTTATTAGGCTTGTCAATTCGGGATTTGCATATTCGTCTATGCTGCGCTGTAAACTTAGATATTCTGGCGATAATTGTGAGACTTAGTTATGGTACATTGGAAAAGGTAGAAATGTCAGAAATTGTGAGGTCCTTCATTTCTTTCTATTTGTTTCATGATTTGGAGAAATGTGATTAAAAGTTTCTCAAGTTTCAGTTTTATTTAAGGAATGTAGTATCTTCTTCATCATGAATGTTTCATACCTTGGTTTGTTTCATAAGATGGCTCACAGACCAGCTAATGGCCGAAGTCTGACTATTAGATTTTAGATGGAGGAAACCTTTGTCGATGGTAGCCTTTAATCAGATCCCCAAGAATGAAGTTGGATGTGTGTTCTTGACCATTTCCATGCTCGCGAAATTGTTAATCTTAAACTCTAATTGCTTAGATGGATGTATCACTCAAACTATCGAAACAATGGAATCATGCATTAGATGCGCCCAAAGACCAGAATGGTTAATATAAGTTCCCTTAGTTCAAGAATAGTTGATGGGCATGTTTAAAAAGTGAATCTTGCTTGATGAACTATAATTGTCAACTTCAATCTGATTTCCTTTTTCTAGACTGCTATTCTCATTTAAATTGACTTTCAAACATATCTTTATTATCTTTCCTTCCAAGTATGTAAATGCATTTACATGGAGAAAGCCCCACTTCAATAAAACGGAGAACACTAGTATTTAACAGAGCGCCATAAGCATCCCTACAAATATACCAGAAGCATCCCAGAAGTCACCCCCTTTTTGGAAGAAATCTTATGTAGTTATAACAACTGAAGGAAGAATGTTTATGTTACATCTTTGGATAGTTCATTTAAAGTTCTGCGGAAAAGGAATTTATTATTGGATCTGTGGATACTACTTATATCTGCATTTAGAATAAATGTCTCTTTCTAGCTCCTGCAGAATTTGCCAAAATTGTGTTTTTTATCGATTGGTGGCTGACCTGGGGCTTCATTTTATCAATTTCTGAATCTCTGTTAAGTTCATCATGCTTGTGTTCTTGCATTTGTAAGTCAAAAAGTATAGTCCTCGAGTATAATTCCTGATTATATTGTTTTCTGGCCAATTTCATGATCTGTGTATTTCAGAATTATCTGGTGATGCTTCACGGAGTCATGCTGAAAATATGGATGATGTATCTAGGAGCAGGAAACTTCCTTGTTTTTTCTTTTTTGCAATTGGGCTAATCCTGTGACAAAGTGTCACATTCCTCTGTCATTATATTTCCTTAAGAGTCCCAAGTTTTCCTTTTCTGATGCCAAGAGTCTTAGTTTCTTCGTAAGCCTTCATCTCATAGCTACTCGCTCTCAAGTTGAGATGCCTCCTTCAATGTTGGGTTTCAATTATTTAAATTTTCTGACACCTTTGTGCAAGGGACTGGTTACTTTAGGCCCATGGGTAATGAACTTTTCTCAACTTGCATCTGTCTCTCCCTTTTCTATGCATGGATGTGCTTGGATTGGGAAATCCTGCATTTTAATTGTAAATTTCCTCTTGCACTTACAATCATTTGTTTGGTACATGTCCTTAACAATAAGCTAAGCTGAAGGGGTTTCTTTGTACTTCATTTTTATTGAACTGATGTGTGTGCCAGTTGGTTAGATCTCTCTGAGCTAGTTGTAGTTTTCCAGACCAGTTGTTGCTGTTTAGATGTTTATATATTATGGGTGCTTTTAGAACTCTTGGGTCTTTAACCATTTGAGTGCTGCGTCCCAAATGTCACAATATGGTGAAATCCATTCCATGTAATCAGAGGATGTTGTGTTGCACATGAACAGCGCCTAATATTGTTCACAATTGCTTTGGTGTTTTCTAATTGCCCTTAGCCTTCAGGCTGTGGCAGGATTTATGTCTCACATGGTGGACAACTCAGTTTCCTTCAACCCCACACAAATTGTATTGGTAGCTGGTGCCACCCCTGCAATTGAGATTCTTAGCTTCTGCCTTGCAGATGCTGGGAATGCATTTCTGGTTCCAACACCTTACTACCCAGGGTAACTATTAGTTTCTGTGTTTCAAAGTTCTCATTTAGGCACTATTTACGTGAGAGAACTAACTAGGAACATCTTATGCAGATTTGACAGGGATGTAAAATGGCGAACAGGTGTGGAGATAATACCTGTCCCCTGCCGCAGTGCTGATAACTTCAATATAAGTATTACTGCACTTGATCGAGCGTTCAACCAGGCAAAAAAGCGCGGCCTTAAAGTTCACGGAATAATAATTTCTAACCCCTCGAATCCTGTTGGCAGTCTGCTTAGTCGGGAAACATTGTATGACCTGTTGGACTTTGCCAAAGGGAAGAACATTCACATTGTGTCTAATGAAATATATGTGGGGTGTACTTATGTAAGTGAAGAGTTTGTGAGCATGGCAGAACTTGTTGACTTAGAAGAGCAGGACCGGGACAGAGTGCATATAGTGTATAGTCTATCCATAGATCTTTCAATTCCAGGGTTTGGGATAGGTGTTATCTACTCCTCCAAC
The DNA here is from genome assembly GCA_025531925.1 of Erythroxylum plowmanianum. Taxonomy (NCBI): domain Eukaryota; kingdom Viridiplantae; phylum Streptophyta; class Magnoliopsida; order Malpighiales; family Erythroxylaceae; genus Erythroxylum; species Erythroxylum plowmanianum. Next base: position 36,203,710 of record JANVCQ010000231.1, read on the forward strand.
ACGAATGTTCTAATGGCTGCTAAAAGGTTAACAAGGTTCTCATCCATTTCAGCTCCAACTCAGCATTTACTTATTTCTATTCTTTCAGATGCCAAATTTATTGAGAAGTTTGTTAATGTCAATAAGGAGAGGCTTGGAAGAATACATGAGGCTTTTGTGGCAGGTTTGAAGCAATTGAATATTGAGTGCACTAAGGGGAGTGGGGGTTTGTATTGTTGGGCTGATATGAGTGGATTGATCAGCTCCTATAGCGAGAAGGGAGAGCTGGAGCTTTGGGATAAGCTGTTGAACATGGCTAAACTTAACGTGACTCCAGGAACTTCTTGTCATTGTATTGAACCAGGATGGTTCCAATTCTGTTTTACCACATTGACTGAAACAGACGTGCCTGTAGTTATGGAAAGAATTCGAAGGATTGCTGAAGCGTGTAAATCTTGCATTTGATATATTTTTTATTTATTATACAGTGCAGATCTGATACAAATTTCTTTTAGGATAAATGTCTGTTTTTGCGATACTCCTAAAGCAACATAAGCTCTTCCAATAATTTTTCTTACTCTTTCCCACTTTATTCGCTCTCCCTGCCTCTCATTAGATCATTCATGTCATACCAAGCTTACCAGGGGACCTATGTAGTTCTTATTGCCCACGGGAATTAGGCAGCTCTTTCTTGGTTTATTGAACTTGGCTGATAAATCCCAAAACACAAGATGTACAAGGTCAAAGTCCGACCAAGATCATGGATATTAGGTACTGATTAGTCACCAGGAGAACCATGAAATAATCTTGCTTGCTACAGTTTTAACATCTCTATCATAGTGTATGAGCAAACTGCTTTGTTTCAGTTTCACCGTAGCAGACGATAACGAACACTACTCAAGTGGGCTAATTTTAGAGGAGATCGATTCTGTAATGTATACGATCAGATCTTTAGCGAATGACTTGACAAGCTTTGATTCTCTCTTCTCAAAATCTCTCTAGCTTCTCTTTGCTCTTTTTAGAATTCTCTTCTTCTCTCATTTAGCAAATTTTTAATTTCATTTTTACGGAACAACTTGGTATCAAAATGGACTAACCTTAGGAAATCACATTGATAAAAGAAACTACAGGTGCGAAATTGAGAAGGATTAAGAAAAATGTGAAAATGCAAAATAAAAATTACCAAAAATTGATAAGAAAAGAACCAATTTATGCAAAAATTTGATATCATCTGAAAAGGAGAATGCAAGTGTTGCTACAAAAACTTCATTACAAGCCGAGAGGTACATTTGTTTCAACGAAATGTGGCAAAATCAACTTTCTTATAGTTAAAGGAATTACTATTAAAGATTGTTTTTACAAGTGTGAACAATTCTTTGCATTAGACCATAGACCATAACTTTAAAGTGAGAGTAGTTGTCATATCCTTGAAAGAGCAAACCTAAGAGTGGTAGTAGTGTTGAAAAATAGAGTCAAACAAGAGTCAATGCAGTCGAAAGAATTTATATTTACACTCAATTGCATATTTAATGAAGAGTACAAATAAATGAGAGTGGTCGGGTAACATCAGGGGAGACCTGATTGATAATGAGATTATATATAAGTTCTTAGATGAATCATTCGTCAAGAGAGGTAGTAGAGAAATTGAAGAGGTGCCTTCCATTCAAATCACGGTAGGGGGAGGACTTAACTCAGTTGTCACCAATGTTACAAAGGGGTTCCCGTAGAGCATGTGAGACATACAATTCTTAATTCTAAGGGTTTATGTGGAGCATGTAAGATATACAGTTCATATTTGATGCACAAATCATCACCTTGAGAGGGTATGATATGCTGCTTGTGTTGAGTTTTGGCTCCTTGTTTGTCCCATATTGGTTGGAAAAAACAATTGGGGCAAGGCTTTTGCCTATATAAGGAGGTTACTACCTCCTTAGTTAATGCACCAATACAAAATCACAGATTTGTATGACAAATTTGATTCTAGTTAAATTCCTCTTTTGAGATGAGAGTTGAAGAGTTTGTTTTGGGTATTTCTTTGCAGGTGTATTAGTGTATCGGGGGATTGGGTAAGAGGAAGAATTGTGTGATTGTAAGAATTTTTCACACAATAGATTTTCTTTTCGGTGCCTGTGGTTTTTATTTTTCAGTTTGGGAGTTTTCACATAAATTCTCTTGTGCTATTATTATTTCTCTATTTTCTGATATTTTTATCCATAAAATATCCTTAGGTGGGGTTCGGGAGGTCTAAATTCTCAACAATTGGTATCAGAGCCAAGGTGTGATTTTTCTTGAAAATTTTGAGTATGCTTTATGGTCGTAGTTTTGACTGATCTTTCACATCAGAAAAGAATTTCTTGAGAAATGTTCATTTGGTGTGGTAGTGTGGAAATGCATGTCTAGGAAAGTTCTGGCTAAGGAAAGACTTGGTATTTAACTGTGTCCTTTGTGACCTACCTTTCTTTTCTTGGAACTTACCTGATGTACTATTCATTTTTACGGTAAAATTTATCAAGATAGAAGAGCACAGGAAAAATGTCAGGAAATGGGGCTTCAAATCCTCTTAGATTTAAGATAGAGAAATTCGACGGGAGAATCAATTTTAACTTATGGCAAGTACAAGTCAAGGACATTTTGATTCAGTCAGGGTTATACAAGGCATTTAAAGACAGACAAATATCTGATATCAGCACTACTAGTAGTGATACTGACAAAACGGCTAGTACGGACATATCTAGTATGAGCGATAAAGATTGGGAGAATCTGGATTTGAAAACAACAAGTGAGATATGATTGTGTTTAGTTAAGAGCGTCCTTACGAATGTGTATGAATCATCTACAGCAAAGGAGCTTAGGAAAAAGCTCGAGGAGTTATATCAAACAAAGATGTCTCAAATCAAGTGTACCTAAATGAGCAGTTTCATACACTATGGATGAGGGAAGGTACTACAATTTCAGATCATTTAAGTGTTCTCAATGAGATCGTCTCTGAACTGGAGGCAATTGGAGTTCATATAGATGATGATGATCAAGCTTTGAGACTCATCTGATGTCTTCCACTTTCATATGAACACATGAAACCTATTTTGATTCATGGGAAGGAGAAGATAGTTTTTTTTTTCTTCTGAAGTTATCGGAAAACTCTTTTCAGAAGAGAGAAGACTAGGTGGTGAAATAAATGTTCCTCCTGAAGACTTAGCTCTGATGGTAGCTGGATATTGAAAGAAGAACTCCGTGAAGAAAAATATAGTATGCTGGACGTGTGGACAATCTGGGCACGTGAAGAAAAATTGTTCGAGAGGTGGAGCGGGTTCGGTAAGAGGCTTTGAGTCAGTTAATGGAGAGATTGACAATGTCGCTAACATTGTCTCCATGGATGATGATTTTATTCTCTAAAAAAGGGGACATGTACATCCTCATGGCATGCCGCTAATCCCAAACTTGCCATGATAGAGGATGTGTTATTGTTAGCGGGTCCATAAGTTTGCACACGGGCATTGGTTTGACATTAATGCAAGACATGTGGTGGAATTTAAGTTGATAGCTGATGAACTTCTAGAAAAGCCAAATATGGGAGTTGCACCATAATTTTTCAACAAGGTTATTTTCGACATATGTCGAACTAAAATGCTTGAAATTGGTTTATTCTGAGTGAGTATGCTTTTATGGTGGAACATGATGCTGTGAAGCATGATAATTCTCTACATTGAGTGTTATATTATTTTCAGGAGATCTTCATTGAGGTGAAATGTAGTCGTGGGATCAACCAAAGTCGCCAAAGTAGAAATTGATGAGTTTTGGCTTCTTTTTTTGCCCCATGTTGGTTGAAAAAAGCAATTAGCGCAAGACTCTTGCCTATATAAGGAGGTTGCTACCTCTTTGGTTAATGCACCAATACAAACTCAAAGATTTGTATGACAAATTTGACTCTAGTTAAATTCCTCTTTTGAGGTGAGAGTTGGAGAGTTTGTTTTGGGTATTTCTTTGTGGGTGTATTGATGTATCGGGGGATTAGGTGAGAGAAAAAATTGTGTAATTGTAAGAATTTTTCACATAGTGAATTTTCTTTTAGATACCCGTGGTTTTTTTCGATTTGGGAGCTTCCACGTAAATTTTCTTGTGTTGTTATTATTTCCATTTTTTCTGATATTTTTGTCTGTAAAATATCTTTAGTGTGAGTTCGGGAGATCTAAATTTTCAACAGCTTGAGGTACGTTAAACAATATGCTCTATGGTTCTAAAACTTGCACAATGAAGTTTAAATGGGAGAATCGCTTGGTGACCTTAATATAAAATACTAGCAAAAAGGTCAAGATGATCTTTAATGAAAACTTTAATAAAATTCTCAAAGGTTCAAGGAATGGTGATCTACAACTTACATACCTAATGGAGTATCATATGCAACAAATTAAGTTTGAGGAACAACCAAATACATTCAATAAATTAAATCAGTTATTGGCTAAGTTCAGATAAGGTTTCAAAAAACCTAGCCAATTGCCTTATGGTGGAGTTCATGATCGCATAATTAGGTTGAAGGATAGAGTAGAATCTATTAATACCATTCCATATAGTTATTTTGAAGAGCCAAAGGGATACAATTGAGAAAGTAGTTAAGGAATTGATAAGTGGTGGGCTTTGGCAACAAATTAAGACAGAAGTTGATATCTATAAGACATGATGGACCTTAAAGAGGTCACTCAAGAAACACAAATAGTATTAAGAGGATGTAAAAATAATTAGTAAGCTTAAACAGAGATGTTCAAAGTTATATGAAGATATGCCTGATATGTCATAGGAATAAGTATGAGAATGTCATGCATCCAAGAAAGTTACAACTATATCTATACAAGAGGGATGGTGGATAGAGTTCAGTATTAATTTTGTTGAAGAATAAATTTAGAATCGAATACTCTCATTTTATAGTCATTAAATATTCATATACAAATTCAGAGATAGTAAAAGTATTCATCGACTATAGATAAACAGAAGCAATTAGTAAGATTTTCAAAACTTATTTTCAAAACAATATGCAATTGTGGTATAATACCACGTATCATGCATTTAAGATTTTTCATGGCTACTTTCCTCTCATGTATGTCCTTTATTTTGTTGGAGGCTATCTAAACTTGACGATAGATCAGACAACACTCTTTATAGAAGAGAGTTGATTGTAAACTTTCTCTACTGTTTGATAGTTCATGCCAGATGATAAAAAAGATCGGCAAGATAGGTTACAAGTTTCAAATTACTTGTAACATTCTTGGTAGATCAGACATTCCATGTCTCACAATTTAAGAAATATGTTTCAGAACGAGAGCCGATAACAGCAAAGTTACCGGCAACACTCAAGCACATAGAGAAAGCCCCAATAGTGTTTTTTTGGATCGCAGAATGGTTAAATACCATAACATGGCTGTGATGCAACCACTGATGCAATAAGAGAAACTAAGGAGATAAAAGCTATAATGTGCTTTTCCTTAATGAAGTGTATGAACAAAATGCTTTGTTTCACCTTTAACAGACCATAACAAACGTTAGATACGTGGATTAATCGTAGAAAATATGTTAAAAGTCTACTTATTAGATATTGCCTGAGAATTGTAATTGCAGTGCAATATCTCCTTCATGGATGTTCTTTTACGACATACGATCAAAGAATCATTTTATTTGCAGAAAAGAATGGTTGTTTTTTCCAATATGCAACTTCCTAAGCTCTACACGATCGTACTAACCCACACCACCTTCACCTAGAACAACTATGATGATCCTGATCCTGATCTTATGGACTCAAGTACCTGAACAACCTCAGCCATGCTTGGTCTTCTTGAAGGGACATCGTTTGTACAGATTAGCCCCAGTTTCATAACTTGTATCAATTCGGTCTCTGAAAAGCCCCGCAAACTTCTGTCAAAACAATCTGAAGCAGAGCCAGTCTCCAACAACCGGTGAACATATTCACACAAAACTACCACCTCATTTACTGTTGGACTCTCCACTGGTTTCCTCCCAGTAACCAGCTCCAACAGAATCACTCCAAAGCTGTATACATCACATTTCTCACTCAGTCTCAGGCTTTGAGCCAACTCTGGTGCAACATACCCAACTGCATTATGGAATTTGGTTAACCCATAATTATCCAAAATAGGAAGAAACTTGCCCAACCCATAGTCAGACAACTTGGCCTCATAACTTCCATCTAAGAGTATGTTGGTGGATTTGATGTTGAGATGGAGTATTGGAGGCCTACAATCATGGTGAAGATAGGAAAGAGCCCTAGCTGTTCCAAGAGCGACTTGAAACCTTCTAGACCAATTTAGTTCACTGTTGCCAACCCCAGCACTGGTACCTGGAAAATTAAGTCCGTGTAGATTGTCATACAGATTACCATTCGGAACGAACTCCGACAAAATTAGCTGCATCGTTGGAGACCAATAGTAACCTTGAAATGCAACCAAATTGGGATGTCTAAGGTTACCTAAACGTCCAATTTCTTGCTCAAATTCATCTTGATTTCTAATTCGACCAAGTGTCTCAAGCTTTTTCACTGCAATGGAGATCCCACCTTCAAAATTAGTTCTGTAGACTGTTCCAATGGACCCACCACCTATCATACATTCCTTGTCAAGCAATGCTTTGGTGCCTGAAATCCAATCTTCATATTTTGTGGGCAAACTCTTGCTGAATAGAACTAGCTTCCCAATTATAACACTTGAATCTGTTGAACCCATCGGTGTGCTCTCAACAACCAATGTTGCATCATCTTGCTTCCTGCTGCGTGCCCTGATGTTCATGAATGATACCACACCAACCCCAATAAGGATCAGTACAGCAGCAACAATTGCCACGATGACAGAATTACTAAGCACCTTGTTCTTGGAAGCAGTGTTTGTACCATTCCTAACTTCTGAACAAGAAAGTTTCAATGGGGGACCACAGAGTCCAGGATTGTCAAGATATGCAGATGCACCAAATGCCTGGATTCTTGATAACAAAGGAATGGCACCCGAAAGATTGTTGGAGGAGAGATTCAAATGTGTTAAGTTTGCCAAGTTTCCAAGGGAATATGGGATCCCTCCAGAAAGTAAATTTTGTGATAAATCCAGAATTTGAAGTCGTGACAAGTTTCCTAAAGACTGTGGAATGCTACCTTTGAGCTGGTTGCTGTGTAGATCAAGGACTTCCAAGAAAGTCATATTGTAAAGCGTATCAGGAATTTCTCCATCTAAATAATTATGAGAAACATCCCTGCATCAGCAGATCAGGCAGTAAGACAAGTGTGTTAAGATTAAGCATGTTATTAAATTCTAGACACTCGAAGAAGTTGTTAAGACTCACAGCTCTTGAAGAAACATGCAATTGCTTATGGCTTTAGGAATTTCACCGACAAGATTGAGATCGTGTAAATCCAATACAAGAAGTAGCTCAATCCCTCCAAGCTCTGCGGGGATTGTCCCATCTATTAAATTGTTGGCCAAGTTGAGAACCAAAAGCATCTTCAATTCCCCAACTGCAACTGGTATACTCCCATTTAGCCTGTTAAACCCCAAGTTCAAGACTTTAAGATTTTTGCAGCTGGTAATGCTTAATGGGATTTCGCCTTTCAAATCATTACCTGAAGCATCAAAGAATTCCAATCCCTCACTGCAAGTTCCAGTTCCTGGTATCTCCCCTTGAAACCAGTTATAAGATACATTGAAATAGCTCATGTTTTGCAATCCAACGACCTCAAATGGAGCCAATCCTGTAAACGCATTGCTGCCGAGATCCAAAAAACTCAACCTCTGGCAATTTGGAATCTTATCGTGAACATTCCCAGTCAGCATATTTCTCCTCAAGGACAGATAACGTAAAACAGGAAGTTCACAAATTCGGGGCGGCAATTCACCGCTGAGATTATTAAAAGAGAAATCAAATCCTTCAAGCCTGGAACAGTTCACAATTGAACTAGGAATTTGACCAGAAAGAATGTTACGAGAAAGAGAAACGAACTTAGTCTTGTAACAAAACTTGAACAAAGCAGAGGGAATCTCTCCACTATAACCGTTCCTTGACAGATCAAGAAATCTTATATTTGGTAAGTTGCCGATGAAATCTGGGATTGAACCAGATAAAGCATTAGAGCTCAAATTTATCTTCCACAATGTGCTTAGTTCTGCGTATTCTTCTGGAATATTACCAGTAAATCGATTTCCATATAATGTCAAGATTCTTAAAGACCTCAAACCTGATAGGGCTGGTGGCAGAACCCCAGAGAGGCTAGCGTTCCACAGAACAATCCGCTCCACAAATCCAAGAGTGTTGCAAAACACACCACTGTATTCACAAGGGTTGGCACTTGGAACCCATGTAGCCAAGCTATTGTAGGGATCACTAATGGCTGCCCTGAACTGCAACAAGATCTCCTGCTCAGTAGCCGGGGAGACTCTGGTAGGGAATCCAAGAAAGTAAGAGATTAGGAGCAAAACAGCATGAGAAAGACAAAATTGGTAAAATCTTCTCATGCTCGCTGTACACTTGCTGTACAATGAATCCACCTATTTGGCATTATCAATACTGGATCCAACAGAGGATCTGGGTCAGTTTCCCCCTTCACTTGAGAGGGAGAATTTGGAACTTTAGAACGAAAAATACAAAAACAGAATCATATAACCGAAGTAGCACCATTTTCAACTCTTGTTAACACTGAAATTAAAGAAGCTCCTAAAATTGCCAACTCATTAGCACAAAAATCAACGGGAAAATATGACCAACCCTTTTGTTTACTACACAAAACAAGGCGTCTGGGACGTCTCACTTTTGTGGGGTTGAGTAAAGAAAAGAGCTTTAAAGAGAGGCAGAGAAGCATGGGAGGTGATGCAATGAAAACAGTTGAAAAATGGTGGAATGGGTAGTGACTGCTGAGAAATGCCTTGGCTGGAAAGGAAACAGTTGAGTCAATTTAATAACTCTGCTTTAACAAGACCCGTTCTCTCTCTCCCTCTCTCTGTACGCATACATAGTTTAGTTGCCACCAACTGAAGATGAAACCACGTGCATGCCCATTTCTCTCTCTTCCTGTACGCGATAACATCTAAGAATCACCTTCCGGGTATAAAATGCATTTATTCCCTCTCACCAACAATTGGCCCTCTGAGTCATTGTCTCATTATTACGAGAACAGACCAAGAAATATAGAAGAAGAACAAGAAGAAGCTGCTAAAGAGCAAAGAAAGGAAAAGTAAAGCTAGAAAAGATGGCCCATAAATATGTGGGTTAGACTTGTCTGTGCTTGAGTTGTTGACTACTTCTTTTTCTGCTGGTGCTGGATTTAGAATTTAGAGGGTATTGAAGTGTAATGTAACTCTATTGTTTTTTATATATCTGGCTCGAGGTGGTGGGGTGGGACGTCTTTGTATTCTTTCTACTTATTTTATTTGTATATTGTTCGTTGCTTAATCGTTTAGCCGTCAGTCGTATATATATTCCCTTCCCAAAACAAACAGGAAGTAACGGTATATGGTATTTGCCATTTGGTGCTTCTTTTAGTGTGATCCATCTCAAGTTCTTTGAAAGCTTCTAGCACCCATCCCTGCCCTTTGTATTACGGCTATGCGATGTCCAATATTGTTGTGACTTGGTCCTCCCCTCCCCTCTTGTTACGTTGCAAAAACATGGTTTCTTGGTCCGTGAAGAGGACTGGTCTACTTAAACTTCATCCAACCTAACACGGTTTCTTGGTCCGTGAAGAGAACCGGTCTACTTAAACCAAGCCATATTGATACACGACAAAAAAAGAAGAAGAAATTGCTTTGACTTTTCCAGTCGGCATATGTTATAAATTCTCTCTTGTTTATGCACATACAATACGCTGTATGGTTTCTCCTAAATCTCTTAAATTAGGTGTTGAAAATGTCGGTTATTTAAAATTTGTGTAAAGAGTTCTTTACGCTTTGCTTGTGTTATTCAAGAGCTATGTGCAATTGTCCATTTATGTGTTAAGGCTTAGTTGGGATTGACACGAGAATATATCTAAACCAAATTAAATAATGCTACTAGTCCTAACTGATAAAAATAATTAGTTTTTTAGAATTATCTAATTCAGGATAGTAATCTACTAGTCCTAACTGATAAAAATAATTAGTTTTTTAGAATTATCTAATTCAGGATAGTAATCTCAATTCCAATTAACAGCATATCATTATATTTCTACGCATAGTCCCACAGGCAAACGAGGTTGATGGTACAACTATCAAACTTTTTTGGTATACGCCAAAAGAATTCTATACGTACGTCAACTTTAGTATTGTAGACATCACTGCTTTGCTTAGGAACCTTTTTTTTTTTTAAGAAATGGAATTGTATAATAATTTTTTGTTGTTGGTGGAAGAGGCTGTAAACATATCTCAGCTTCCTTTTCTAAGAAATTAGCACCTACTTTACTCGTATAGCAATTGGGGTATACTTAACTGTAACTGGGTTAGGCCCTATTTGGTTGAGGCGTTACTAATAGAATGAGATAGAACATAACACACTTCTATCGTTTAGTTGAGGATTTTATAATGAAATAGAATAAAATGACATAGAAGTGGATGATTTCATGTTACGTTCTATTCCATCCTAAACAGTAAAAATAAGAAACCTCCGATTCGGAGAGTTTAAGATGGAACTTAAACTAATTAACATATACTACCTCATATACCCTCAATAATTTTCTTACCAATAATTTCTTCTAACCCTACCCAAACTCTTTTATTACTGTACACAAGCTTATCACACTCACAGACATCTATTACGGTCCAAAAACTTATCATTTTCAGACTTCTCTTTCTGTTCTCCGTGTTCTACCACTTCTTCTTTTTCTCGTGTTGTTTATTGGAGTGGAAGAGGAGCTGGAAGACTTGGTCAGATTGTAGGATATGTATTGGCACAGACTCGTTGACACGTTAGTTACTGTCACAATCACTCTGGTGCTTATTACCATCTCTTCCTCTGTATATCTCTTCTTATTTTTTTTCTTCCCATGCTATTTGTCTAGTGTTTGCTCAGTTTTGTTCGATTGTGTATAAATGGGAAATTGCAGAGGTTTCAACAAGAATTTTGTCAAATTCAGCAATTTAGGGATTGCTGGCTTTTCTAATATGGTATGTTTATTGTGTTCTCTGTTCTATTTTAGGCCTATGGTAAAAGAGTAGTATGTTTTATTGTGTTGGGCATTGTGTTTGGCATTGGCAGTCATTGTAGCAGGGGAAGAGCAAGTCGCTGGCCACTATGGAGAAGCGTCTTCACCGGTCAGATCACAGGTAATAAAAATCCTTTACACGAAGTGAACATTATCTGTTTTGGCTCACTTTACATATGAGTTGAGCTGCTAAAAATATGGATTATTTAATTTGAAAGCCACATACATATAGGTCAATAATGTTGTATACTTTTGCAGCTGCATTCAAAATAATGTAATACAATGATCCACTCATTTTATCGTATATCACTCATTTTTTTATATTGTGTTGTCTGAATTTGGGGTGTTTTTCAATCGTCGTTGTCTTTTTTTTTGTTTTCCTATTACTTTGCTTGACGTTTCAGTGGGGGAATGATTCAGATGAAGCTTCCCTTACATTGCTTCTTGTTGGTTTTATAACACTATAAATAAATGGACATATCTATGTCATATTTGTTATATTTTTATTTTCAAAATCTAAAAACAACTCCTAATTTTATTTTTTTATACATGAACGATGAAGGTAATCGAATGAATAATCAAAAACGGAAATTGATTCATATACATCAATTAGTGTTGTTCATGTTGTTTGTCGTGTGATCTATTGGTATGTGTTACATAAGAGATGTGTGAACAACAAACTTCAAATGCTTACACCATCAGAGAGATTGCAATCAAGAGAGAGTATCATACGAAGAATTTTATTTCATTCCAATGGAAGAAATATAATTAGAATGCAGCCTAAACCATTTATTAAATAATGTGATTTATTAGCTAGAAAAGATGTGTTATGATCTACTATAATTGCAACTATTGAAGAACAAGTAGCGGCATAACATTACCAATTGGGAGATTGTGTTCTTTTGGAGTCAATCTAGGGAAACTGTAAGCCATTATTTTCATAGCTTTTTGAAATCAATTATACAACTAGAAGATATGTTTCTAAGACAACATAACATATTAGAAACCCATCGGAAATATTGAATAGTAGTAGATTCTACCCATTTTTAAAGGTGATTTTCTTTTCTCAATTATATTAAGCATATATAATATTTGAGAATAATATACTTCAATGTCAGGATTGTGTTGGTGCAACTGATTGTACATATATCTGTGTGAAAGTACCTCCTTGAGATGCTCCTAGATTTCGTGGGAGAAAGGATTATCCAACACAAAATGTGTTGTGTGCTTTTTCTTTTGATATGAAGATCACCTATGTATTGACTGGTTGGGAAAGAACAACGTACGATTCACGGATTATGAAAAATGCACTAACTACGCAGTTCTCAGTTAAAATTCCCCAAGATAAAAATATGACTCAATCCTTATTAACTAATAAATGTCATAAATTACAATTTGACATAGTTTTATTCATGATAGGAAAATACTATCTTGTTGATGCTGGATTCATGTTGAGAAGTGGACTTATTACATCGTATAAAGGGGAACGATATCACTTGAAAGAATATTCAAGGAATTCTTTATGAAATGCTCGTGAATTATTCAATCATCGACATTCATCATTGCTTAAAGTTATTGAAACAGCATTTGGTGTGTTGAAAAAAGGGTTTCGATTATAACATCCACCATAGAATCATCATATGGCATTCAGACCAAAAAAAATATTATGGCTTGTGTCATTCTACACAATTTCTTGATTGGTGCAGATCCAAATGATCCATTTCTTAATGAAGAGTATGATAAAACGGAAAATGATAACCAAGATGAGTATGAAAATTACGACGAAGACGATGTACACAGTGGAGAAATTATAAGAGATAACACGATTGCTCATATGTGGGCTGATTATACTTTAAGATACATATTGATCGCAATTAATTTATGTTTTCATGATTTTATATTGCTTTAGAATTATGCATTGGCTACTTGTATCTAAATATGACGCTATTTATTAGTGTTGTTAATGTTTTCACATCCAATTATGTCTTTGTAATGGTTATTCATTATTCTGGCCTTTTATATTATTTGGAAAAATTTAAAGCTTCGATATTGTGTATGCTTTTGATATAAATTTCAGATTTTGTAGTTAAATTTGTAACATACAAAATGTCATCCCGAAGAGAGTCGTGCTTTTAGAATCAAGCCATAGATGATGCTTTGGTTGACACGTACTTACACTAATATCGATAAGGCAATCGTGTTGGTGGTACTTTCACCACGCATGCATTTGATACAATTGAAGATGAAATAAAGGAAAAATTTCCAGATAAAGGAATTGATAAGGAAAAAATAAAAAATCGGAACAATATTATTAAGAACAAGAGGAGTAAGTGTTTTGATTTATTTGTAAATGTAGGTAGTGGATTTGCATAGAGTATGTTAACAAATCTGTGGATTGTTGAGCCAGAATGGTGAGAGACCTTGATCCAGGTGAACTTCTTTATTATTTTATTGGACGAAAATATGATATATGATGTGATTTGGTTGATTCATTAAGTTTTTTTTGTAACAGGCTAAACTAGAAGCTGCTGAGTGGAGATAGAAGCCTTTTCATAACCAAAAGAAGATGGTAGAGATTTATGAATGTAATAGAGCAACTGGTGAGCATGCTGAAACAACAAAGGAGATAAGAAGGCACACCATTTTTGTCGATAGTGAGTTTTCCAACATCATGGATGAAAATGATGACATTTGGACTCACAATAACTTAAGTTTTGAAGACAATGTAACCATAAATGGTGATCGCATTGAATCTCCAATAGGAATGCCAACTTATTCATAAAATGCAAACTCATGAATATCATGAAAAAGGAAAAACTGGGCAGATGATGGTAAAGATGTAATTAAAGATGACCTTCAGATAGTTGCAGAAGCTATTATAAAATCTACTTCACTGTTAGTTAAACCGCTTTCCATTTCAGAAGAAGAACTTTATAGGGACTAGAAGGATCAAAATTGTATGAAAGCTATCTTTTCCTTGTTCGTAGGCCTAAAGAAGTTAGGGCATTACTTGGTGCACTAATAAATATTTGGAAGAACATATTGGATTTTATGATGTCTTCTTAGGAATAGAAGACAGGTGTTGCATGTGTTGATGACTTAGTGTCAGGTATTTTTGTATATTTTGCGGATGAATTTATCATGAAGCCATGTAATTGAGGGAACTAAGAGAAATTTATTTAAGAAAGGTGCTTCTGGTTATTTTGCTTCCTTTTTACAAAAATCTAGCAATTTTAGTTCCTTAAGAAAATTTAGCTGTAGCATCACATTTTCATACTAAGGGTTAGAACCCTAGATTTCTATAAATGAGAAATAGCAATGAGAGATTAGAAAAATTCATTTCATATTCATGCATAATATAGCTTTCATACACGTGCAACAACACTCTATATTCAGCTGTACTCAAACTGCAACAACATTTTGTACTCAACTTCAAGCCAAAAATTGAAACTCTTAAAGACAGAATTAAAATTCAATTTCTTCTTGAAATTTGTAGTCACATGTCTCTAGTTTAATCTAAATAAAAAATAATCTCATTTAAATACCTACAGATCAAGATATAGCCAAAATACATATGTCTATTCTATGAAAACACACTATTTAACAATATTCTAGCACACTTCATTATTTTCATCCTAAATTCATCAATCAATCATTATCAATCCTTTCCTAATGAATTCATATGGCCATGAATTTTAGTGGAGAGAACAATATGTGAGGAGTTTATGGTTCAAATTTCAAGTCAATCGGAGGTCTAGAGAAGAAGTTATAGTCAAAAGAGTGAAGGATGTTCAAACCGTCAAAAATCACTATACTCGCACTGTTACGATCATGCTTGTGCACGATCGTGCATTTTCGGATACCTCCTCTCTATCACGATCATGCTTTTGCACGATCGTGCAACTCCCAAATAATGCTTTCTGTCACGATCGTGCAGCTCCTCTGAGGTCCGTTCTCTGTCACAATCGTGCAGCCCCTCTGAGGTTCCCTCTCTGTCACGATCATGCTTGTGCACGATCGTGACATACGATGTTCTACAGATTTTATGAAACTACATATTTTTCATCTCTTTTACTAATTCCATCATTTCTAACTTAT
Organism: Erythroxylum plowmanianum; assembly: GCA_025531925.1. Classification (NCBI taxonomy): domain Eukaryota; kingdom Viridiplantae; phylum Streptophyta; class Magnoliopsida; order Malpighiales; family Erythroxylaceae; genus Erythroxylum; species Erythroxylum plowmanianum. The sequence goes on from JANVCQ010000231.1 coordinate 36,218,942, forward strand.
ATCCTCTTTTTTTCCTCTTCATTACTACTTCTATTTTAGCTTAACTCAACCATAAACAAATCAAAATCTATGATTAATCACAAACATAAAAAACCAAACATATCCAACATGCATTCCTTATATTTTTTGCATTTCTTCATCTTCATCGACACCTCCATTTCATCTATAACTTATCATTTTAATTCTTGCTATATCACAACATCGCATTACTTTCCTTAACTCTAGACTCATTTTGGTTCAGTTCTAAAATACGCAAAGAGATTCACGTAATAACAGTGAAAACAGAGCATACACATATGATCTTTCTATGAATTTTCTGCACTCTTTTTATACATATTTCTAATGAACACATAAGTAATTGTTGTGTTGTAAACCATTACTGCATAACTTAACTTCTCTAGAATAACATATTATAACTTAACTTAATTATAGTGAACTTCAAATTGAATATTGAATAAATGATATTATTAGCAGTTGAAACAAGTCATAAAAATTTCTTAAAATGCTTTAGTATGACAATTATGATTATGTTAAATTGTAAAAAGAAAACATGTAAGTTACAAAACTTCATTTACTTCAAGCATACTTCAAATTTTTTGTTTTGCATAGGGTGACTAGTTAAATTCACTAGCTATGCATGGGGTGACTAATTATGACTAGCCATGAACTAAGTCACCACCGTGCATGACTAGCATTTAAGTTAGTCACGCCATCTTTATAATAATAATAATAATAATAATAATAATAATAATAATAATAAAATAATAATAATAATAATAATAATGACTTTTTTAATTGGACATAATTTCTATTTTAAAATCATAACGTTAAACTTCTTGCAATAATTATTTTAATATAAGGGTATAATAATTATTTATTATACATTATATTCCATTTCATTCATTTTCTAAACAACATTTCACTACAGTACATTATGAATTATTTCATCATTTCCAAACAACTTTTCACTATATTACTTTCTATTATATTATAAATCGTTTCGTTTCGTTCTGTTCTATTTTGTTCCATTATATTTTATTCCATTAATTCACATCCTACCAGACGTAAATTAGTCCATAACAGAAAATAAACTCTGCGCAGGCCACAAAAAAGTACACAGAAGAATAAGTAGCTATTAGATCTTAATCATATCCGAGAATCTCTGGTCCCCACGGGATCGTCACCAACTAATTATCGACCGTTGATGACAGGGTCATTTATCTCGTGTCCTAAAACCCATCTTCTTGCGGTGGTCCTCCTTTGTAGTTGTAAGATCCTTCTTGTACCGTGTTTGACTAGACCCCACTCAAAATATGCATTTTAATGCATACCTGTGCAATTTCTGGCGTGGATTAGAGCCTCCGTTTCCTTTACGCACTACTGAAATGCCTCACGTTAGAGTGCCTCTGAGTGCATAGACGATTCGTAAGTGGTCTTAATTAGCATGTCGTCAGACTTAGAAGAGCTCGCGTGGGGACTTTGTCGAAAGAGTTGTTGCGGGTGCTTAGTAAAAATTGAAATTATAAATATATTAAAATTAAGAGGCCTTAAATTTTTGTATTTCTTTTTAAAGTTGTTAATATAAATATAAAAATATTTTATTATTAATAAAAATTACATATTAAGATAAAATATATTTTTTATTATTCAAAATTAAATATTAAGATAAAATTATATTTTATTATTAATAATAATTTTGTATTTGATATTTTGATGTAATTATTATTTATTATATGATAAAATTGTAATATTTAAAATACTTTATATTGTTTCTAATTTTATATTTATATGATGATAAAATAATATTTTTCATATTAATTATAGTTATTATTTATATATAGAATATGTGAAAATAATATTAAGAAAAATAAATAAAATATTTTTATTTTAAATTTATATTATTATAATTTTTTTGAGACAAGTTTGGTTTAAATTATATAGTACAATATCGAAGGGTTATTTTGCAAATTTTTTAAAAATTTAGATACTATTTTATAAATTTAAAAAATGTTCAAAACGATATTCGTTATTGATCGATATCGATATAACATCGTATCAGAATTCAATCCGGTACGATATTTATAATATTGAGTCAATCCTATTGAGCTTACCTCTAGATTTTAAAGTTTCTATCTCTTTATATTTTAGTTCTCAATTTCAAACAATTTTTATTCTTTATTGTGAGATATATATATATATATATATATATATATATATATATTGCAAGGTTTTGGCCTTGTAGGAATTTTTAGAAAAAGATCTCCAATTATGTAAAGGGTATTAGAATTGAGGTTGACATCGACTTTTAAAATAAAAATTGCAAAAATAAAGAGAAGATAATTAGAAAGTTAAAAAAGAGTTCAGGGAGTTGAAACAAAAAGCAAGGAGGAATCATAATGAAGAGGGTGGACAAGAGTAATGTCAGGAAAAGTTAATTCCAATATGTAAAACTTTTAAGAAATGAATCTAAGTATACTTTTTAAACAGTTGGACAGTTATGAAGTTGGAAATGTCATCGTTGATGAAATTACTAAGCTACTGGAAATCGATAATGACACGGATGATTGCTAATTAAGATGGAGAAATGTAAAGGTATACTGTACATAGAGCATAATAATGTCCGTAACATGGAAGAAAATAGTTTGGTCGGTGTTTTAGATGCATGGGATATTCATGATCATTGCATCACACGTTCTTCCTCCTGAAGAAGTTCAGGAACTGCATGATTGATAGCAATAACTAACAGCTGAAACTGTGCGAATATATTAATTGTTTTAGGTAAGCTAAAAAGAGGAGTTTTTTTTCTTATGACTGCAACGATTCAGCTTTCTGGCATAATATTGTCAATGCAGTGCCATAATTGCAGATGGCGTATGCTTAAAGAAACAAAAAGAGAAAACATGGAACAATGTGATTCTGCATAAAGTAAGTAATATATCCCAAGGTTTTCGTTTATTAGCTGACTAACTTTTTATTCACATTAGTTTTACGATCAAAACCTACCTTTGACGATTTGAATAGATAGACATTTCACGTAAACGTAAATTGATCTACATGCTATTTCCTTGTTAATTCAAGAAAAAAAATTGTTACGGTGATTTCCTATATGAATTACTAGTTTGGTTTATGATAGGGATAGGGATAGGGTGATAATCACTTAAGACATAATTACCCTACAAATGTTGGCTACATGGACACCATTAGAGCACCTAATAAGTTTTTTTTATAAAATATTTTAAATATAAAGTGCAAATTTAACTTTAATATTTCATTAAAATATAAGTTCAATCGTAATATTTTAAATAAAATTTACTTTTTGAAAATGTTTAAAATAAATAGTGAATAAATATCAATTTGCACAAAATTAAGTTATAACGTAATAAAAAACTATTATTTTTTATTAAATATATAAATTCACGTGACACAAATGTTGCCCAAACTTTTTGTTTTGAATGTTGAAGATAATTTGTATTACTTGTATTGTGTACATAGGAATAAGGATTTATATACAAAATTCCTAGGATTACTTAGGAAGTAATCTAGCTATTAACTCTATGAAATCTCTCAATTATATGCATAATTATAACAATATCAATGCTAATAATCTCTGATCAACATTTCCCCTCAAGTTGGTGCATAGATATTGCACTTGCCCAACTTGTAAATGAGGTTATAAAACTATTTGCTGTAGAGTCCTTTGGTGAAGGCATCTGCCAATTGTTCATTTGACCCCACATGGAATAATTATAGAGAGTCATTCATAAGTTTCTCCTTCACAAAGTGTCGGTCAATTTTTTTTTTGTGTTTTGTACTATCATGTTGAATAGAATTGTGAGCTATACTAATGGCAGCTATAGAGAGATGAACTTCCTTAATCTGTCAGTTGTAATTTGTTCGTCAGCTTCTTTACCTATAATAGTTCGCACACACCTTGAGCCATATCTCTATATTCGGCTTCTGCATTAGATCTAGCAACTACATTCTGTTTCTTGCTTCTCCAGGTGACTAGATTTCCTCTTATGAGCGTACAATAACTAGTGGTTGACCTCCTATCTTCTAGAGATCCGGCCCATTCAACATCTGTAAATGTTTCTATCTTAAGATGACCATTGTTAGTGAACATAAGGCCTTTTCCTGGAGCAGACTTTAGATAGCGCAAAATGCAGAATACAGCTTGAAAGTGTGGTTCTCGTGGATCATGCATGTATTGACTTACCAAATTAACTGCAAATGCTATGTCTGGCCCAGTGTGAGAAAGATAAATGAGTCTCCCAATTAACCTCTGATATCTTCTCATGTCCACTGATGCACCCGTTCTTGCTTGCAGTTTGTGATTGCTCTCGATAGGAGATTCAGTTGGTTTACAACCCATCATACCTGTTTCTTCTAATAAGTCTAGGACATATTTTCTCTGGGAGATAAAAATTTCTCTTCTTGATCTAGCAACTTCAACTCCCAAGAAATATTGCAATTTTCCTAAGTCCTTAATTTCAAATTCTTAAATAAGAAGTTTCTTCAACCTAGCCATCTCTTCTGTATCACTTCCAGTTACAATAGTGTCATCAACATAGATAATAAGAAGCGTGATCTTACCTTAGGAGTGCTTGATAAATAGGGCATGATTTACATTACTCTGTTGATAACCAAAGGAGGTCATAGCCTGATTGAACTTTTCAAACTATGCTCGTGGTGATTGTTTCAGTTCGTACAAGGCCTTTTTTAACCTACAAACCTTCCTTTGTGTCTTCTCATCTTCAAACCCTAGAGGAATCTCCATATACACCTCCTCCTCCATATCCCCATGGAGAAATGCATTTTTAACATCGAATTGCTGGAAGTCTCAATCCAAGTTAGCTGCATACTAGAGTAAAACTTTGATTGTATTCATCTTAGCAATAGGAGCAAAGGTTTCTTGATAGTCCACTCCATATGTTTGAGTAAAGTTTTTAGCCACCAATCTCACCTTGTACCTCTCAATGGATCTATCTGGTTTATGCTTCACTGCGAATATCTATTTGCAGCCAACCATCCGTGTTCCTTCTGGAGCAGTGATAAGTTCCTAAGTCCTATTTTTTTCCAGTGCCTTCATTTCTTCAATCATAGCTTCTTTCCATTGGACAATTTTCATTGCTTCTCTCCAATCCTATGGAATAAACACGTAAGAAACAGATAAGATAAAAGCTCAATAGGCAGGAGATAGTGAGTCATATGTAACAAAGTTATACATTAGGTACTTGGTGCAACTTTTAACACCTTTTTGAAGAGCAATCGGCTTATCTAAATCATCAAATAAATCATATTCTAGCTCACCAGTATTTTCGAGAGAAGTGGATGGCATTGACATAGACTACATACACTTCGTCCTCAATCTCATTCTCCCTTTGAAAAGGAGTTGGGGATGTGATGAAATAGGACTCAAACTCCAGAGAAGTGACATCCATACTTACAATGTATTTCTTAGACAAGGGGTGATAACACTTATATCTTTTTTGTATGGGAGAATATCCAACAAACACACATTTCAAAGTTCTTGGCTCTAACTTGCCAACGTTCAGAGCATGAACAAAGAAAACACACCCAAAGACTCTTGGAGGTACAGTATAAGAGTTTATACGTTGTAATATTTCAACAAGGCTTTTAAAATCTAAAATTTAAAGTGGCATTCTGTTGATAAGATAAGCCGACTGAAAGGACTACATCACCCCAATATCCCTTGGAAGATTCATTGTGAACATGAGTGATCGCGTAATCTACAAAATGTGTCTGTTCTTCCTTTTCACAACTCTGTTCTGTTCACTAATATAGACACAACTAGTTTGATGCATTATTCCATTAAAATCTAGATAAGCATGAAATTTGCCATCCATATACTCTATTCCATTATGTGACCACAAAATCTTAACTCTAGCATCATGTTGAGTATAAATCATTTTGTGAAAAGATTGGAAGCATGAAAAAACTTCATTCTTGGTTTTCATAAGATAAACCCATATTAATGTGCAATAATCAATAAAGATCACAAACCATCCATGGCCAAAAAGAGAGAGAGTTTGAGTAAGACCCCAAACATCGGAGTGAATGGTTATAAAAGGAACATAACTCTTATTATTTGAGAAATGCTAAGAACTTCTAGTATGTTTAGCAAGTTCACATACTTCACAAAACAAAGAATTAAAAGTTCTTTTAAACAAGTTTGGATAAAGTTTTTCTAGAATAAAAAATAAGGGATGTCCTAACCGCCTATGCCACCGTAAAATTTCCTTATTATTCACATCATTTCCAAAAGATGCTTGATGTGCAACTATTAAGCGCTCTTCTTCCAAGACATATAAGCCATCCTGCAGTCTACCAGTTCCAATCCTCTGCCCTATGTGAAGGTCCTGAAGAACATAATAGTTAGGAAAAAATTCAACTTTGCAATTAAGGTCCTTAGTGATATAACTGTTAGAAAGAAGATTACTAGGAAAATAGGGTATGTAAAGTACTGAAGATATGATAATATTAGGAGTATAGTCAATAGAACCTGTACCAGATCTGAAAGTAAAAGACCCATATACTATTATAACGTATAACATTATCCCTATTGTTTCCATAAGAGTATGTTAAAAATTTCTTTTGAGAGCCTGTTATATGTCTGTTAGCTCCAGAGTCTATAATCCAAGGATTATCTTTAGAATTTTATTACTCAATACCTAATTTGGCAATGTTTGATGCACCAATTGTGGAAGCAGAGTCTATTTTTGAGAGAAGTTGTCTTAAAGCCTGAAGTTCCTCATTGGATAATCCCCCAACTAATGATGTTTTAGACACTTCATCAGCCAAGTGAACCTGACCCCTTACAACTGAGTTGCCTCGTTTTCCACAACTCTAATTAGGCCTTCCATGTAATTTCCAGTAGGTTTCTCAGTTATGTCTTGATTTTTCATAGTAATCACAGTGTAAGTGATCCTTATTAGATGAGGTATCGGCTTTTTAGTAGAACTTGCTACTAATCCTGCTTTTTCAATGATAGGTGTATGTAGTGTTGGACCCCAAATTTTCTTAATTGATGTTATTAAGCATGAATTGTGTAAATTATGTGTTTATACTTTAGTTTGATTAAATTGGGAGTATTAGTGCATAATTGAGGTTATTTGAGTTTAATGTGGTTTAAATAGGATTATAGGGTAAAAATGTTTGAGGGCATTTTGGGAAGAGCACTTAGGATGGAATGGGTTAAGGCTTTGTTAGGAGGGGCAATTTGGTCATTGACC
>JANVCQ010000231.1:36226294-36236526 GCA_025531925.1 Erythroxylum plowmanianum
GTTCTCCTAGTTGCTAGCATTTAGGAAGGTTAGTTTATTTCTATATTTATTTAAGGCTGTCATTATTTTGAGTTCAATTGAAAAATTTGTAAAAGTTTGGCTTATATTATCTTTCTTTCTCTTTTTCTTCAAAAAATCCAACGAAGAGAAGAAAGAAGACAACAACTCTGATGGAGAAAGAACAGAGACGAAATACTGACCGGAGGGTGGCGCTGTTGCTCACGCATAGCGACGTTAGAGAGGTTGTGGTGGCGTGTGGCAGTGCGGTTGATGTCGGGTCTTGCACACAACTAAAGCAATCTAGGTGGGTAGTGAGAAGAAAAACACGTTGCTGTTTGGGCAAGTACACACTCAGCCATAAAACAACCAAAAAAAGTTCCTAAATCAGATAAGGCTCTAATACGACGTAGAATGTGTTGAATGTTGAAGATAATCTGTATTACTTGTATTGTGTACATAAGAACAAGTGTTTATATACATAATTACTAGGACTACTTAGGAAGTAATCTAGCTATTAACTCTATGAAATCTCTCAATTATAGGAGAGATTATAGGTGTAATTATAATGATATTAATCGTAATATTCTCTAGTCAACACTTTCTATGACGGTCCTAATGAATCCTAATAGTATGAATTACATTGTAAGGCCACGAGGACAAAGCAAAATGGACATCCAATCAACATTTATTATGCTGAACTCAACAGTGTATGGGAAGAAATTGATAAGTGACACCCAATTAGGATGTTATGTACCATAGATTTCCAAACTAGAAAAGAAGATATTAAAAATATTGAATGTATAACTTTCTTGATAGATTGGATGAGTTGTTTGATTATGTTTGAAGTGATATCCTTTGAAAGAAATTTGTCCTAGGTATTAAGGAATGCTTTAATAATGTTCAAAGAGAGGCTCAACGTCAAGTTACCATGCTCAGAAAAAGGAATAGTGGTGAAGGTTGATCCACAGCAATGGTCTCCAAAACCACCAAATCTCACTATCACATTCCTCAAGCTGTTGAGGAAGCAGAAAAAGATAAGTTGCATTATAGTCACTACAATGGCACTCGTCATACCAAAGATACTTATTTTGAAATTAAAGGCTATCCTGAGTGGGTTTAAAAAAAATGAAAGCAAAACAAAGCATGAAACGACATATGTCTAGCCCAAGCAAGAGTGGCCAATACAACATTTACTGTTCTTGGTGTGGTTGCTATGGCAATAGGAAAAAACGAACATATTAAAACGAGTGAATTACTCTCTTTAGTCAGTCGTATATCCTTGAATGTTTCTCTTACTACCTCAGGTAATACTGACATGGTTTTTGGGTTGATGTTGTGACATATGTAGTTTATCTCATGGATCAGATGTCATCACGAGTTCTCTCCTTTTGCACTCCTCTATAGGTATGTAATCAGCAAGTTCAGATTCCATCTTTTCTACACTTGGATCCTCGAGTATTTGAATTTGTCATATATGTTCACCTGCGAAGAGATCAACGCACCAAATTAGATACTAGCACAGAGCGCTATGTTTTTCTTAGTTTCCATTCCCATAAAAAGGGGTACAAGTGTTACAATCCTTCAACTCATCACATGTATGTTAGCATAAAAGGGACCTTCTCTGAAACAAAATGCTATCCAGGTCAATCCACCTTTAGTCCTTAGGGGGAGCTACAATGTGATGCCTACAACTGGACTGATCTTCTGCAAGTCACTTAGCCATCTGGTTTAGGGGGAGTTCAAAATCAAGACCAATATGAAGACCCAAGTGCAATTTTTGATTTGAATATTACATAGAACTTTGAACGTATTTCTGTTGAATCAAGTGAACAACAAGATAGCCACGATAAATTAGCCCCTTCATCTGCTCAAGTACATGTTCAAGATCAAATGGGTATTCTTGAGGTAAGTACCCCTGAAAGTGTTTTTCCTCCTTTATTACCTACTTTATCTTACTCTTTGCCTTCCAGACAAAATCGAGGCAAACCACCAGATAGGTAATCTCCTGATGGAAAAATGAGATATGCAAATACACATTATATCTCTACGCATAAACTGACACCACAACACCAAGCATTTGTGAATGAGATGGAGAATATAAAAATACCTACAAAAGTTTATGAAGCTCTAAATAACCCAAAATGGGCAGAGACAATGCGAACTGAAATGGATGCACTACAAAAAATGGCATATGGAATATTTTACCTCTCCTTTCAGGAAAGAATCCAGTGAGTTGCAAATGGATATTCACCCTTAAGCATAAAGAAGATGGAACCATTGATAGGTACAAGGCGACGCTAGGAGCAAAGGGGTATACATAGTGATACAAATCCACCCTTGAAAACTTATTCAAGGAAAAAGTATAGAAAATGTGACAAAGAACAACAAGCTGAAGACCAGGTCCAATTGAAGCAGTTTCTCAGATTTCCATTTCCTTGATTTTCTAAGGTAGTTGGGCTGCCATTTCAAGATCTCCTGCATGATTCCCTTAATTGTAGCACTACCTTATTATCCTTGATTTCTTCCTTTTTCTTAGGGATTTATTTAAGTTTGTTAGCAAATAATACTCTTGGATATGTACTATAAATATCGTACGAATTGTTTTTCATGGGACATCAGATTTTATCAATTAAAGTTATTACTTTGGAGATTTGTCCTCTCGAACTAGACTCACCTATTAGTTGTTTTAGTGTTTAAGATTTTTGCACTCTTACAACTAGTATTTTTCCTTATTTGCTTTCTATACTCTCTTTTCAGTACTGATCTCTATCACTTTGGTGTCAGAGATAGTTGATCCAACATGGTTACCACTCGTTCATCCGCTATCCCACTCAAAACTTCACTTCCTACAACAAGACCCAGTTCACCTAACGCTGACCCTATAGCCAGCTAACTTGCTGCCATTGATACTCGTTTGGAAGCTATGGACACTTTGGCAGTAGACGTTGCTGTTCTGAAGGCTCACACCAGTGCTACACATGAGTTCCACCATGGTGCTATCAACAAAGGCAAGGGAAAGGATAATTCCACGGGTTCTCGAGAGCACCGTTGCAACACTTTGTATGAAGGTGAAGAAGAAGAAGCTGACAGTCTATAGTGGCGTTGAAATCCAGCTCAACGACCCCCATACGAAGATGGAATTTCTGAAAGTTAAAGGTGACGATTCACATGGTTGGATCCTTAATTCAGAGAAATATTTCCGCTATTATTAGACCTCGGAGGACGTCAAAGTCAACATTGGTGCAAGCCTGCGATGTATCTAGAGGGAGATGCCTTGGAATTGTTTACTTGGCTAAACAATGAACGGACTCTTGTTTATTGGGACGAGCTTGTTAAGGTGCTACAAGAAAATTATAGCCCAGCTGAGTTTCAGAACCCAGATGAATTCTTATGTAGCATTCACCAGACAAGTATTATAAAGGAATACTGACAGGAGTGTGCAAAACGTTCGGCAAGAGTATCCAATTGGCCAGATCACTACTTACTGGGGGTATTTCTCAATGGACTTTGTGATGATCTTAAAAGTGATGTGCGAATTCATAAGCCTCGCACAGTGTATAAGGCTATGAGTTTAGCACTAAAATTTGAGTGGCATGTCAAAGATGTCCAATTGGTCTAGCTACTCTCGGACCAACACTAACACTTTTCCTAACCGAGCTTGCCTACCATGTGAAGGGTAAAACCCTACCAGTAGCCACCAAAACCTTACCAACTGCCACTCATCCTGCCACCTATTTAACTCCGAATCGTGCCTGGGATATCGAAAGAAAAAATTGCCTTGCTAAAGGTCTATGTTTTCGATGTAATGAGAAATTTGGGCCAAGGCATCGATGCAAAACAGGAACTTTTTCTCTTTTGGAGGTCATAGATGATGTTGTGGAGGCAAAAAAAGATGATGACTTCAAAAATGACGAGGACACTAATGTTGAACTTGTTGAAATGAGTTTCCATGCTAATTTGGGGAAGACTACCGACACCACACTGAAGCTTAAAGGAGGCATTGGGATCAGGGAGGCTCTTATACTTGTGGATAGTGGTTCTACTCATAATTTTATGGCTGAAAATGTTATCAATGACCTCAAACTACCAATCCAATTTATTCCTTCTTTCGAAGTTCAGATTGGCAATGGAGATGTGATCCGTTGCAACCGAATTTGCAGCACTATTGAGGTACAATTACTGGGACTGAAAATTACTCAAAACTATTTTCCCTTTTCTATTGGTGGAGTAGATCTTGTGTTAGGTATTCAATGGCATGCATCTTTGGACACTTTCCAAGCTAATTAGAATGAGACGTTCCTTATCTTCCATCTAAATGGAAAAAAAAGCTACAAGGGGTTCCTTATAAAGCTTAGACAGAAGCAACATTTTAGTTTTTAGCCAAAGAGATTGACAAAAAAGGTACACAAACTCTTGATTTTCAACCTTTACTTGATGAATTTGTGTCAACTTTTCAAGAACCCACATCTTTACCACCTTGTCGATCCCATACCCATTCCATCCCTTTACTTTCGAATTCAAAACCACCAAATATATGACCTTACTGGTACCTATATTACCAAAAAACTGAAATTGAAAACCAAGTTTCAGATTTACTCAGTTCAGGGTTCATACACCCAAGCACTAGCCCCTTTACTAGTCTAGTCCTTTTGGTAAAAAAGAAGGACAATACTTGGTGAATGTGTATCGATTACACATCACTAAACCGGATTACCATACCTGACAAATATCCCAAACCTAACATTGATGAACTTCTTGATGAATTACATGGAGCATCCGTATTTTCGAAGATCGACCTCTGTTCTGGCTATCACCAAATTAGAGTCAATCCTGATGACATATCCAAGACAACTTTTCAAACTCATTTAGGCCATTATGAGTTTATAATCACACCTTTCGGCCTGACCAATGCCCCCTCGACTTCCAGACTGCAATGAATGATCTTTTCAGGCCATATTTACGGAAGTTTATTCTGGTTTTCTTTGATGACATCTTAATTTATAGTCTTACAGTTGAGCAGCATGAGTAACATCTATGGATTACACTAGAACTTGTTTGAAACAACCAGTTCTATGCCAAAGCATCCAAATGCTTGTCTGGGCAGACTCAAATAGCCTTTTTGGGTCATGTGGTGTCTTCCAGGGGAGTCAAAGTTGATCAAGAAAAGGTTTAGATTGTCCAAAATTGGCCGGTACTGTCTAATGTGACAAAATTACGTGGCTTTCTGGGGTTAACAAGATACTACTGACGCTTTGTGAAAAATTATAGGTTGATTACGCGTCCTTTAATAGATCTAACTTGGAAGAATGGTTTCCAATGGTCACTGGAGGCTGAGGAAAATTTTCAAAAACTGAAACATGCTCTAGTTTCGTTACTAGGTTTGAAGCTCCACAATTTAAATCAACCGTTTAGTGTGGAGTGTGATGCTTCATCCAATGGAGTAGGGGCCATTCTACTACAAGCAGACCATCCAATAGCCTACTTCAGTAAGGGTTTTTCATTCTCTAATCGCTTAAAATGTACATATGATCGAGAATTACTTGCTTTTGTTTTATCCTTACAAAAGTGAAAGCATTATCTTTTGGGGGCGATATTTTTTTGTCAAGACAGATCATTTCAATCTCAAGTTTCTGTTAGAATAGAGAATTATCAACAATGAACAGCAACGGTTAGTCATGAGGCTCATGCCGTTTGATTTTTCTATCATTTATAAATCTGGTAAGGAAAACAAAAGATTGGATGCACTCTCTTGTCCCCCTCAACATGCAGATTTTCTAGCCTTAGCTCTCTCAGTCACTCTAGATTTCCTGGACTTACAGCAAACTCTCCAAATGGACCCCGACACCAAAGAAAGAGTCCATTGCCACAAATCCCACTTCTCAGTCAGATTTTCAAGTTGCAGATAAAAAATTGCATTACAAAAATAGGTTGGTGAGTCCTACTGATGAGTCATTGAGGCAAAAGCTTCTCTCAAAATCTCATGACTTTTTGATTGGAGGACATGGATGATATCTTAAAACACTCAAGAGAATTTCCTTTAATTTCTTTGGACCGGGTATAAACCAAGATATTAAGCATTATGTGCAGAATTGTATGACGTGTCAACAAAACAAATACCAAGCACTGGCCCTTGCAGATCTTCTACAACCCTTATCGATACCAGAACAAATATGGGAAGATATATCACTTGACTTTATTATATGTCTTCCCAAATCTGAAAAATTTGATACTATTCTGGTTGTTGTTGACCGCTTTAGTAAATATTCTCATTTCGTTCCCTTATCTCACCCATTTATTGCGAAAATAATTACTGAAACTTTTTGCAAAGAAATTGTTCTCCTACATGGAATACCACGGTCCATTCTTTCAGATTGAGATGTCATATTTCTTAGCAATTTCTGGCAAGAACTTTTCAGACTGAGCAACACTCGTTTGCACATGGGAATCGCTTATCACCCTTGAGCTGAATACTCTTTCAACACTAGTTTTCATACTTTCACAAGAACAACCCCTTTCCATGCAATCTATAGACGAGCTCCTTCCCCATTTCATCCTTATGTACTGGGTGAAACACATGTTGCTAACCTAGAAGAGAGACTGCTTCTCCGTGATGACTTGCTGAAACTTTTACGAGTCAACCTCTTAAAAGCTCAATCACGAATGAAAGCACAAGCTGATACAAAATGCCGAGAACAAAGCTTCAACATTGGTGACTTTGTCTTTCTAAGGCTTCAACCATACTATCAACACTCACTTGCTAAACATAGGTATGAGAAACTTCACCAAGATTCTTCGGCCCCTATAAAGTGACCTGGCGAGTGGGACCAGTGGCCTATGAATTGGAACTTCCAGCCTCTTCACAAGTCCACCATATCTTCCATGTGTCTTTGCTACGTCCAACTTTGGCACAAACTCCAACAAAACCACCTGCTCCACTTCCTATTTCTTCAAATTGGGAACTTATATTATCACCTTCTGAAGTTCTGTCTCATCGATGGGTTAAGGAAGCTGGTGTATCCACTTTGGAGCTGCTAGTTCAATGGAAAGATCGTCCTTTTAAAGCAACTTCCTGGGAGAATTATGACCTTATAACTAGTCAATTTCCATCTTTTTGCCTTGAGGACAAGTCGAGTTTTCAGGGGGAAGGTACTGATACAAATCCACCCTTGAAAACATATTCAAGGAAAAAGTATAGAAAACGTGATAAAGAGCAACAAGTTGAAGACTAGGTCCAACTGAAACAGTTTCTTGGATTGCCATTTCCTTCATTTTCTGAGGTAGTTGGGCTGCCATTTCAAGATCTCTTGCATGATTCCCTCAACTGCAGCACTACCTTATTATCCTTGATTTCTTCCTTTTCTTAGGGATTTATTTAAGCTTGTTAGCAAATAATACTCCTGGATATGTACTATAAATATCCTAGGAATTGATTTTCATGGGACATCATATTTTATCAAATAAATTTATTGCTTTGGAGATTTGTACTTCGAATTGGACTCACCTATTAGTTGTTTTAGTGTCTAAGATTCTTGCTTACAACTAGTATTTTTCATTATTTGCTTTCTATACTCTCTTTTCAGTACTGATCTCTATCACATAGTCATTCAGGATTGACTATTGAGAAACTTTTGCTCTAGTTGCAAAAATGAACACCGTTAGAGTCTTTTTATCATTGGTTGCAAATTTTAATTGACCTTTGAAACAATTTGATGTGTACAATGTATTCTTTCATGGAGATTTGGAAGAGAAGTATATATGCATCCCCCACATGGGTTCGATACTCCACATTATAGTGGAAAAGTGTGTAGATTACGAACAACATTCTATGGTCTGAAAAAATCACCGAAGGCATGGTTTGGGAAGTTCACAGATGCCATGAAACGAATTGGTTATCACCAAGGCAACTCTGATTACACTCTATTCATCAAACGTACGAGTGGCAGAGTTACATTAGTTATTATCTATATAGATGATATGATTGTGACTGGTGATGACACAGATGAAATGAAAAGGCTTTAAGAATGCTTGTCTTCTGAGTTTGAAATGAAAGATTTAGGAGGCCTAAAGTTTTTTTTGGGAATTGAAGTTGCAAGGTCCAAGGACAATATATATCTATCCTATCACAATGAAAGCATATACTAGATCTCTTATGCGAAACTGGAATGCTAGAATGTAAACTAGTATAGACTCCTATTGTTCAGAACCATTGTGTTGCCATTTACCTAGATCAAGTTCCAACAAACAAGGAAAGATACCAATGATTAGTAGGGAGATTAATTTATTTGTCACACACACGTCTAAACATTGTCTGTGCCATTAGTACAGTAAGTCAGTTTATGCATGCTCTAAGTGAAGATCATATGGTTGCTATAATAAGGATTTTGAGTTACCTAAAGGGGGCTCCAGGAAAAGGTTTGACCTTCAAGAGACATGGACATATGGAAGTGAAAGGATTTACAGATGTAGATTGGGTAGGAAACTTCACGACCGAAGGTCTACCTATAGCCATTTTGCATTCCGAAAATCTTATCACATAGCGAAGTGAAAAACATAATTTAACAACAATGTCTTTAGCAAAAGTAGAATACAGAGACATAGTTTATGGGATAAGTGAACTTTTATGGCTTAGAATCTTGATTACGAAAATCGATTTCAAGCTAAAGGAACCTATGCTATTATACTATAACAATCGAGCAACTTGGGAAACAACTAATAATCCAGTTCAATATGATTGAACTAATCACATTGAGGTAGACTGACACTTCATCAAAGAGGCTCTAAATTTGAACTTGGTGGATATTCCTTTCGTTCAATAAAGTTAGTAGCTACCAGACATTCTAACCCATGCAGTTCCTACTGGAGTTCATAATAAATCTCTGTCTAAGTTTAGCTATATTTTCGCACCAACTTAAAGGGGAGTGTTGGTATCTGATTTAGGTGATTTGTGTGGAAGGAAATATATTTTCCTATATAAGATATGTGTATTATACGAAATATGATTGATATGCCTTGATGTAATCCTCTAATACAGGATCTTTGCAACATCCATGTATATGAGCCTATTTAAGTGCTTTCTTCTAAATGAGAAAAATACAACAAAAGACCTTATACTTCAACACTTCCGTGAATCATAATGTCCTCTCATATCGTTGTCTTTCCCCTCTCATTCCTTTTCCTATTAACCACAGTCCACAGATCCTAACAAGGATGCACCAGAAACTCTAGCCATTGAGCTTTTAATCTATGATTGAGTCATGTTTGCATTTTAGCCCCTGTTGAGCTTCTTTCCAACCAATGGTTGAAGATGTTCAAATTTGTGTGAGAATCCAAGTTGAGAACATTGTTGTATAAATCCAATAATAAGAGCAAAAACAGTTTAAATGAGGTGTTGTAAAGATGAGAAGCCAGTTTGAAGACATAACCTTAACCGAGATTTTAAGAGTTATTGTTGGGGAATCTGTAGAATACGAGAAGAAAGAAAATGGAGAAGATGAAAATTAGCGAGTGAGAAAAGCATTAAGAGAATTATTATAGATGAAAGGAATCTTTGTGGCTTTTGATGCTTGAGGTAGCTTGATCTTAGAGGCCATGAAGAAGACATTTAAGGAATTGGACTTCAATTGCAGAAATGTGGTTAAAAGAGTGTAAACAGAAGAGACTGATCGAGATAGGAAAAGAAACACAGGTTTTCACGGATTTGATGCTCCAAATTTATCATAATACAGAAGTGGTTTATAGCTTCAGGTGCTATTTTGCTAGCATATGTAGTTTGTAGTTGGTGGGAAAAGGAGCGTGAGTAAAAACTAAAAATTAAAAAGAGACAATAAGTGGCATTAAATAGATAAATTAAGTTGAGAATTTTGAATAATTAACTAAATTATTGAAGGTTTAAGTTAAAAAAATGAATGAAGGTTTAACTAAATTAATGAGGTTAAATTAAATTAATTAGATTTAATTAAGGCTTATCAAAAACTAAAAAATAAATTTAAGTTTGATATAACATGTAGTTTTATTGTACGAGGTCAAATAATAAGACTCACAAATCTAATAAAAATAAAATAAAAAGTTTAATTAGGTTGGAATCAAATTATTTAATTTATATTTATTAAAATTAAATAAAATTGACAAATAAATTTAAGCGTGCATGTTGGGACTCGATCCGGGAACCGGATCCCAACCGAAAACGAGGACGGAAACGAAACGAAACGAACGAAAAACACGAGGCGGAAGCA
>JANVCQ010000231.1:36236626-36251529 GCA_025531925.1 Erythroxylum plowmanianum
CTTAAACTTTCATAACCAAAACTAATCTTCAAAGTCATCAAAACCAATAAATTCTTTTTCTCATCAATTTCCTCAAGGCATAGAGACTTCTATAACACAATTCTTATCCGAAAATACTCATTTAAGTCATTTTAATATTTCAGATTTTCACCGAAAGTTCGGGGTCCAACAGTGCATGTCTTAATGTGTCATGTGACAAACAAGCAATACAATGGGACTCTTATGTCTATTAAAAATAATAAATTTATATTACACAAAATTAAAATTTGTTTACATTTCTATTCACGTAAACATTAACAAATGTTAATATTAGGTATGAATATGTTAAATATTTGGTAAAATAATATCTCTCAAAAAGCATGCTTTTCTTTACCACCCACGAAGAAATTATTTTGTTACAAATAAACAAGATATTCAGAAATTGTTCATATCTCCAATCATAATCAAGTTAGTGTGCAGCCGGGGGAAGGGGCATACCATTGAGCTACAAGCTCATGGCGTATTGATGTCTGGTTTGCTAAAATGTACAAATATATTTGGAACAAAACAAATAGATTAAGTGAGGTGAGCAGAGGATCCCCAATGCTGGAGATTCTTGTAAGACCCACCTCCACTCCATGGCTTCGTCTACTTCTTCTCCCGTCAACTCTTGTTCCCCCTTATTCACCTTACCTCAGGTATACCACATCCCTAATTCGAAAACCTTAATCTGACTCCAATCCCCTGACCAAAACACTGGGCCCAACCTTTCGATCCCCTTATCGTCATCTATCCCTCACCCAAAACAAAACACCCCACAAATTCCTTCTCTTCCCGCTTCTTTTCATGTTACGGTGCCTAGCCTCCCCACCCATCCCACAGCCCCCCAAAAACCTGAATATGTTAGATCCTGGAAGGCAGTCGTGGCCGAAGGGAGTGAGGCTTCTGTAGGGGCTGCAGTATTATCTTACTTCCCACCAAAAATAAAGGAGGAATAGGTCTTCGTTATCCCTCCTCTGGAGTTAGCTTAGAAGGGTGCTTCCAGGTTCAGATCTGCGCTGATAGGATTCTTTATAGGGAAGCAGCTAACATACCCTGTGGTTCAACGAGCTTTGGCTAGATCTTGGGTTGAATTTGGGTTACAGGAGATGCTTATCACCAGTTCGAACAACTTCCTATTCTGGTTTGACTCTGAACAAGGTATGCTTTCAGTGTTAGAAAAGGGCCCTTGGCATATCCAAAGGAAGCCCTTATTTATGAAAAAGTGGAGCTTGAATGGAGGTGAATTGGAAGAGGTCAGGAAGGCACCAGTATGGGCTCGTTTCTATAATGTACCAGTTGAATATTGGAACACAGAGGGCTTAGGAAGGATAGCTAGTGTAGTGGGACATCCCCTATTAATGGACTCACAAACTGTAAGGATGTCGAGGATAGTTTATGTTCATTTATGTGGAGTTGGAACTATTTAAGAAATGGACCTCTGCTTTCCAATTAGCCACGTATGGTGAGGAGGAGCAACAAATATTCAGGGAAGTAAGGATTGAGTATGAATAGAAGCCAATCCAACTAGAGCAGAGGAAGGAATGGGCTCCTATTGGCCGCATGTTTGCTACTAGTTTCCAACACGAGTTGGAGAAGGGGAAGGAGCACGTACGGAGCACTGCACTAGAGACACATTCAAGCCAAGAGCAATCTTTTGACATTCTAGATCTTAGAGGGGAGCTCACTCCTTTACCAGAGAGATCAATTGAATCGAATAGGGAGCAAGGATCTTACCAGAAGGACCATTTTCCTGCAGGGACACTGCAAGATGACCAAGAGGAAAGATTGGCAGGGATCAATATGATCCAATAGTTCTCCAAATCAATTGCTGTCAACAATGATGAATCCAACTATGCTGCTACTAATCAGGAAGGTAACCAATCTTCTCCTATTTCTGAATTGTTGCTTTTTAGTCCTGGGACTGTGGGAGGGGTTGAAGGGGAATGTTCCTTGAGGCAGAAAAGGAAAACTAGGAAGAAACAGAAGTAGGTAGGTTGCAATTACTGTGTTGTCTATGGATTTGCTGTTTTGGAATATTCGAGGTCTTAATAACCCCAAAAACAACTTGCAGTTCTTGCTAGGCTTAAAAAATTATCTGCTTCTTTTGTTTGTTCAGTTGAGTCTAGGATTAGATCTCCTGACTATTTGAAAGTTTGCTCCACCTTGTTTCCTAGAAGGGATTGGTTCATTAATTTAGATCAAGCCTCAAATGCCAAAGTTGTGATAGTTTGGAATCTAGAAAAGTTTTTGTGTACATTCCTTAGTTATTCTGATCAATTCATTCATGTGAAGTTGCATCCTAGGCATTGTTCTGAGTCCTTTCTAGTTTCTTGTGTCTATGGAGCCACCAACCTCAACCATAGGAGACTTCTTTGGTCTGGGCTGTCAAACCTTAATCCTTTGGTAGGTCAATCTCCGTGGCTAATTGCTGGAGATTTTAATGCTATTCTTTACCCTCAGGAAGCTGACCCTCCCATTTTTTCTGTCTTGTGTAGCCAGATTGATTTCAAACAGTTTGTAGGGGACGACAAATTATTTGATCTCAATTCCAGTGGCCCTCTTTTTACTTGGACCAATAAACAAACTGGACCTTCTTTCACTGCTCGGAAGTTAGATAGGACCCTTATCAACTCGTCTTGGAGTCTTCGGTTCCCTAGTTCTCATTGTGTCATCCACAACCCCCATATCTCTGATCATTCCCTGTTAGTGGTTAGGTCTGTTGTTGCTCCACCAAAGAGGAATGCTCCCTTTAGATTCTCAAACTTCTTAACTTCTCACCCCAATTTCCTGCAAATAGTAGAGGATGCTTGGTCTTCCCATGTTAATGGTACTCCTATGTATAAGGTAGTTTCCAAGCTAAAGCTAGTTAAGCAAGCTCTTAAAGTCATGAATTCTGGTCAAATTGGGGATATTAATGATAGAGTTGAGAATTGCCATGCTAATCTTAATCTTATCCAGGATCAACTGAGAGTCTTACCTAGATCTCCCATTTTGTTGGCTTAAGAATCTGATGCTATTCATGAGTTGTATAGAGCTTTGGAGGATCAGGAATCCTTCTACAAACAGTCTTCTAGGATCAATTGGCTTAGAGAAGGGGATAGAAACAATAAATTCTTTCATAATTCTCTCCTTGCAAATCGCAACAGAAACTCCATATACTCTCTTGAAGTGGGAAATGGGGATAGGATAGTGGGGCTTACAAAAATTCAAGATCAGTTCCTTGACTACTTCAAAGGCTCTATAGGAGTTGCAAAGACTCTTCACTTTTCCAAAGATTTTGTGGCACATCTTTTTCCCAATCCCTTACCTGAACTTCATTCTAATGCTGTTATTGCGGATGTTTCACCTCAAGAAATTCGAGAGGCATTTCACTCTATTAATCCCAATAAGGCCCCTGGTCCAGATGACTTTAATGGGTACTTCTTCAAGCAGACCTGGCCTATTATAGGGGGAGAAGTTACTGAAACTATCCAAAACTTTTTCCTTCATGGTAAACTCCTCAAAAAGCTCAACTCCACATTCATATCGCTCATTCCTAAACGAGCTCATCCCTCCATAGTGTTAGACTATCGACCAATATCTTGTTGCAATATGCTCTATAAGGTGATTGCAAAAATTTTAGCAAATAGGCTCAGAGGAATCCTCCCTCTCATAGTTAGCCCAAATCAAAGTGCCTTTCTCAAAAATCGCAGAATGGGGGATAATATCCTGTTAGCACAATAGATCTTCAAGAACTATCACATTTCTAATAATCAGAAGCGTTGTGCTTTTAAAGTGGATCTATAAAAAGCTTATGACTCTATCCATTGGGATTTCCTTCTCAACACTCTAGAAGCTGTAGGTCTTCCACTGAGGTTCATTGGGTGGGTCAAAGAATGTATCACCACTCCCTCCTATTCCATTTTGGTTAATGGAACCCCTACTAGACTTTTTAGAGGTAAGTTTGGCTTAAGACAGGGAGTCCCTTATCACCTTTCCTCTTCATTATTTGTATGGAATTCTTCTCTAGAATTTGAGAGTTACCATTGAAACTAACCCCTTGTTTAAATACCATTGGAGATGTCAGGGTCTGAAGCTCAATCATCTTCTTTTTGATGATGATCTCTTAATGTTTTGTCATGCGGATTTGTTATATGCTCAGACCTTGCTTGATTCATTGTGCACCTTCTTTATGTTTTCCGGTTTGGATATAAATGCCTCCAAGAGTCAGTTTTTTCTTTCCTCGGAAGTTAGTTATCTGCAACATAGAATGAGACTGGTCT
This sequence comes from Erythroxylum plowmanianum, assembly GCA_025531925.1. NCBI lineage: Eukaryota > Viridiplantae > Streptophyta > Magnoliopsida > Malpighiales > Erythroxylaceae > Erythroxylum > Erythroxylum plowmanianum. The sequence continues at coordinate 36,240,910 of JANVCQ010000231.1, forward strand.
CTGGACTTCAGCAAGGCTCCCTACCTATTCGGTATTTATGGATTCCTCTCATTACAGGTCGTCTATCCCGAAGCGATTGCCTCTCTCTTGGATAGGATCGATAATCGAATCAATAGATGGACTCATAAAAGCCTTTCTTATGCTGGGAGACTCCAATTGGTAATTTTTGTACTGTCTTCTTTCCAAGTCTACTGGTCCACACACTTCGTACTTCCCTCGTCCATCCTTAAGGACATAGAATCCAAACTTAAGAATTTCCTGTGGGCTGGGAAGGTAGAGTCACATTCTCATGCTAAGGTTAAATGGAGTGACATTTGTAGACCTAAGAAGGAGGGGGCCTTAGGAGTCAAACTTTTACCTACTTAGAACCAAGTACTGTTAGGGAAACGAATTTGGGTTTTGTTTGATGATAGGGAATCTCTATGGATTAAATGGGTGCATTCTATCATATTGAAAAGGAAAAACTTCTAGAGTGCCCAACCTAATTATAACAGTTCTTGAAGTTGGAGAAAGATCTTGTCTATGAGGGATAAATTGAGGCATCAATTCAGATTTAGGATTGGAGATGGTATATCTACCTTGTTCTGGCAGGATCCATGGCACCTTCAAGGAATCCTGAGGACCTTTTCTACTCCGAGAGAGATTAATGACTCGGAGCTTCCGATGACAGCAAGAGTTTCTGAAGTAATCATTAATGATGATTGGAGATGGCATGAGGTATCAATGGACTTCCTCAGGACCCTTGAATCACCTCGATACCTTCCAAATAGCTCCTAACCCGATTTTCTGGAATGGATCGCTAACCCCACCAAAAAGTATACAAATGGATCAGCTTATAAAGTCTTGCGACCCCCATTACAGGAAGTTCCTTGGCACAAGCTAGTGTGGTCTAAACATAGTAGACCTAGGTGCTTTTTTATCCTCTGGCTGGCCTTCCTTCACAAGTTGCCAACCCGAGATAAAATGCCTTTTCTCCAAACTCCTAACCACTGTTCCTTGTGTGTATTAGCAAATGAAACCACTTAGCACCTATTTTCTGAATGCCCCTTCTCTAAAGCCATTTGGGATCGTTGCCTCTCACATTTTAATGTTCCCATCTTCATTCAGCCCACCCTTTCCACTATCCTTTCTTGGTTTCCTATTGCCTCCAACAATAGGTTTCCAGGTATTAATCTTTTCCCTCTCCTGCTATCTACCACTGTTTACTTTATATGGAGAGAACGCAATGCAAGAACCTTCAAGGATGAAGCTAAGGATGTGACGAGTGTGTCACTCGGAGTTATCTCCCACGTTGGGGAACTTCTTAGCTCAAACATCGAGCGGAGGTAATTTTCAATTCTATTATTTACTAATTTTGTGCAGGTTGTCGAATCCGAATATCCCTTGATCACTAACAAGTATGTCCCCAGCTGACGATCGGATAGGAGTTAGTTGGCGATCCAACTCCCTAAGTTGGCTCTCCAACTTCCTTCAGGTTCTATAGTAACAACAGGATCGAGACTGGGCATTTTCCACACTCACACTGAAGCCTCTCCTACGAGGAATCACCAGCAGCTCTTCAACAATTACTCTTGTTCATCGCTGACTCCTATGCCTAGGGAAGTTGATGTTCTGTATAGTATTCTGCGTTATATTGTGTGATGATCCATGCGGGCTTGAGAAATTGGATAGCTGAGGAAGTTTTTCTGGGTTATTGAGTTCTTCTTTATGCTTGGTAGTGTTTGGAGATCAGATTATTGGTGGAGGTATAGTTTACTTTAGTTCTGCTGCAGGTTTCCTGTTTCGAATAGGTTGTGCAGAACTTTTTGCTTTAGATGTTGTGCCTTCATAAGCACTAGTTATGTTAACTTCTTGTACATATTTTTTCTACATTATAAATCCTTCTGACTTATCAAAAAAAAAAAATCAGAAAAAAAGATTTCTGATTCTTCAGGAAAATTATATCCGAAGCAGTAAAGCTTACATTTTTCAGCCTTAAGTTTCCCGCAAGGAGGAAACATCTTGCATGACAATCTGTACAAAGTGGGGAAGCAAGGGCTCGCCCATATAAATAGGTTTCCGTACAATTTAGGTTCCCTTCTCTACAAGGACAAGTTCAGTCTAACAAATCTGCTCCTCTCTTTGAAAGTGTACAATGAAGAAATTCATATACACCAAACTGAAATCTTGGCAGAAGGGCGGGCGCTTCAATAATTTGCGTCAATGAACTACGTAAGTCAACACTTTACATATGCACACTTAAATAACAAATTTTGCCTGATCATTTGAGACTTTCGTTTCAATCATATACAGATAAGAATAGAGGAAGGCGTAAAGAAAAGTTAGCTGAAATGAAAGAAATCAGAAAGCTTGCTTGTATCCGAGTTAGATTTTTCTCCTGTTCCTTGTTGTCTGTGTAGCATCATTGACATTGTCCTTCAATTAGTCGACCGTGGATGAAGATTTGAACAAATTTAACCTCATCCACCAGTGCAATGACCAATTATGCAATTGTGAACACGCTGGTTTAGATTAATACCGATTCAAACTAGACCTGAGACTAGGCCAATAATGGTTCTCCCTGTGATACTCTTAGCTTCCTCTTCGAATATATCGTGAAGATAATTGTGGTAGCTACACTACAACAGAAACCAATAACATTGAAGATAATTTGTGAAGCTGAAAGAGAATGGTGGTCATCAGTAGCATCTGCCAAGTCGTGTATAAGGATCCCACTGCAATAAATGGAAGAAATATACAAGCTCATGAGCCATTAAGACAATATACACAGAAACGCAAAACATTGCAGTTCTACATTTTCTTTGGAGAAGACAGAGAACAACTAATGAAGCAGGGTTGCAAAGGAAAGGAAAAACAAAAAGAGGAAACAGGGAAACATATGAATAGAATACAGGGCCTTAAGTGAAGAATTTCTTGCATGAGAAGAACAGAAAAGAACAAAAAGGGAAAAATAAGATCAAAATGAATATCTTCATGTTACACAAAGTTTACTCCACAAACCATCCTCTGACCGTTGAAAGTCCACCCCATACTCTTAAGGACAGCTACCGAAAAAACTCACTTAAACTTATGTAACAGGCGAGGGTAGGGATGAGAAAAACAAAATGTTGGCAAATAAATGACTTGCATTTGGAAGAAAGAACATGTTCCTAAGGATTATAGAAAAATGCTTGCTTTTACTTTGGAGAATGGCTAGCTTTTACTTTGGAAACGGCTGTCGTTTGAATAAGATGAGGAAAAGAATTCACAAAGCGAAAAAAGAAAGTGGCAAAAACAGGCAATATAATCCAGGAATACCAACCTGGAAAAGAGATGGAAAACTACAACGAAAGAATCAGAATATGAAAGAATACAATGCATCTAGTCGTGCGAAAAGAAATTGAGAGACAATTTTCTGACTCCGTTTTCCTCTGTGTACCATTTTCCTTCATCATGTATTTACCTTAACAACTGGTTGTGTTTGTTTCCATCCTCATCATTTTCCTAAGGGGAAATCTTCCAGTTGAAAGTTTATTTTAACTTCATTAATGCAAGTTTTGGAGCAAAGACAGATTCACACATATGTAAGGGGAAAATAGGATACATCCATGAGAAAGGGGAAGGTAAAAAGCTCTTACGTATACATTGCAAGAAAAATATCTGGCACCATTCCAACCAATGAACCCAAGATATAAGGACCATACTTGACACTTGTTGCCACAGCACAGTAATTGTACAAAATATATGGGAATGGAGAAATCCTGATCAGAGTCACACTTCGAAACTGATGAAACCAGTTTCCTTCGCCAGCTGCTCTCAATATAGCAGCTTTCTTTGGATATTTTTCCAACCAACCCTGTATCAAAGATGTTTGATTAACTCTTCAAGTCTCAAAGTGTAGAAGGAAAAATGGTGTGCGAATCGCACTAATATCTTGGAACAGGGTACATACTTGAATTTTGTGAAGAAACAGGGAACCAATAAAAAATGGAAGTGACACGCCCATGGCAACTGCTGATATAATTAACAGAAATCCAATGCCGTAACCAAATGTCATTCCAACAGCCCACATAGAAGGTGTAGAAGGTAAAAGAAGTGCAGGGAATAAAGCCACCGTTGCAAAGAGCAGAACTGCCAGCACCGGGGTACTAAATGTTGCTGTCTCCCAGTTTATGATAGGTATAATCTCCTGAAGTTGTATATGTCAGATAGCGAACATGCTTATGTAAGCATGCAATGTAAATAGCATATATTCTGGTCCAGAATATTACTAACATAAATCTAAGATTAGTTTTACTAAGCTTATTAGGGAAAGGATTATTTAGAAAATATGGTTCCCATTCAATTCCACAGTACCTTGGACATTAATTCTAATCGCATTTTCAAAGAAGCATATGCCACCATGGGATCCTTCATGGTGCAAGATAAAGAAAGTACCACAAAGAAAAAAAAAAGCCAGCTAAGTATCAAATTAAGCATAAGAACAATACAATTAACAAAAAGCAGATGACAAGTTAGTAAGTTTCGCTGCAACAACTCTAAAGCATACAGAATATATCCATTAAGTACATTGTATCATGACTGACCTGGATATAAGATTGTCAGTTTTTCATTAAGGTACATATCACACTCATTTAACATGCATACAGTGACTGGAAATCTCATTATTAGTACTAATCATGAAATTTGCAATGAAGATTATATTCTCACAATTAAAAGGACTCCAGAGACAGAGAACATGTTTATATAATCAGTGGATCAACTCCATGTTCTGCAAGTTCATAAAAAGGAAGATTTCAAAGGCCTATCCACAGTTAGTCAGAGTATGCTCCAGTAGCTTCAACTATCGCATGACAAGTTCCAAGGAAACCATGCTTCTTTAGCACTAGCATAATCCAAAACACAAATTAAATTAAGAACCAACTCCCAGATGCCAACACGCATGAATAATCCTAATATCTTTTCCGTCTACAGATTGGCAAGATACTTAGAATAAAATCACGCACCCATCCAAGGATGAGGGTACGATATTATGCACATTCAAGCACTATACACTATGACTCAAAAGAAAAATAATCTTCCTTATGAAAGAACAACTCTCAAGCATAAAATCAACAGTTTCATAAAACTCATAATCCAATAAACATCTAGACTCATTTCAAAGCTAGTCCTACATATGAATTAACGGAGAAAATAATAAGATCCTCAATCAAATATAATCATATAAGAAATAGCGTGAAAAGGGAACCAAAAAAGCACAACAGAACGAACCCAACAAGAAAAAGAAGGAAAAAAACTAAAAACAAAGGAGTATTAGGTACACACTAATAGCCCATAAAACCATAGAAATTCGTAGCGAGAACAACAAAGAGAGCTTCCAAACCCCGTATAAGAAATCCCCAGCACCATAATGAGAATCAAAACCAATAAGCTGAAATCACAGATGACATTGTATAACTACAAAGACATAATAGAAATTAGAAGCAAAACCAACCTTATCCATGAAAAAAGGGGCAACCCATTTGAGAAAAACTGCAGCCAAGAGTCCCAAACAAGTGAACAACAAAGCCAATTTGATCCAATACCATACCACACAACCTCTCCATCTCCAACAGAAAACACTAGACCCTTCCGTTTCTTGAACCCCATTAAAGCCCTCCTCCACTTCATGATTATTCCCCAATTTCACATATTCGCCTTTTCCAACATCCCCCTCGGCACTCATTCGCAACGTTGGAACCAAACCACAATCATCCTCCTGAAAAGTCATCGACAAACCCCAAAACCAAACACCAATAAAGTTTTAAACTTTATCCTTGGTTCCTGCGCAAGCTGGAAAATTGAGAATACCAATGTGCAAGGTTACCCGTAAATAAAAGGAGAACCTAGCAAACAGATTTCTGTTTCAAGCTAGCTTCCACAACCTTACACTAACCATCGTAGCCTTCCATTATATAAAAAAATGTGAATCTGTTTATATGCTGCAAATTTCTGTTTCTCATGTCAATTTACGATTCAGCCCGAACAAGACGGTGGCTTTTGTCTCACTCTTTCGTTACTTAACGTAGCCTGGTGGAAACGACGTGGTGGCGTCTTGTGGCATGGTGTTGTTCCACCGTGACTTGGCCGTTACGGGAAGTATCAGAGTAACTGAGTTGGTTTCTGAATTACAGAGTCGATTTGTCAAACGTTAATGTGGATGACAGCCAGATACATATGTTTTGTTTCAAGGATTTGGACTGGTATGACCGGTTGTTAGGATCCAAGTTGGGGGTCAGAGCAATGGGAATGGCACACGTGTCACATGCAATTGCTGGAATCCACCATCAGTTGGATTTATTTTTTCCCAGCAAAGAATGCAATTCACCCAACCCAACCCAACAACGAAGAAATTCATCTAAGCAACTGAATTTCATTTTAAGAATATGCCATCTCCATGGCTTTTATGGATGCTTTGTCCTTTGAAGTATCAAACATAAGAGTAATTCAATAGATCTTTGGAAATTAGAGTTAGCACTTTATTAAATTAATATTTCATTATCATCGTCACACTCAATTCAAAATTTCGCAATAAAGCGAAATCTGGGAAGGTCCGATAATAGACAGCCTTATTCTTATGTAATAAGGAAGGTATTTTCAGAAATTAATACAAATTTTGATTAATAAATTTGTCGTAAAAACTTATAAAGCAATGGTTGAAAGTTTTTCAATATAAAGAAAGATTAGTTGAACAAGTGAAAGGTGAGTTGGGATGAGTGTGAAGAAATAGAATACTATCGCCAGTGGCAAACCAAAAACTAGTAAAGTTGCATCTCTTCAATCAAAATAGACGCCCGTAAGTTACCACCAATATTTAAGTTCCGATGAGCTATTTCTTGTTCCTTGTGATTTCCCTGAGCCGTAAGTTACGTAGCTAAAACTTCAAATTTAAAAGACATTCTTTGAAGAGATTTCTTGTCAATATCGCCAAAACGGCACTAACTTAGTATCAAATTTGGTTTTAATATACTAGTAATGGTCAATAATGGATACTTTATAAATTTATAAAACACTTCTCAATTTATTATGTTATAATCTTTTTAACTTTAATATATCTCAAAAAATCATAACAATATAAATTTCATATAACAACAATCTCTTTATTTTTATTAATATTAATTTTCACATATAAATAATTATCACAAAGAAAAAAAAATTCAATATAAAATCAGGAATAATATAAAATACTTAAAATATTACAATTAGTTACATCAAAATATCATATAATAAGAACAATATTAGTCCATGAGTATATTAATAAGACTCCACGTCAAGAAGTGTAATAAAATAAACGTGAAACCTAAAATAAGAATGCTTCCAACTAAAATTTTTATATTTATATTACATATAAGATTTTTTTATAAATATATATCAAAAATAAATGAAATTAAAAGAAATAAGAAAAATGAAAACATGAAACTTCATTCTATTACATATATGCTTGGACCGCACTGGTCCTAATTTTTATTTGGTACGAAATTCTTATCATTAAGAGAAATCTCATCATTACTATCATTTAAGCTCATTTTACCACTAGTAGTTTCTCATCCAAGGTTATATTCTAAATTATTTTCATCTATAAAATTCGATTTCTCGAAAATCTAATCCACAAAAAGATTGATATGATCAATGTAATTGGGGTTTATATAACTACTTATTCTATTAATAGTCCTAGTAAACAAATAAAATTAAATTATTAAGACATTATATTCAAGCTAATAATGATAATAATATACCTCTCTCGAAACTTCAAGTTGTATCGAACAAATATCAAATTATAAAATTTGTTGTATTCAAACCTATTTCTTTTTTTAAACGAATTATTTCAAATATGCTATAATTCCTCTTACACCTATTTGCACTTACATATTGACTAAAAATTTGAATTACAAACTTTTATAATTATAAAACACTACTTTCGAATTGGTCCCACAAGCAACTATAAGGCAATAAAAGTAATCTTATAAATGAAATAAAGTGATGATTAATTTTAAACAAGTAACAAAAGTGAAGAAATATATATATATATAGATTAAGTTTGTCTCTTTGACATAATACAATAGACATCCCAAAATCATCGTAAACATCCTTGTATACCTCATTTTGGGAGCTAAGAAGATCTTATATCATCTCATGCGAAACAATTATTGTGATAGTTAATAAAATTCCACTATAAATTTTATATTTATTTGTAAAACATGGTCTAAAATAGATACTTAGATTAAAATATGTCATAATAACAAACAATAGAGAGTAAAGTTATCTTTCAAACCTTTCATTGTTCACTGCAAGTTAAGATGTGTACAAGGAAGTCTTATTTTTAATATTAGCCTTGATTGCTTTTTTGCCCTTTCCATAGCATCATAAAAGTAACATATGTTGCCTTCTCATCACTGTCAGCTAGATGAGTACTTTCACTAAAGGCTCACAATATCATATGACAAACTAACATTAGTACCATATTCGAGTATAATACTAAAAACTTCCATTTCAACATTAAACTTGACATGTTAAGATACAACCCCACTTATCATTTATATACATTTGCCTCAATTCATTTTTCATTTGAGTAAAACATTAAAAGACAATAAATTAGTTACGAATCTTGTAATGGTAGGACGATACAAATTCCTACGATTAGTGAAATCCTTTCTCTTCAAGTTCAAAGTATATGCATAATTATAAATGAGCTTCGTCTCTTTTCTCGCTTTCTGCACAGCTTCACTAATGGTAGGAATATATCTCCTATATTTTTTAGCATCAAGTTAATATAGTGTGCATCACAAGGAGTATAATGGAAAGAATTATACCTACTTTACAACCTCTTCCTAGCTGCTTTATAAGCAACATCATTATTAGTGATAAATTGTACAATATTTTTAGTTCTACCTTTATTCAAAACTTCACCAAATATCTTTAATAGACTATCAACATTCCTTATCAGGCTAGATGTATCAATAGACTTTGAAAACAACTTTTCCTTAGTAGAATAATTTAAAAATTGATAATGTGATTCTCTCATTTATTTTTCCAACTATCATACATGATTAAACACCATAAGTTACTAAAGTCATTCTTCTTTCTCTCAAATAACCTTTTTATTTCACTAGAAGAACTTCTTAAAAGATTACCTCTTTTGTCATCAATTGAAGGAGCCTCATATCCTAGATCATAAGAGGTAATAACACCCACTATAGTTTGGTAATAATAATATTGAGCAACATTTAATGACATATATGCATCATACTATCATCTAGCCATTGCCATATCTATATTATGAATTGCTTTTTTTAGATTGTAATGCATTATAGATTAAAATTTGAGTTATGAGAGTTGTTTATGGAGGAAAAAAAAGTTAGACACATGTCTTTTTCTTTTCCTTATATCAATTGCAACAATCCTTTCTTATTGGTAAGAACACTACCTTCAAAACTGTCATTATCATCCCAACCATTGTAAAAAGATTTTCCATTATCAATTTCTTAGTTCAATCTTTACCTTCTTTCTTTCTCATTTTGATACTTTTCAAAGAAGAATTTCATCTGCCATTTCTTATAATGAATAACTTTCTTGTAGGACTCCACATTGCCTTTGATCCCATCTAAATGTTTATTTAACCAAGTGATTCCCACATCTTTCAATGTTTGTTATAGTATAAACAAATAGTATGATTATTCATGCTAGAAACTAATCTTGCATGAGCCTAGGCTAAATCATTAAATCTTCTTAAAGAGGTTGAGTTATTAAGAGTACTTGAAATTATATCAATTTATCTATAAAAATCATTGGAACTGAATAAGTGGTAAATAAAAATAAGTCATTAAGTGAATAATTAACGTACATAATAATACGAAACATTTTCTCAAAATGAATCCATCACTTCCATTTTTCTTAATAAAAAGCTATTATGTGATGGTAATAAGTAAGACAAAAAAAATCTCTGACTAAACTTGGGGACAGTTGGTTATGTAAAACACGTCCACTAAAACATCATCTTTTATATTCCATTATATATTTTAGGTTAGACTTAGTAGATTGGACCAAATTCTTGCTTCAATATGAAAATCTACATATAAATATTAATTTTAGCACTTAAAAGATAAATATTTTCCTTACAATACTTAAACCATGTATTACTATTAAAAGTGAATTAGTCCATACATCTAGCTATCCTATTTGGTCATATATGGTATATAAAATTACATAAACCATTTTTGCTTTTTAACTTAAAATGTTTTTATTTCTTGACTAAAGATTTAAAAGCTCATTTTTAGGACATTGATGTGATGATTAAAAAAGAACATAATTAATACAAATTTGTGTTCCTTTCTTCCATATTTATTTATTTATTTTTATTAAAAGAGAAAATAATTAGTAAAAATTGGGTTTTTGGTAAAACTAGGAATGTCTATACTAGATCCAAAAAGGGAAACTGATAAAAATGTCTATACTAGATCATCCCAAAAGAATCGCTCCAGCTGACCGACCTGTGATCCATCGCTGCACTTGATCTCGAACTCTCACAGCAAGAAGAACTATCACGGGAGTTAGAGTCCTACTGACAACTGTCCTGAAAAATATTTGCAATGTTGGGTGAGTTTG
>JANVCQ010000231.1:36338785-36359064 GCA_025531925.1 Erythroxylum plowmanianum
TCACTATTCATGTATAAGAGTATGGCATATCATGCATGAACATGGAAAATGCATCTCTAACTCTCATTAGTCACTCATATTTACCGTTCTAACCCTCCCACAAGTAATGGGATGTTACACCAACGGTATAAAGTATACAATTTTTGAATATCATAGTTGAGAGTTATGATCATTAAAAGTTAGGATGTCGGAGAGGATGTATATACGAAACAACTATAGTGAATGAAGTGATGAATTTGAGGATATTATGAGTAAAAGGGATGTTAGAATGGATTTAGGATCCATTGAAGGGGTCTTGGAGGGTGAAAATTTTTGTTACACCCGAAAGTTACACAGTCAGGCCGTGCATATTCACACTGGCCGTGTATTCCTGATGCAGAAAAATTTCCAGACCCGAAGGTTATACGGTCTTCTCATATAGTTTCACACAGCCCGTGTTTTGACCCTACAACTGACAAAATATCATTTTGACTTCTTCATAAAAGTTGTAAATCTAGAAGTGCTCTTCAAAATTGTATAAAGAATATCTTAATCCGATATCTCTAATGAAAGTTATGACAATTGTCCCGAGATAGGTACAACGTGATTGAAAACATGAGCATGGTTAACTTCATAACCCGACTTCAAAATTAAGTGATTCTTAAATCAATAGATTCCTGACACATTTTCCTATCTTCCAATGAAAATTTGTAGCTTTTGGGGTCGATTTGAAAAATATTAATGGAGGGATCGGATGGAAGGGCATAACTAGTTATGAACACACTTTTGATTTTTAAGCATATCTTGAGTTATAAAACTCCGAATGAGATGGCTCTTATTTGAAAATAGAATAGAGACATGGAGTTACAATTTTCTTGAAGAAAATTGTGATGTTGGTAATTGTCTGGTGTGGGCAAGCCACCCTTGTGAGATGACGGCAAAGTGAGGGCACTACAAGAAAACCCGCTCACGCTTTTCGTCTCTGGAGAGTTGGGTTTAAAAAATAAGTTAGCGAGCAAAATTTAAGGAACTTGTGAAGTAGGCGATGGATGCAGGAAGTATCGACGAAGATCTCAATAATAGGCAAGATTTGATATACATGGGCACGCATAAGCGCGCATTGGCAGAAATCTTCAATGAGACATGAGATTTGGATGTAAGGCCACATGGAGTTAGCAAACTAAGTCATGCGAGACCCAATAGTGCACGAGAAGATACAAAGGTATGCGAGATATCCCGCGATGATGTACGAAGGCATACGAGTGCAACGAGACACATAAGCATTTGACTTCGACGAGGCAGGTTGAAGGGATGTGAAATATGCGAGATTTTATACTAACTCGGATTGTGACTTATACTTAGTCATGGAGCGACGAGACTGCGCCATGAGTGAGCTTAATCATGGAAGATGGACTTATCTATGGATGTGCATTGATAGACTTATGTGCAGATAGGCTATGGTGAAAACACATCAGCAATGTTGGCAACTGTGGATGATGTGGCACATAATGACGTGGTGAATAAGATCATAGTGGATGAACATCAACTTTAAGAGATAAATATCACATGGAAGGATCATCTAAAGATAGAGGAGATCTTCGTGGATAAAGATAATCATTTTTAGATAGGGTAATCTTTTAAATATGATGTAACTTAATACTATTAGATAGGATAAGATTGTGATCTTAGCTAGTAGAGTTCTATTAGGACTCTTAGTCATCTGGAGAAGCCTATAAATAGCTCATTAGAGTTGATACTTATTCATTCGAATTGAGAGAAACTCATTGAGAGATCACTCAAAGGAGAGAGCTTTGAGAGCTGAGAGCTTTTGGGGGAGTTCTCATTATAAGGGATTCGAGTAGGGAGTTCCTTGTAAAGACTTCAAGTAGAGAGTTCCTTAAGTGCTTCAAGAAAGAGGTATTTATATCTTTTGTTAACGTTTTGTTGAGCTTTAGCTATATTTAAACATCTTGTTGCTTTCTTTACTCTGTTATACTTGTGTTCTTTATGTGTGTGAGAGAAACATTTTAAACAGTACCCGAGACAAATTAATGACAATCTCACAAGACATATCCAAACGTGAAAAGGATTTCTTGTCTAAGTGTTTTGTTTAAGATTGTAGGCAGAGACGGACGACTGATATGTTAGTGAATTATCCTTGCGTGAAATTAGTAGGAGACCAATCCACATAAGGGAGCATGGAGGGCATCGGGTAGACATAAAACGACGTCATTTTAAGCACGAAATAATATCAGAACAACATGTTGGTACACAAGATTTGAATCCACATAGACAGAGGTTATGTGAGACTGATATAAATTTTTTTAATTTTTAGATTTTTGCCATATATGATGCACATATGACTTGGGAGGTAAAAATTAAAAAATTATGTCACAATTGTTTTTAAAATGAAGAATTGATAAAAACGTTAATTTAGGTTCTCTTAAAATGTTTATAAATTTATTCACATGTTAAAATATTAGAGTTTTAACTGATTTTTGGTTCAAAATTTAAGATTCAATTAAACCTAATGTCAAAAAAAAAAAAGATTCAATTAAACCCATTTTCTTAAAACACTGACTTTCTATCGCTTCCACCCATTTAATTTCAGTACACATCCACTTTCAGACTTGCATTCTATCGTGGCGGCTGGGGATGAGGAAGAAACCTAAATTAGGCATTTTGTAAAGGAGGTGACTAAATGAGAGGAAAAATAACTGAGTGGTGGCCATAAAGCGACAAAAAGAGAGAGTTTCATAGAAGATAAGAACATAATTTTAGTAACTAATTGCCAGAATTTCGTGAAAACATAAGATTTGTATATCAATAATCTAGCTACTATTTTTTTCCTTTTTCCTTTTTCCTTTTTGAAAACAAGAAACCAAAATATTGTAACCAAAACACATAGCTAAACAATCATTTAGTTTATGTTTTAAAATTTAGTTTCTTCATATTTTCATAGTTTATGAAAACAACCTAAACTAATTTTAGTTTTTTTAGTTTATGTCATCATATGATTTTAATATTAATTAAATACATATTATTTAATTATTCATGAATTTATTTTAAAATATCAGGTTATTAGAATTAGTTAGTTTAATAATTATTAAATTTAATTTATTTCTAATTTTTATTTAACATTTAATTATTATCAGTAATAAAGTGTAATTATATTAATATTAAAATAAAATAAAATTTTGTTTTAGTTTCTAAAGATATAATAAAAATACATGAGTAAAATAAAATAAGCCCTTAATTTTTTTTTAAAAAAAAGTGGAGGCTTGCGGGTAAAGCTTTCTGCTTATAGCATTAGAATGGACACCCCTTCACTTTCAACTAATAAGGAGTTTTCAACTCAATGACAACCCTATTTTTTCTGTATGTGTAGGAGGCTTAGTGTTCTAGCTTACAATCTTTGTCCTGATAGGGAAGATAAAGCTACATCGATGCAACACTCACCTAGAATATTTACCAATAATTCATGTTAGGAGCTTAGAAGACCTCAATTCCCCAAAGTCAGGTGGTACCAACCTGTTTAGAATAAATATCAAGCCCACAAGGTTTCTTTTATCTTATGGCTTGTAATACTAAACATGTACTATATGTAAACTAAAGGGACATTCCATCCTAGAACCAAGATGTTGTCTTTGGTTGCAAGCTCCGCAAACTATAAACCCCCCTTTTTTTTCAGATGCTTATTTTATAACGAGTTATGGCTAAGCATTAAGCAATCCATTAGCCACTTTTGTAATAAGGCTAAATGGGAAAAGGTTATTCAATAGGCCTCGGATCCCTAACTCCTAACTAAGGATCATCAGTCCCTCTTCAAGGTTGCATTTGAATCTACAGTTAACTCAATTTGGAAGAAAAGGAATGCAAGGGTGCATGGGAAGTCATAACTGAATATGTAAAGCTTAATACGTAGGAACTTGGATTGAATAAGAGAGCTGATCATGATCAAAGGCAAAGATGTCAAGTTATCATCTATCATTAATTATCTGCAAGTTCAACCTTGATTACTTCTTGTTCAAGCAAGCCTTAACCAATTACTTAACTGATTGTTAAGGAAGTTCCATGGGCGAAGATGCTGAAAATGATGATCTAAATTTGATAACCATGAATCTAATATCCAAAGGATTATGGCATTTGTTTTGTAATTATTCCATGAACATTAACATGTATTTTGCTATTCTTTTGGATATTCTCGTGGCATGGAGAACTTAACATTAATTTTATTACTTTCCTTTTGGAATATATTCTTTAATTTTCAAAAAAAAAATTCAAAATGTGTTTGAAAGATTCAATAAATATATGAAGTGAGTTAACAAGAACTTTGATTATAAGTATTTCTTTGCAAATAACTTAATTTTAAATTTATATACGATCTCAGAGATTGAATATGGTCTAAATTTTTGGTAATTTTTTTTTTCTATCAAAGATAGTACTTAAACAGTTAAACTAGCCTAAATTATCCAGCCAAACCAAATTGTACAGATTTATTTGATTTGATTTAAGTTATTATGGGGCTTGATTTGGTTTTGAAATATTAAATTATCGTGTAAATTGTTTTCTTATTAATTCTAACATAATTCATTATTTAATCGGGCAGTCGTCAACTAATGCTGTATAATTCGTTCTAAAAAATTCTTTAAAAAGAGTAAGGAAATAGAGCAAAAAGGAAGGTCTATTAATTTAGGCCTCGTCTACGAATCCATTCTAAATATATATAGAAACACCCGTTCACCCTCACATCCACTAGAATTCAAATCTTAACAGATAAAGTGACCATGTTTGATATTTCAGTCTCATTTTATCAAATTCCAAATAAATAGGAGAGTCCTTTATAATCATATTTGGATTCCGGTAACTGATCAGGAAGTCATCGAAAAGCTCAAGTTCTTAGCACCTTATTCAATGATGAAGGAAAAAAAAACTGGCAGCTTCATTCACTTGTATCCTTTGAAATCACTGAAACTCGAGAGTCGAGACTTCCTAACTTTTAATTAAAGATTATATATCAACTACCGAGTTTAACGGTAGAAGTAATCTTAGCTGCCAAGAAGGTTTAGAAAAATAAACAAAAAAAAGAGATGTATGTGTATATATATATATGTATGTATGTATATATGTATATGTATGTTTATATGTATATATGCATGCATGCACCCTTGAATGCATTAGGTTTAAATCCCATTTAATCATATGTAGAAGGAAAGAGAGAGAAAATCATGGAGCAAAAGGCTAATAGATAGAGACTTAAATTAACACAGCTTTTCTGCTACTCAGTTAACGTTTGTGAAAAGGAAAGAGGGTAGAAGAGAGACGATTAATGAGATGAGGAAATTTCTTTTGAAATTCAGACATTAATGCCAAGTTTTCTTGATGAAGAAGATGAGCTTTCTTTCTCAGCTTCTCGTTCTCTTCAACTATACTTTGGTTCTCCAAAAACAGCTTCAAGTTCCTTAGTTCCATTTCCACGTCATTCCCTGGTTTTTCCTCACTTGACGTTGATCTTCTCCTGCAATTTATAACATCATTGGATAACAGAAGACACTCCATGTATGATTTTATTGAGAGCAATAGCAAATAAGTACCAATAAACTTGTATGTGATTGATCATTTGCCACAACATGAATGCAGTGGGAAGATACATCTACATATATGTAAACATGGGTACCTGGTGAGACCGGAAACTTGAACCTTGTGTTTCTTTGATCGCTGCGTTCTCTTTGAAGAGCTGCTCAGTGGAGTAAATGGGAGCTTCTCTGTTCTGTTGGTGCACATCGTTTCTTATGGGCACTGGAGATATATGAATACGAATGAATGTCGACAGATAGAGCTGGAATCAAGCTACTATAAATAAAAGAGGGGATTGTGCAACTCTATCTAGAGAGTAGCTGTGCCTGCGTGAGAGAGAGAGAGAAAAAGAGGGAGAGAGAAGTTTCTCTTGAATGGTAATGATATCAGTTGGACCCATGATTGCAAAAGGAATGCAATTCCATGTTCGTGAAGGAGCACAAGAATTTGAAGCCTATCTTTTGCATCGTCATTTGCATCAAATAATTAATGACGTCATCTAAAATAAGAGAGATCTCTGTCTACTTTTATCGTATCCATCTCCTTTTAATGTCTAAAATGAAATAATTAATGGCGTCATTTAAAATAAGAGTGGAATGGCGTCGTTTTGATCATTGAATAGGGTAGAATATTCTCTAAACTTATGTTTAATAGTTAAAAAGATGTTATTTTTAGAATTAGATAGAGAAAAATTAAAATTTAAACTCCTAAAATAAGTACACAAGGTTAGGGATTCCAAATTCTTTCTTTTTTTTTTCTTTTGGAATTCCTTAATGATCTTATTCTTTTTAAGTACTTGGGGGCTTTCTGTAATTTGCTCACAATGTTAATTGTTTAACATTCTTTAAACAATAATTAAAGATTCTGAACCAAATCATGATTAATCTATACGAAGAAGTTGCATCCTTCATTCAATTACATCATTAATTATATTAAATTTTGACATGGACCAAAAGAATAGAAGAAACTCTAATTATTAGATAGCTTAAAACTTTTGAAGAAACTCTAGACGCCAAGTCTGGGCATCACCTTGTGTTCAATCGGGATTGGGGGAGCCATTCCAAGTTCTAAATGGGACATTATATAATTGTGAAGGGCCTCAAGATAGGTATCTGAACCTTTTTTTTTAATTAATTAAATGGCGAAACGATTGGGACGAGTCCCGTAACACATATTACAAGGTGTACGAAATGATATTTTAGTACTGCATTTGTGGACCATCAAAAGGGCATTGTGACATCTTCGGTCGACCCTTTGCTCGGTCCACCTTTTGTTTCCCTCATTATGCCTGCTTTGAACACAAATATCTAAGAGTCAAATGTTACATTGAGGGCCTGAAAACCCCATCACCTCTTAATTGTTTTTTCTTCCTCTGCGTTTGATTACAAATAAAGCATAAAAGAAACATGTAAATGTTGTTATTGACACTGATATTGACCAATGACCATTTTGTTGTCTTTAGTTTGCATTCACAAGTTTCTTCATTATGATATATTTCCTTTTCTGAAAAAGGAAAAATTACGCATGAGTTATAGATGAGAAAATGTCACTTGGGCTACAATTCATTGACACGCCACTAACTTGCTTTTAGAATAGATAAAATAGAGACTTTTGTTAATGTTGTTCCCTCTTAAAATTTGCTTGCTGCCTTGATTTCGATCCACTTGCATCTGCTAATTAGTGAAGATAAAACAGTGAGCATTCGTCTCATCACTAATCCTACATGTGCAGGGAAACCCCATAGTTTAGGAGGAGAGTATGAAAGATAATTTATGGTTAAAGCTATTCTACTATAGTCATTCTTATGCCTAAAGTTCAAACTTACACCTATTTTCTTTTTTTCTATGGCAAGTTTTTGAGAGAAAAGAACTAGAATTTTTACTTCTCCAAACTCATACAATTCCTAACCATGGTCTGATTACGAAGTTATTAGTTGACATGTATAGTTTGACAAATTAAGTCAACATTAATGCAGTGTTTTTAAATAACCTCAATTTAATAGACATTAATTATTTCTACCAAATTGAAAAAGATAGAAGCAGGGAAGGAAGATCATTACAAAAAAAAATGTTAATCAATGATCAATGAAACAGAGATGCACAAATGATAGCAAAGGTTTGTGTAGTATGATAACAATGGTCTGTACAGTTTTATAACATGAATGTCAAACTAAATTTAAATTCTGTTTTTGCTATAAAAGATAATAAAGATAATCCAACCCTACATAATGAAATTAAATGGTTATATTCTTATATTAATTTCATGGAATTGAGAGAGCAAGCAACAGAAATTAGTTCTCTTGATATTGTAAAGCTGATATAGATATCGAGAAACAAGATCAATTGAATTGCACACCATACAATTAACACCGTATCATTCCTTCTATCACTCACAAGCTTTCTAGGGTATAATTCTGAGTACCACTCTTAGAATTAGCATATATTTATTGGAAAATTAACTAGCTTGCTTAGCTATTAACAAATAGTGAAATCATATCACTTTTATCTGTTAAAATAAGATGAAAAAGATTCTTATCCCGCGAAATTTTCTGTATCATAATATATCTTGCATACATCCATATATACAGTTGAGGCATAAATGTGATTGTACGTATACTACGCTTCTACAAGTGCTAGTAAGTGTATGTATACTGTATACCCACACTCTAAGCTCAATCATGCCATTCTTGAATTGTTGAAAGGACGAGCTATCGATCGAAGAGGACTACAACCACTAAGACCATCACTTATTTCTTCTTTTACTACCTCTACTCAGGAAACTTGTGAGGTTATATGTATCTGCAGTAGTCAACCAAGAAATGAAGGTTTTTTCCCCTCTTCTTCTACATCCTCTTCAAGTGCCCTAAAAACCGAAAGTTTTGGTTTCTGATGTAGGTCTAACGTGCATCAATGATGATGGTTGTGCATTAATATCCCACGTACTATTAGGTCTATGCCCACAATTTGATACAAGCTGGGTTGTCTCATTTAAACGTCTTGTTCCAATCATAGAAGTGCACCGTGAGGCGCAACTGATCATTTACTGCTCTGTATCAATGTATGCATTCCATCTATTGCCATTACCATGGATCGTCATCGCCACTATATATATGCATCCATGAATCATGACAATTTTGATACTTGAATTAGTTGTGTTATTCTGTTCAACGTATACATTATTATAGCTAGCTACTTATGTGATAATAACGTAATATATCCTCGTATATGTACATTATACCTATGTTCTTGTTATTAGAGGTTCCATATATATCACAGGCCCTTCGGGTTTGATATATGGGTAACAGAAACCCAAAACTAGTTTTTACTTGCAATTCATATTATTTGTTCTTATATTTTCTAATGATGATAACTTTTTTTTTTTTGGCTAATCGAAAAAATGAACATTTGCCAATATAAGAATTATGATAGAAGACCAAACTTGGAGATATAAAGTAGATACTATATGGTTGAAGATAGACTTGCGTGACTCTCCAACGCTTTAGCGGAATCTTAAAACGGATGTCCGTAGCTAGCTGATTCCAATGATAGGCTCCAATCCATTCTACTGTAAAACATTGAGTTCCGTTATGCATCCGCTACTTCTCCACCTCTCATCAAGTATCAAACCTCACCACCCATGGTTATATATAATCACCGCAAGTGTAGACTCGATTTGCGAGTTTAACCGCAATAATTAACAGAAGAAAAATTAAGTTTGCTTTTTATTTTTCGGTGTGAAATTTACATATTTACGTAGATTAGAAAAATATAATAATGATGATGCGATTAATTAAGTCGGTACAAATTTTAAATTTGGGTTATATTAGTTTTCTTCCTTTTTCCTTTTCCGATCACATTTAATTTTAATTATCTTTACCACTTTCAATGCCTTGTAAACTTACCGATCTTATAACTCTTTTTAGAGGTTCATTACGTACACACTTTCTGATTGCGTTGAATTACTGGACACACTTCATATCTACCAACTTTATGTCAGTACAGCTTACATAAAAGTCCACTAGTAATAATATTCACCAAGAGTTATCCTTGTATCTTTTAACAAATCCTTTTTTGTGTTCAGTGATTCAAAGAAAACTGGGTCTAATCAAATTCGTCTGCTTGAGCTTTGGATTTTCTTTTTACTTTAATATTGTTAAAATTGAATCTAATTAAATCAACAAAATGTTA
Organism: Erythroxylum plowmanianum; assembly: GCA_025531925.1. Taxonomy (NCBI): domain Eukaryota; kingdom Viridiplantae; phylum Streptophyta; class Magnoliopsida; order Malpighiales; family Erythroxylaceae; genus Erythroxylum; species Erythroxylum plowmanianum. The sequence goes on from JANVCQ010000231.1 coordinate 36,348,529, forward strand.
TTAGATATTGTCCAACTCAAGAGTCAATATTAATGTTTTAAAAATCAAATCAGACATCAAATTAATCAAAAATTTAAAAATTTAAAAGTTCAATCAATATTATAAAACCACACATTCGAGAATAAATGCTTGTGAACTGATACCTTTAGATTTCAAGTAAGGCCTTATAGATACTGATTTTGTTTTGGTTTGGGCTTCCAAGGGTTAAAAATCATCCTTATTACATGATCTTATCATTATACAAGGTAATGGTTTAGGATCTTCATTGGGGAGTAAAGGCACTACTTTTTAACTACTGACAGATTCCTTGGTTGAGGCTGGGGATTCCGAAGACCAATCTAAGATCTTGAGTTAATCATCTTTATCATAACTAGAATGTATATATCTTCGTTTGTGGTTAGCATGAAGATTTTGACCTTTGACTCGGTTCTTCTTGCCTCCGAGGGATGTCATTATCATCACTATTAGAATCATTATCCATCCATCAATCACAATTAGAACCGCATATAAATAGACTAATAATAAATTTAATAGTTTAAACTAAGATTAAATTTAATATAAAATTCAAAATGATAAAAAATAAATTTTATATTTCTTTATTATCGTTTAGTTAAAAATTCGTAAAAGTCGAAGTATATTTAAAAAATTTAATAAAAATGACTATAATGTTATTTTAACTTCTTTTTAATCTCTTTTAAAACATTCTTTTTTATAATTTAAATATTATTTTTAACACATTCTTAAATTTTCTTAAGTAAAATCACTTATATATATTAATTAATAATTCAATTTATTAAACAAATTCATGAAGAAATAATTAGATTTTAACAATAATCATTTTAAATTTTAAATTAAAATATAAAGAGATAAATAGAAAACCTAAATTTTGATAAATATAGTTTATTAGTGTGATTAAATAAATTTAGTATTTTTAAAGAAAAATAATAATTTATTTTTAAAAATAATAATTTGTTTTTAAAAATAATAATTTATTTTTAAATTTAAATTTAAATTTTAAAAATATATTTTATTAATTAGATTCTATGATAGATTTGAAAAGAAAAAATTCATTAAAATTAAAAAAAAATGTAAAAAGTCGAGTTACAACGACAACATGCTGGCCCCATATCCTTAAATGTACTGATAGATTCTCAAAGTACCCCAACTGCTCAAATGTGCTTACTTATGGGTGATTTTTCAAGAAATTTGATCGATTTTTTTTTAAGAAACTGTGGCCGATTTTTTCTTACAGAGGTTATAAATACAAATCAAATTATTAGAATTTTAATATGGATAGAATGTAGAGCCCAGTTAAGTCAATAATTGCTAAAATGACTAGAATTAGTCATTTAGATAATTGACCCTTATCACTTATAAATCCTTTAACAATTTCATGTTTAGTCAATATGAGATATTTTAATACTCCCCTTCAAGTATAACTGGGACTAAGCATCCAGTTGTCACCTAAAATAAACGCAGTGATAACCAGACCGAGCCACTAAGACTAGACATCCAAACAAATAATCGAGAAATTAATAATTCATACCAAATTTACTTTGATACCATATTAGAATTTTTAATATAGGTAGAGTATAGAGTCCATTAACAATAATTGAGTTTGGGTCAACTATTGTCAAAATGACTAGAACTAATCATTTGAATAATTGGCCTTTACCACTTATAAACATTTTAACAATTTCATGTTTAGTCAAAATGAGATACTCTAAATCACTCTCCTTCAAGTATATTGGGACTGAACATCCAGTTGTCACTTGAAATAAACTTAACGGTGATCGGAACGGACTGTTGGGACTGAACATTCAGACGAATAATCAGGAAATTAATAATCCGGACTAAACTTGCTCTGATACCATATTAAAATTTTTAATCTAGGTAAAAAGTAAATGAACAAGAATTAAGTTTGGATCAACTATTGCCAAAATGATTAGGACTAGATATTTGTATAATTGACCCTTACTATTTATAAACCCTTTAACAATTTCAATATAAAATACTCTTATACAAACTAAAATTCAGACCATTTCGTATTTATTCTAGACCAATCGGTAGGTCCAGTCTAATTTTTCAATCATTTGTCAATAGCAATGGAGTCTCCTAAAACTAATATATGGCTTGGCAAAACAATCCAATCTTATTGTGGTTCTCACCATTTCCATACATCAAGTTAACAAAGGATTCTTTTATTAGGACAAACAAATTTTGATGGTAAATGACGTACGATTGATAGGTTAGGGCAACATACTATACACAGTCAAGAAAAGAAAAAAAAGCAAGCTTTTCCTTCTTGTTAAGTAACGCATATTTTTTTAATATGGAAACTTAACAAAACAAATTACACAACTAGTCTAAGGAAACAGATCCTCGATAAATCCTCTAAAAAGATAATGTGAACCCTTATAAGTGTGGTATTAAAATAAGTGACTCCTATATCAAAGTGACCTGCATAGTTAGCAAACCAATCGATGCATCTGTTACTCTCTTGATATATGTGACAATGAACAACAGTCCAGTTCATATTGAACAATTCTTTAATGTCCATTACTATAAGATTGAGAGTCCTGGCTCGGTGATTCGGGAAAGTGAGGATATCGATCACCGCTTTAGAATTCACTTCAAGTTCGATCCATCAGTATCCTAACTTTCAGGCAGTATAAACTCCCCATAGTTCCGCGGTTACTAGTGAGCACCAGCCAAGATTTTGTATGAACCCTCCCTGCCAGTTACTTGCACTGTCTCGAAGAAGTCCACCTACCGTGACTGAGGACGAGGACCGTTTGCATGCTCCATCAGTGTTTAATTTGATTCAGCCAGTGAAAGTTTGCTCCATCCGATAAGAAGTTCCTGTCGAGAGCGAGGACTGATTGTATTCGCTCTACTTTGCCACACTGCTAAATGATGAAACAGACCTGCATAAGACAAAATATGAGAAATTGGTGAGGATAGCCAATTGAACTATTCATCGAAGAAGGTCATATTTCTCCATCGTCATAGAAACCAATAGGTAATGCCAAAAAGAGTCGACCGCTCATATCCAAATGCACTGGAACAAGGTCAGATATGTATTGTAATGTGTAAATAAGAAAAGAAAATAAAAATAATGAGAAGTTCTATAACATTCAATAAGGTGGATTAAGCAAGGCATCAAATACAATGAAAGTTATTTGCTTGGTTCCTATTTGTTAAGTTTCAAACAGTAAATAATAGAGTGGCTGTGGTCAATTATTTGATCGTTCGTATTTGTTGTCTCTAAATTTTTAAAGAAGTAAAAATAGTGTCACTTATTATATATTGGTGTTATAGTAATCTGTACGTTCGCAGAGCAGCAACTGTGTCTTTATTATCGTTAAAAATGATTAAACTGCTTTAGCACAACGAATAATAATTTAATCAACTCATGTAAGTTAGCAAAGCAAATCTTTTGTTTCATTATTCTATGCCTATTTTATTTTTATTTTATTTTATAAAAATCTGTTCATCAATGCTTACTTTATTTTATAAAAATCTATTCATTAAATAAATAAGACCTAAAAAATATACGGATAAAATTGCCTGAAAACAAAGGCACCTAATGATTTCCCCTTTATGGGCCTTTAAATGAGACGCCGAATGATTTGTTAAGGGACCAGGAAATAGCGGGGCATCGACTTCAAACTCGTACGCGCGTAATTCTAGGCAGTGAAGATTAACCGAAGGAGGATCGTACAGGGTTAGAAGACTTGTAAAACTAGAGAACTCAAATGGGATTTGAGGAATTGACCGAAACTCCTAAAAGACAAAAGAACGAAAAAAGGAAACAAAGCAAGAACACAATAAAAAGCTTATGTAAGCCTCGATTTCATCAAGCACATTAATTTCATCCCACAAATTAAGATTACTTGGCCTATTTGGTCTCTTGGTTCAACCCAGTCTAATAAGCTACTATACTTTTTGTGGAGTATTCGCTCATATTAAAGAGAGCCACTTAAGACCTGTTTAGTTAGATGTTAATTAATAGAATAGAATATAACATGATGGAATATTTTATAATAGAATAGAATGTAATATAATGAAAATTTATTTAGAAAGAATGTAAGGATTCATAATATAATATAGAGAAATATTATTTAGAAGATGGATGTAATGAAATGTAATATATAATAAATGATTATTATATCTCTGATATTAAAATGGTTATTACAGAAAGTTTAACGTTATGATTTTAAAACAGAAATCATGTCCAATTAAAAAGTCATGATTTAAGTCATAATCATGATAAATAATTTTTAATATATTTTCTGTTTTAAAATAATACAAATTTTAATAAAAGTTTTATTATTTTATTATTAATTATATACAATTTATTATTAATTATATAAAATTATTATTATTAGTTATTTAATGAATTTTATTTTATTCTATTATATGTGATTTATATTTAAAAATAATTTATTTATATTTTCATTTATAAAACAATATATACAAACAATTAAAGAATTATATATATATTTGGAACAAGTTCGGCAACATATCGAAAAATCTTAATCTATCTTCTATCTAATGAATGGAGAGTCCGTTTTGAAATCGTCCACCCTGCAACGACCCCCGAATATATGCTTCAACAGGAATTACACAACGGTAGATTGTTACAATAGAAATCTCTGGTAAAATGCTTGCCTATAACCCAACAGATAAATTACGTAGTGGATTTGAGGGATTGGCGACTTACCCATTCAGTGACTTTGGCATCAGATGTTCTCCCAAAAAAGGAGACTATTTGAGTCAGGTGAATTCAATAATAGACGTCTATTGGCATTCCAGCCTTCCTTTTCCTTTCAGGGCCTACCCGAAAGAGAATTCAGTACTTCTTGGTCGTGAATATCTGAATAGGATGGACCACCCTGTGGATATCTTTACTTCGGAACAAAACAATTTGAATTAGGGCCGGTCAACTGGAATGTCTATTATCCATATAGGTGATCTTCCAATTGAGAAGACCTATCGACCTGAGATGAAGAGAAGGGTCTATCTATTTTATTTGGATATTCATTTAGTTATTTAGTTAAACCAATCATTTGTCATGCTTAGTATCTAGTCAAGTTGTATGCTATTAGACTAAAAAAAGCTATTGATACATTCTATGACAGTTAAATATGACAATAGTGACAAAATCACACCATTTTCTAAGTTAGATTAAAACAAAAAGAAGGGATAAATTCAACTCGTATTTTTACCAATATATACTATGACTCGAAATACGGTACAAGTAATTTCAAAACTAAAAATCTAGTATAAAAACTATAAAGAAATGGACTTTTCACAATTTTCTTTTGATCATACGTTGATCTGAAGAATTGCCAACAATTTTTTTTCTTTTTAAAAACTTGAAACCCACAGATCTAGAAATTTATTTCGGACAATTGAACCTTCTCAAACTGTTTCTTTTTAAGAACTAAAAAGATTTGTTCCAAAATAACATATGCCAAAAAGAGCAAAAGACCTTGGACACGTAATGAGTCTTAAAGTACTCTTTTCGCATCCCCTGACCAAATCCACCCACATTAGGGTTACTCGTCAATGGTTGATCAAGTTTGATAACTCAGATATTGTTATTCTGATTAGCTTGTTGTTTGGATTTAAATAGGTATAGATAGGATCGATGTAGATACAGTATTAAACAGAATTTATTGATTGTAATATCGAATTCAATTAAAATATTGTAATTTTCTATTCTTTTCTAAGTTGAGAGAATTGAAGGATTTTTGAGTGGGGGAATCTCTAAGTTTAAAGAATGGTTTTGGGTCTTCGAGATCCTTTTGATGACCTATGTTGTGTTGATGGGATAAACTGCTCAACCAGTTTTTCCATTAATTCATTACAAAATTGTTCCAATTTTTGTCTTTTAATTCAAACGAAAATAGCCCTTGGATTCCTATTTTTTTAATTTTATTTTTAAGAAATCTGTGATATTGAAGGACAGATCTTAATTTATATAAGTTAATAACTTGGATTTGTGATAATTTATAAAAAACGTACGCTTGTGATAAGGAGGATACATTACAGAAAATCTCTGAATTTTTATTAATAACGTAAATATTAAGTGATTTTTTGATAATCAAAAAATCACTTAGATTTTGATTTGTTTTATCAATTCTTTTGAAATTTTCTTTATTATTGGAAATGTATTTATTAATAATTTTTATTGTTGATTCTAGAAAAAGTTGTGTATTGATACGCAGAATTATGATGGTACCTAAAAAGATATCTATGTATATCTTTTCATAAAGAACTCCCATTGGCGAGTAAAAATAGAACATGAAATCGTAAACTCCCAAGTAGTGGGAGGAGTCCGGGGCTGAGTCGGCGACTCATAAGCAGTGGCTTGGTTAAGGGTACCCACTGGAGCCGTAGCGCAAGCGAGTCTTTATACGGCAATTGTCACTGCTTATGGACTCGAACTTGGGTGATCTATCCATGACCAAGATGAAGCTATGGTGAAACTAAATGGAGGTTCAAACCGACTGATGTTGGAGAATCATCAAATGAGTTGTGGTTAGGGGTGAAATGCCACTCAAACCTAGAGCTAGTTGGTTCTCCCCGAAATGTATTGAGGCGCAGCAATTGACTGGACATCTAGGGGTAAAGCTAGGTGGGAAAGTAAAATTAATCATTGTTCATACATTGACTTCTCCGGTATGAAATGAACCACTTCAAATAAGTTCATTGCTTCGGCCCAGAATACGATTAATCCAGCATGGGCTACATGAGCTCTCAATAGTTTACAGGATATAATATGAATCATCTAAAAAATAAATGTATTCGTTTTGTAGCAGAGCTATTACAAGATCAGTTTGGGCTGGCTCTGGTTCGTTTAGAAAATGTGGTTAGAGAAACTATATGTGGAGCAATTAGGCATAAATTGATACCCAATATCTTTACTATTCCTTTAGAGCGTATAGACTTTTTTTTGTCTATTGATGTGTATATTTATGTTTACTAAGTAGATTCTCTTGAGCAAGGCCTAAATTGCTAGGCACTAAACTAAAAAAGATTAGTTTCTTCGTTATTTGTAACAGTTCTTTACATGGGCGGTTGGAATATTTCTATGTATCAATATACAATCTTCATGAAAATTCATTCTTTGGAAAAAGAGAAGGTTCTGTCGGAACAATTAGTTTTTTCAGGTTACTTCGTCTTTGGATGCAAAAGATTCAAAGAAGGGGTTAACAGTTTGGACAATATATCCACATAAACCCTTTGTTGATTAAATGGATTAAAAGGAATTCCTATGGCTTTAATAAAAAATAAATAGTACCAAAACAAACATAGGAAAGAACATAGTATTGTCCGATTCATGAAGATAGGAAAAAAAATACTTTTAATGCTGAACGAATTACATTTGATCTAATCCTTGTTGTTTCTAGATTGTTTTGTTGTACAACAAAACAATTCAGGAAATAACATATTTCGTTGCATTATTGTCCATTCTTGACTAGGAATTATCTAAAATAATTTATTTTTGTACTTGATTTATAGAGTTATATTTATATAAATTTATATAAATATACTCTAATATACTCTATATATATATATATTCTCTATATATTATTCTAATATACTCTTTATATATATATTTTATATACTCTTATACATATAATGAATATATTTTTTTCATTAATAAAAATTTTATTAAAATTTTTTAAATTTATTATTAATTATATACGATTTGTTATTAGTAATATAAAAATATTATTTTTAGGGTAAGGAGAAATAATATAAAAATATTATTAATTATATACAATTTTTGTGGGCTGTAATAAATGAGTATGGGAAAAGGGGGTTAGGGTTAAAAGAAATAGTTGACATTAAGAAAAATTATTAAGGATATATTAGGTAGTATATATTTATTAGTTTACGTTCCATCTTAAGTCCTCTGAATCGGAGGTTTCTTATTTTCATTGCTTATGATGTAATAGAACGTAACATGAAATCCTCCGCTTCCATCTCATTCCATTCCATTTCATTATAAAATCTTCAATCAAATGATAGAAATGTGTTACGTTCCATTCTGTTTCATTACTAACCCTCCAACCAAGCAGGGTCTTAGTGATCGGTACATTAGTTCACACAAATCTGAATCAGTTATCAAGGACGAGTCACAAGTAGGGAAACTTGCACACATGGTTCTGGCCAGGCTTTCCTGAGATATTTAATAACCTTGCTTTTGCTTGTTACTAGCAAAGGTTAGAGTGGTCTGAATCTAATTTTGGCATATGATCCACTATCTACCTTTTTAATTGAGCGATCTCCTGCCTCTGTTTTAAAAGTTGGTTTGGATCCAAACCTGGAGGGGATTTGTCTATTAAGCATCGAAAAAGATGTTCCTCCATTCGACGTCGTAGGGCCACTTCTTTCTTCGACAATTTCGAGGTTTCGGTAGGATCTGGCTCAGGCTCAGGAGCTGGGGGGAGGTTGACATCTGGTTGGTTCTTTAGAAGAGCTTCCCTCGCCTCTAACATAAAGAGTAAGATTATCCATCTAACATCTTACCTCTATACCACCTGAGAAGAGGGGCCAAGGTCAGCCCCCTGGAGTTGAACATTCAATAGTACCCTCGTTTTAGGGCAGTTGAACGAACAACCTTTTATGATTCACTATTCCGAAAGGCTAGAGGGTTATGCTAAATCTTACATAAAAACTTTACCTTGCAACAACTTTGAGAGCAAATGGAGCATCCTCTTATGGGCATGTCTTCGATGCTATACCAGTGAAATTAGTTCCTTGACCGTAAGGCGGTAAAAAGGTTATTTTCAAGGGTAGCGAGTATTCCAAATTGCTTAATTGTGATATAATATAAGTTAAATTTATGACTTATATATTAAAATTAATAAAAAATTTAACTCAATTAAGATCTAGAGTATTATCATTACCATTTTAAGAACGTTAAAATTTAGCATTATATCATAAATAACGATAGTCTTTTTAAAAATATCATAGTTAATTTGTATCCTTTTCCTTCATATGGTGAATTCTTATTTCGTTGATAATAGGTTTAAGCTACAAATATGTCATTTAACTTCCAATGTCTTAATAGAAAGGCAAAAACAAAATCTCTTTGTAATTTAATTAATTTAAAATTTTTAATGTTTATTTAAAATTTTAATTTTTAAAGAAAATTCTTATACTTTTATTAAAAATAATAACAAAATGCATGACATAAATATCATACGTGAATCAATAAATTATTTAACGGTTTAATTTAGTTCATAATTTTGAAATAAATTAATAATTTATTATAATTATGTAAAATTATTAGTTTGATTATATTTAATTAGTTAAGGTTAGATAAAAAATTTGAATTAAACCGTCGTATTAAAAAATTTACTATTTAATATTCAATATTTATTTTAAAATTATAAAAAATCTTAAATTGTAACGAATTCAATAAAAATTGCATTTTTAAAATTTTCATATTACAAACTCCAAAAAGGAAAAAGAAAATACGTAAGAACAATAGTTCTAACAGGAAGACACCTTCCTATATGATTAGTTATACGTAAGCAGCCCGTAGGACGTAGCTCAGTTAGTTTTGGAGAGGCAGATTTGCGACAAGATGCAAGGTTCGAATCCTACTGTTTGCAGTGTGGGAGCAACATTCTTGAGCCCCTAGTGAGCTTTGAGGGTGAGCTCCTTGTAAGCCTGTGAGTTGTTCACCTCCCCCTTAACGGACCGCTGAGTACCTGATTTATATTCTCCCAGTTGCTTCGTCGGGCCGGAGTATGGGAGGCCCTTTGAGTTGGGGATTCAACGTTTTTGCGACAAAGTTAACGGTTAAGCATGCTAGAAAGTGAGAATCAAAATATATTCAGTTGGAAATAAATTATATTCAATTACAACTAATAGAAGTTAGTCTTTCTTGAAGGACTTCCTTTTTCCAGATTACTTATCTTTAAATCAAACTTTCGAATTGCCGGTTACTTCAATATCTCATGTTACTTGTCTATTCCTTGCTTGCCATCCTAGCACGTTTTCTTTCAAAAATTAAAAAATTAATAAAACAAACCATTAAAATATTTACCATTTACGACAAGCGTCTCTCATACGAGCAACTTAGTAATCTAACTATTCAATTTATTACAGAGCGCTTAGTTTGCATGAGAGAATAATAATAAGAATGAGAATGAATATAGTTAAGAATTAAAATAAATATTATCATTATAATTATGATAGTTGGTTAAAAGAAAGAAATGATTACCATTACCATTAACAATGGTTAGTCTGTAAAAAATATTAAAAAATAAAAATATATTATATTGTAATTAATTAATTACAATATATTAATTAATTGTAATTATATATTATATTTTAATTAATTAATAATATTTTAATTAACTATATTGTAATTTATTATTTTAAGTAATTAATTACAATATTTTAATTAATTAATGAATTATAATTTAATTAATTATATTGTAGTTAATTAGTTTTTAATAATATTTAATTAATTATATTGTAATTAATTAATTACAATATTTTAAT
>JANVCQ010000231.1:36369696-36390183 GCA_025531925.1 Erythroxylum plowmanianum
TTAAATTCAGTATGTATATATGAATGTAGCATGAAAATTTAAAAGAAAAACAAATAGTCCATTCATATTAAATAAGCTTATCTTAAATATAAAAAAAAAGGCGGGTAAATGGGTACCCGATGGGGGTCAAACCCCCAACGGATATGGGTATGGGGGTGCCAAAAAATCCCCGACGGAGATGGGGGCGGGTATGAGAGTGGGGGTGGGTTCATGGGACAGGTACGGGGGATGGCATACCCGCCCCATACCCGCCGCGTTGCCATCCCTAGTGTTAACCATCGTGAATCGTGATTGCCACAGCTTGAAGAAGATAAGATCGTGAGAAGGGTCGGGTTGTTAGTCTCCAAATGTGATGGCTATAAAGACAAAAGCGAGCGGTGGGTTACCGTGACCTTAAATGAATTGAAGAGAAGAGAGAGAGAGAGCCGACAAAGAGCATCTTTTGAGATATAAGAAATGCAAGGGTAGAGTAGAGAGATAAGAAGATAGGCCGTATTTGTAGATTTCTTCACGACTAGGTCAATTAAGTTTTAAATAATGATTCGTTAAATGAGTTTACTTTTAAGATCAAAACAATGGCAAAATTCTTAAAATTTAGTGTAAGTAGATCCGTTAATTACCTTAGATTTGTATGAAAATTGATTAATTCACTACTTCGGTTTTGTGAAGAATAAAAAGATAATATTACAAAAGGGGAACAGAAGGCAAGGCCAGCAGTATCTTCGGCGCTGCGCTCGTGCAGCGTGGAGCTTTTGTAGGGTTTTCTTCTGACTTTGTGTCAGCGCCACCCACGCGTCTTTTATCTCTTTGTTCTTTGGGAAGAGTTCTCCAATCGTCTTCATCATAAGTTTGAGTTTTGGTTAAGAATCAACAGATGACGATGATGTTGATGATCTGTATTTGTTATTATTTTGTGGTCAAAGTTCAAACCCTTCCAATTGTATCCTCCGCCATCCACCCACCCACCCACTTACTTACACCCTGTACTCCTGTGTGTTTGTGTCTTTGATTATCATTTATTCATTTCCTCCTTTTCTCTCTGTCTCAAACAGTTCCATGCTATCCATCAAGAGTTCTCATCCCACGTTCATGGTCATTGGCCAATGCTCTATTACATTATTGCTGGTTCTTTTTGTTTTGTTAAATAAAATTTCTGGGTTTTTCTTTTCTATGTTCATTACCATATATGTCATATACTGAGGAGCTCTTGCTTGCATAAACAAATGAAATCAAAACTTATTGTGAGCATAAATTTTGTTGATGAACTTAAATTCTTCAAACCTTTATTGTACTTGGTTGGCAAGGAATACTATAACCGAATTAAGGTTTAAGGTCAACAGAGAATCGACTGGAATAATTGTTAGTTGTTAAAATGAAATAATTAGTTATAAGCGTAGGAAGATAAATTAAATTATTCTTAAAAGTGATTGTACTCATGTGTCACAATAGTTGACTGTATACTTAATTACTGACTCTTTGGTTTAAACATAAAAGAGGTTTATTCACGCATTGTCGCTTGGCCAATTACAAGAATCAGATAAAAAAAATGTATGTGCACAACAGAAATCAGACATGAATTGTAATTGTATACATATATACTTTTGTTTATGTGGTTAAAGTTACTAACAAGTACTTAAAGACTCTTTTCTAAGTCGCCATGACCTCTCAATTTAATACTCTGCGTGAAATTATAACAAGTGATCTTTTCTGCTAATGTGATCACGATTTCCTTTTTATAATAAAATCTCTATGAATAAATATTCAACAAATTAGTAACCTTTTTGTATAATAAATTGATGGTATCAACTTGAGCTAACAAGTTAAATTAGTAATCAACATAAATAAATAAGGTAATACTCTTATAGAAAAACTTGAATAACTTTATAGTCTTGTTCATGTCACAAATTAATGCTTTGATAAAATTATAAATATGTATAATTGAATATGATAGTTCCTTAAATTATAATTACATTTAACATTTTTCTTATACATTAAAATTTATTTGGATCTCATCTATAATTTTGCTTAATTATATTCAAAACTTTTGGGATAAATTTCTTAAATTATAATAAATATAATGAATACTGAGACTCTCTATGATTTATATGCACTTTGTTAGGTTAATAAAATATAATTATAATCTAATTATTAAAATATGTTCATTAGTATTTATTCAACGAATAGATTTTATATTAATTTATCGTATTAATTCATATAATTTTTATTCTATATCTTATTAGATGTTAAGACAAAGTGTAAGGAGTAGAAAAGTATACTCATAAATATTCTCGAGAAATTAAGGTAAGTATCTATGCAATAGACCGGAAAGAAGGGGGAACTGACACGTGTTGTGATTATGAAGCATCTATTTATATTTGTCTTGATAAAAAAAAACGAAGAAGAGCAGAAAATCGAGCATATAAAGATGGGAACATTATGTATAATGTTAACAACTTGAGAAAAAGACATGGGAATTTCAGTGCTTTGTGGTGCATGTGGGACATGGAAAATTGAAGTTTTCCTCTCTTACACACGCACGGTACACAGTGCGCACACATGAACAAGTAACAAGACAGAGTCCGGTTTAAATGTGCCAGCTATCACTTTCGATCAGTCCTTCCGCTAGATCGGGTCTATGTATGAATAAAATATAGGCAGAAAGAGTTTAACTTTTGTGTTGCAGTTCACATCCTCCGGTTTGTTATTGATTGAACTTCGGTTCGGGTGAAACCCATGCAAGCCACGGCAAAGGTTCAAATTAAACGGTTATTGGATCGGATAATTTCTCTATGTTAACAAATCAATGAATTGTTAGGTTTCAGATATGCCTCAAGATCAGCTATGAATTCACGATTGCAATTACGTAATTACAACGAAAGAACAACTATTTCATAAAACAATTGTCTTCAGTAAGGGAAACTTAAAAAATTACAACTACAGTTACATAGCTGTATCTAAAATCTTGTGTAGTTAGAGACTCTAACAAAAGTGAGTTTAACTGGGCAGATCATCTTAATGAGTCATAATAATAAAAAGTGAATAAAGCAAACTTCATTAGTTAGTAGGGAAAGTTGAGGTACTTAATTAGATGGAAGCCCCATATTTTATGAGCTTAGAATTATAAATGGACATGAAGGGTAATGGAAGAAAGGAGTTCAGATCCTCTGCCCAATTTTATGGTGTCTTATTGTGTCCAGTGAATCTCAACCATTTATTTATGTGGATCTCGCGTGGGTCCTGCATAAATAAACGCGGGTCTCACATAAATAAATGGCTGAGATTTACTGGACACAATAAGACATCATAAAATTGGACAGAGGATCTTGTCTCGGAAGAAAGAGCCACCCAAAAAGAGAAACAGAGAGGAAAGTTGGATGGGCCAAGCAGAGATCAAAGGGTTTGAATCAAGAGATAAGGACCACAAGAGTTAGACACCTTTAATACATATTAATTAAACTTAGAATAATGACACCTTTAATACATATTAATTAAACTTAAAATAATACTCCTTCCTATTCAAAATAAAAGTCATTTTAAAAAAATGCACGCTTATTAAAAAAACTAATGAAATTATACATATACCCTTATTAATATTCCCATAAAGTTACCTCGTCCATTAATAAGAGAATGAGGTTATTAACAATAATATTATTATTGGAGTAATAATAATAATATACATGCACAATTAAACACAGACGCGGAGAGAGGGGGAGAGAGAGGGAGGGAGAGAGGGCGAGAACGTGGACTGCTGGAGGGGGGTCAAAAGAGAGAGCGGGTGGGAACCCATCCACCGCCCATTCACACGCAGACTCTTACCTAAACCGAACCCATCCAGCTCTTGATTAACCCAAACTCAAAGTTAACACGCACTTAGAAATACTCTGCACGCCAAAAAGGTATCAAACTAACCCTCAAAATTCGTACCAACGAAATCAAGAGAACAGAAGGAGCTATAACATCTCTCTACAGTCTACCTGCTCTGCTTATTTGTTGACTGAGTGTAAAGATGGTGAGTTCAGTTCATTATTTGGTAGTTGAAACCCTATTTCCACACATATTCTCTTTTGTCATTTCCGGTGAGGACTAGCTGAATTATATCCTAAACACCAAAGAGAGTAGAAGGAATATTCCGAGAAAAGCCAGAAACGAGAGAGCCCTAGTTACGATCTTCTTCTTCTTCTTATTATTGTACTGTGTTTATTTCCTTCCTCCTTCCACTGTCCTCTCCTTTTCTTCCTCTGAATCAACTTAACCCCTAATTGCTTGCTTCTTAGTTTGCCTTCTCATTTCTTAGTCTGTCGTTTGCTACTGGGTGTCCTCCTGCTCTTGTCAAGAGACCCAACAGTGGATTTCTTGGCTTATAATTGTAGTATTAAGACCAAGGCATAAAGTCAAAAGAAGGGAATCAAAAGAAAAAGGAAAAGAAGATCAAGAGAGATAGAGAGAGCTGAGCGAGAGAGAAGAAACTTGGAAGAAATGGATCCAGTAACGGCTCATGGCCATTCACTTCCACCTCCGTTCCACACCAGAGATTTTCAGTTACACCATCAACAACAAAAACATCAATTTCACCAACAACAGCAGCAACAGAACTCAGAAGACGAGCAAAGTGGCAGTAGCAGTGGCCTGAATAAACCCCAGAAACGTGAACGCGACGACAACAATAACAACAACAATGGTGAGGGCAAAGAGCTACTCACCACAGGCCCCGATGGAGAAATCACTAGAAGGCCACGAGGTAGGCCCGCTGGATCCAAGAACAAACCTAAGCCCCCAATCATCATCACCAGAGACAGTGCCAATGCTCTACGAACCCACCTAATGGAGGTCGCTGATGGTTGTGACATTGTTGAGAGTGTTGCCACATTTGCTAGAAGGAGACAAAGAGGGGTTTGTATCATGAGCGGAACTGGAACTGTCACAAATGTAACTCTCAGACAACCAGCTTCTCCAGGTGCAATTGTGTCCTTACATGGTAGATTTGAGATATTGTCGCTAGCCGGATCGTTTTTGCCACCGCCAGCGCCTCCTGCAGCTACAGGATTGACTATATACTTAGCTGGTGGACAAGGACAAGTGGTCGGAGGAAGTGTTGTGGGAACGCTTACCGCGTCCGGTCCAGTTGTGATTATGGCAGCTTCTTTCAGTAATGCTGCATATGAGAGGCTTCCTCTTGAAGAGGAGGATCTACAAATGCCTATGCAAGGTGGTGCAATAGGTTCTCCAGGAGCCATGGGGCAGCAGCAGCAGCAACAACAGCAGCAACAGCAACAGGTCATGTCTGAGCAAAATGCGCCAATGTTTCATGGATTACCACCCAATCTCCTCAATTCTATTCAGTTACCAGCCGAGGCTTATTGGGCTACTGGTCGTCCTCCTTACTAACTAAGACATCGATTCAAGGTTATGTTCATTACTTAGTCCAGCTTATACCCAAGAGGTAAAAAGACTTTGTAGGTAGGGAATTTCGGTTGTTGGTTGAGCATTTCAGGCTTTTGTATCTCTATTGTGTTCTTTGTTTGGCATTTGATAACGATGATAATTAGCTTTATATATGTGCCTGCTTGTTGATTGGAGGACAGTATACGATTTTAAGAGTCTTCTGATAATGTGTGATTTCATGTTAACAAGTGCTCCAAATCTATTTCAAATCAAGGAGCAGCATCTGAAAAGAGAAGCAGTAGCAATTGGTGTGAACTCTTTCTCGTCAAGTCTTTTGTATTTGTAGCTTTTAGAACTCCGAAACTACTCCACGCTCTTCTGTGAAAGTTTCCATTATAGTTTCAGCCAAGACTTTTTATCTTATATGAAGCCCTATACGGAAGCATACACTTTAATAGTCCTCCTCTCCCAAGTCCCATGTCAAGAAAATAATTTGCTCTATTCTTTTTCAATCTGAAGTGCATTCTAGCTTATTCATTTGCCCGTGAAGAGCAACCTTAAATCTCTTTCTTGAATAACATTATTAATTTCTCTTGCTTCCCCTTGATTTCTGTGAGTTCTAGCACTAGCCAGCAAAAGGGACAAAAATTATATGATGCTTAAAGTTGTTACTATATATAAATATATATATATAGCCAGCTTTTACCTTTGAACATCATTTGACCTTATCATCAGTTTCTCAATCCTCTCATATATATATTTGACCTTATCATCAGTTTCTCAATCCTCTCATATATATATATATATATGAGAGGATTGAGAAACTGATGATAAGGTCAAATATATATATGAGAGGATTGAGAAACTGATGATAAGGTCAAATGATGTTCAAAGGTAAAAGCTGGCTATATATATATATTTATATATAGTAACAACTTTAAGCATCATATAATTTTTGTCCCTTTTGCTGGCTAGTGCTAGAACTCACAGAAATCAAGGGGAAGCAAGAGAAATTAATAATGTTATTCAAGAAAGAGATTTAAGGTTGCTCTTCACGGGCAAATGAATAAGCTAGAATGCACTTCAGATTGAAAAAGAATAGAGCAAATTATTTTCTTGACATGGGACTTGGGAGAGGAGGACTATTAAAGTGTATGCTTCCGTATAGGGCTTCATATAAGATAAAAAGTCTTGGCTGAAACTATAATGGAAACTTTCACAGAAGAGCGTGGAGTAGTTTCGGAGTTCTAAAAGCTACAAATACAAAAGACTTGACGAGAAAGAGTTCACACCAATTGCTACTGCTTCTCTTTTCAGATGCTGCTCCTTGATTTGAAATAGATTTGGAGCACTTGTTAACATGAAATCACACATTATCAGAAGACTCTTAAAATCGTATACTGTCCTCCAATCAACAAGCAGGCACATATATAAAGCTAATTATCATCGTTATCAAATGCCAAACAAAGAACACAATAGAGATACAAAAGCCTGAAATGCTCAACCAACAACCGAAATTCCCTACCTACAAAGTCTTTTTACCTCTTGGGTATAAGCTGGACTAAGTAATGAACATAACCTTGAATCGATGTCTTAGTTAGTAAGGAGGACGACCAGTAGCCCAATAAGCCTCGGCTGGTAACTGAATAGAATTGAGGAGATTGGGTGGTAATCCATGAAACATTGGCGCATTTTGCTCAGACATGACCTGTTGCTGTTGCTGCTGTTGTTGCTGCTGCTGCTGCCCCATGGCTCCTGGAGAACCTATTGCACCACCTTGCATAGGCATTTGTAGATCCTCCTCTTCAAGAGGAAGCCTCTCATATGCAGCATTACTGAAAGAAGCTGCCATAATCACAACTGGACCGGACGCGGTAAGCGTTCCCACAACACTTCCTCCGACCACTTGTCCTTGTCCACCAGCTAAGTATATAGTCAATCCTGTAGCTGCAGGAGGCGCTGGCGGTGGCAAAAACGATCCGGCTAGCGACAATATCTCAAATCTACCATGTAAGGACACAATTGCACCTGGAGAAGCTGGTTGTCTGAGAGTTACATTTGTGACAGTTCCAGTTCCGCTCATGATACAAACCCCTCTTTGTCTCCTTCTAGCAAATGTGGCAACACTCTCAACAATGTCACAACCATCAGCGACCTCCATTAGGTGGGTTCGTAGAGCATTGGCACTGTCTCTGGTGATGATGATTGGGGGCTTAGGTTTGTTCTTGGATCCAGCGGGCCTACCTCGTGGCCTTCTAGTGATTTCTCCATCGGGGCCTGTGGTGAGTAGCTCTTTGCCCTCACCATTGTTGTTGTTATTGTTGTCGTCGCGTTCACGTTTCTGGGGTTTATTCAGGCCACTGCTACTGCCACTTTGCTCGTCTTCTGAGTTCTGTTGCTGCTGTTGTTGGTGAAATTGATGTTTTTGTTGTTGATGGTGTAACTGAAAATCTCTGGTGTGGAACGGAGGTGGAAGTGAATGGCCATGAGCCGTTACTGGATCCATTTCTTCCAAGTTTCTTCTCTCTCGCTCAGCTCTCTCTATCTCTCTTGATCTTCTTTTCCTTTTTCTTTTGATTCCCTTCTTTTGACTTTATGCCTTGGTCTTAATACTACAATTATAAGCCAAGAAATCCACTGTTGGGTCTCTTGACAAGAGCAGGAGGACACCCAGTAGCAAACGACAGACTAAGAAATGAGAAGGCAAACTAAGAAGCAAGCAATTAGGGGTTAAGTTGATTCAGAGGAAGAAAAGGAGAGGACAGTGGAAGGAGGAAGGAAATAAACACAGTACAATAATAAGAAGAAGAAGAAGATCGTAACTAGGGCTCTCTCGTTTCTGGCTTTTCTCGGAATATTCCTTCTACTCTCTTTGGTGTTTAGGATATAATTCAGCTAGTCCTCACCGGAAATGACAAAAGAGAATATGTGTGGAAATAGGGTTTCAACTACCAAATAATGAACTGAACTCACCATCTTTACACTCAGTCAACAAATAAGCAGAGCAGGTAGACTGTAGAGAGATGTTATAGCTCCTTCTGTTCTCTTGATTTCGTTGGTACGAATTTTGAGGGTTAGTTTGATACCTTTTTGGCGTGCAGAGTATTTCTAAGTGCGTGTTAACTTTGAGTTTGGGTTAATCAAGAGCTGGATGGGTTCGGTTTAGGTAAGAGTCTGCGTGTGAATGGGCGGTGGATGGGTTCCCACCCGCTCTCTCTTTTGACCCCCCTCCAGCAGTCCACGTTCTCGCCCTCTCTCCCTCCCTCTCTCTCCCCCTCTCTCCGCGTCTGTGTTTAATTGTGCATGTATATTATTATTATTACTCCAATAATAATATTATTGTTAATAACCTCATTCTCTTATTAATGGACGAGGTAACTTTATGGGAATATTAATAAGGGTATATGTATAATTTCATTAGTTTTTTTAATAAGCGTGCATTTTTTTAAAATGACTTTTATTTTGAATAGGAAGGAGTATTATTTTAAGTTTAATTAATATGTATTAAAGGTGTCATTATTCTAAGTTTAATTAATATGTATTAAAGGTGTCTAACTCTTGTGGTCCTTATCTCTTGATTCAAACCCTTTGATCTCTGCTTGGCCCATCCAACTTTCCTCTCTGTTTCTCTTTTTGGGTGGCTCTTTCTTCCGAGACAAGATCCTCTGTCCAATTTTATGATGTCTTATTGTGTCCAGTAAATCTCAGCCATTTATTTATGTGAGACCCGCGTTTATTTATGCAGGACCCACGCGAGATCCACATAAATAAATGGTTGAGATTCACTGGACACAATAAGACACCATAAAATTGGGCAGAGGATCTGAACTCCTTTCTTCCATTACCCTTCATGTCCATTTATAATTCTAAGCTCATAAAATATGGGGCTTCCATCTAATTAAGTACCTCAACTTTCCCTACTAACTAATGAAGTTTGCTTTATTCACTTTTTATTATTATGACTCATTAAGATGATCTGCCCAGTTAAACTCACTTTTGTTAGAGTCTCTAACTACACAAGATTTTAGATACAGCTATGTAACTGTAGTTGTAATTTTTTAAGTTTCCCTTACTGAAGACAATTGTTTTATGAAATAGTTGTTCTTTCGTTGTAATTACGTAATTGCAATCGTGAATTCATAGCTGATCTTGAGGCATATCTGAAACCTAACAATTCATTGATTTGTTAACATAGAGAAATTATCCGATCCAATAACCGTTTAATTTGAACCTTTGCCGTGGCTTGCATGGGTTTCACCCGAACCGAAGTTCAATCAATAACAAACCGGAGGATGTGAACTGCAACACAAAAGTTAAACTCTTTCTGCCTATATTTTATTCATACATAGACCCGATCTAGCGGAAGGACTGATCGAAAGTGATAGCTGGCACATTTAAACCGGACTCTGTCTTGTTACTTGTTCATGTGTGCGCACTGTGTACCGTGCGTGTGTAAGAGAGGAAAACTTCAATTTT
This sequence comes from Erythroxylum plowmanianum, assembly GCA_025531925.1. Classification (NCBI taxonomy): domain Eukaryota; kingdom Viridiplantae; phylum Streptophyta; class Magnoliopsida; order Malpighiales; family Erythroxylaceae; genus Erythroxylum; species Erythroxylum plowmanianum. The sequence goes on from JANVCQ010000231.1 coordinate 36,379,555, forward strand.
CCATGTCCCACATGCACCACAAAGCACTGAAATTCCCATGTCTTTTTCTCAAGTTGTTAACATTATACATAATGTTCCCATCTTTATATGCTCGATTTTCTGCTCTTCTTCGTTTTTTTTTATCAAGACAAATATAAATAGATGCTTCATAATCACAACACGTGTCAGTTCCCCCTTCTTTCCGGTCTATTGCATAGATACTTACCTTAATTTCTCGAGAATATTTATGAGTATACTTTTCTACTCCTTACACTTTGTCTTAACATCTAATAAGATATAGAATAAAAATTATATGAATTAATACGATAAATTAATATAAAATCTATTCGTTGAATAAATACTAATGAACATATTTTAATAATTAGATTATAATTATATTTTATTAACCTAACAAAGTGCATATAAATCATAGAGAGTCTCAGTATTCATTATATTTATTATAATTTAAGAAATTTATCCCAAAAGTTTTGAATATAATTAAGCAAAATTATAGATGAGATCCAAATAAATTTTAATGTATAAGAAAAATGTTAAATGTAATTATAATTTAAGGAACTATCATATTCAATTATACATATTTATAATTTTATCAAAGCATTAATTTGTGACATGAACAAGACTATAAAGTTATTCAAGTTTTTCTATAAGAGTATTACCTTATTTATTTATGTTGATTACTAATTTAACTTGTTAGCTCAAGTTGATACCATCAATTTATTATACAAAAAGGTTACTAATTTGTTGAATATTTATTCATAGAGATTTTATTATAAAAAGGAAATCGTGATCACATTAGCAGAAAAGATCACTTGTTATAATTTCACGCAGAGTATTAAATTGAGAGGTCATGGCGACTTAGAAAAGAGTCTTTAAGTACTTGTTAGTAACTTTAACCACATAAACAAAAGTATATATGTATACAATTACAATTCATGTCTGATTTCTGTTGTGCACATACATTTTTTTTATCTGATTCTTGTAATTGGCCAAGCGACAATGCGTGAATAAACCTCTTTTATGTTTAAACCAAAGAGTCAGTAATTAAGTATACAGTCAACTATTGTGACACATGAGTACAATCACTTTTAAGAATAATTTAATTTATCTTCCTACGCTTATAACTAATTATTTCATTTTAACAACTAACAATTATTCCAGTCGATTCTCTGTTGACCTTAAACCTTAATTCGGTTATAGTATTCCTTGCCAACCAAGTACAATAAAGGTTTGAAGAATTTAAGTTCATCAACAAAATTTATGCTCACAATAAGTTTTGATTTCATTTGTTTATGCAAGCAAGAGCTCCTCAGTATATGACATATATGGTAATGAACATAGAAAAGAAAAACCCAGAAATTTTATTTAACAAAACAAAAAGAACCAGCAATAATGTAATAGAGCATTGGCCAATGACCATGAACGTGGGATGAGAACTCTTGATGGATAGCATGGAACTGTTTGAGACAGAGAGAAAAGGAGGAAATGAATAAATGATAATCAAAGACACAAACACACAGGAGTACAGGGTGTAAGTAAGTGGGTGGGTGGGTGGATGGCGGAGGATACAATTGGAAGGGTTTGAACTTTGACCACAAAATAATAACAAATACAGATCATCAACATCATCGTCATCTGTTGATTCTTAACCAAAACTCAAACTTATGATGAAGACGATTGGAGAACTCTTCCCAAAGAACAAAGAGATAAAAGACGCGTGGGTGGCGCTGACACAAAGTCAGAAGAAAACCCTACAAAAGCTCCACGCTGCACGAGCGCAGCGCCGAAGATACTGCTGGCCTTGCCTTCTGTTCCCCTTTTGTAATATTATCTTTTTATTCTTCACAAAACCGAAGTAGTGAATTAATCAATTTTCATACAAATCTAAGGTAATTAACGGATCTACTTACACTAAATTTTAAGAATTTTGCCATTGTTTTGATCTTAAAAGTAAACTCATTTAACGAATCATTATTTAAAACTTAATTGACCTAGTCGTGAAGAAATCTACAAATACGGCCTATCTTCTTATCTCTCTACTCTACCCTTGCATTTCTTATATCTCAAAAGATGCTCTTTGTCGGCTCTCTCTCTCTCTTCTCTTCAATTCATTTAAGGTCACGGTAACCCACCGCTCGCTTTTGTCTTTATAGCCATCACATTTGGAGACTAACAACCCGACCCTTCTCACGATCTTATCTTCTTCAAGCTGTGGCAATCACGATTCACGATGGTTAACACTAGGGATGGCAACGCGGCGGGTATGGGGCGGGTATGCCATCCCCCGTACCTGTCCCATGAACCCACCCCCACTCTCATACCCGCCCCCATCTCCGTCGGGGATTTTTTGGCACCCCCATACCCATATCCGTTGGGGGTTTGACCCCCATCGGGTACCCATTTACCCGCCTTTTTTTTTATATTTAAGATAAGCTTATTTAATATGAATGGACTATTTGTTTTTCTTTTAAATTTTCATGCTACATTCATATATACATACTGAATTTAACATAAAAGAAACGAGTAAACAGAGATTATAAATTGATAGTTAGTACAAATCCAAGAGTGAATTAAAAAAAAAAGACAACAAATTAAAATAACATACATTAGTTTAACGGGTAAACGGGTAAACGGGTATGGGGGGTGGTATCTCCATACCCGCCCCAATATCCGACGAGTATTTTTGCTAACCCCCCATACCCGTCCCACGGGTAAAAAATTGCTCCCCATACCCACTCTTGTTCGGGTAATTTTATCGAGTACCCATTGAGTTCGGGTACAATTGCCATCCCTAATTAATACCTCCTCTTCTACATATGTTTGCGTCTTTCTTCTCAAGTTCAATTTGGATGTAACTTTCATTATTGTCGGGACACAAACACCTTATAAGATATTGTTAGTTTCTGTTTCTTCCTACTTTTTTTTTAATATAGTTTTAAGAAATTTATATGTACATTCCTAATTAACATGATGAGCTAGTCAAAGTCAATGCAACAGCAAGACTACATAGGTAGGCGGTCCATGAGTGCGGTTTATATATCTTGTCATAAGTTATGTAGGGGACTTATAATATCATTATTGTTAAATCATTTACCTACCATTGGTCAACTAATATTCATGTTAAACTGCGTTCTGATGTGACAAACATTATGAATATATACCAATAATAGCTCTATTATTTTCCAAATTATTGGGTCTGAAAATAAACAGTTCATTCATGAACCCAAAAAAAAGGAGTATATAGTAGATTATGGTAATCTTAGTACTTTGTGAGGTAATCCTTTGATGCATTGGAAGAAAACGCAAAGGAACTTCAGTTATGTTTGTCCATATCCAATTATTGTGAATTTTTCAAATTAATCTAATCTCATTTTGTCCAGTTCAAGAAGGTGGAACCATGAAAGGCGTTTCTTTTAAGCTTAAAATAATATAAAATTTGCAACAATCAAAGGCATAGACCTAATGTTTGTCCAACTCCAAGGATTTGAACACGTACTGGTATGGGAAAGCAGCCAAAACTTGAACAAATCATTGACCTGGAACACTCAAAAATTGCTGCCGTATTATCCACAAACATCGATCTCAAAATTTTTGATGGAAAACCTAACTTAAATGATGAATTTATCTAACAAGCCATACATGTAGGGTTCCATATATCGCCATTGGCCCATCATTCAGTCTCTTTTCCTTGAAATTTGTAACTTTCCTCAGTAAGTTGGGTTCATGGCTCATATCATGTCATTATCATGTAATCCAGGAATGAAAGAGGGAATGGAAATTACGTTGTCAATTCCAATCTCATTGATGTTGACTTTAACACAAACATTAGGACAAGAACATGTAGTGCAACGGCTTTCCTTTGACTTTTTTTCCCCTTCTTATTTGCAAATAATGTATAAGGTACAACGAGGATTGATTTTATCTCTCATCTAATTTATTTTTAGATCAATTCATTAATATAGACCGTTTCAAAGAAGGAGAACTGTTTAATTTCCCACTTTGACTTGGAACCTAATATTCCACGGCATAGTCACCTTTTATCAGCTTTACATGTTTGTACATGTGCATAATAGTTGAATCAAGGGATCTCCTAAATGCAACTATTCCTATATAGAACACGTGCCACTGTTTTTGTCCTTCTTGCTAGGTCAGATGGCCTTACATAGGTTTGCTGGGAAACAAACACACCTTAAAACATAAATATGTGTACGGTTGAATATATACCAACTTTATCAATCGTGGGTCACCACCTCTTGTTTAATTAGGTGATACATGTGTCATTTTGCGCGTTCCTCTAAGTGGTTGAATTAGTAAGCATAAAATGACAATAGATTGACGACTTAAAGCTAACTACTCTTCTTGTTTAGATGCTATAGGTACGGGAGTACACACCTGAAAATTGAGGGCTTTCCCACCACAGAATTTTGGCAAGAGAAAGTTCTAAAATGCATCCTTTTAGATGACTTTGGTTAAACTACTAATGGGTTTTGATCCCCTATGAAGGAATACGTGATAGGTCACTTAACTGGTTTCTGGATTTAATCGACTCAAATCCATCTCTTATGCAACTAGCCGTGAGCATATTTTACGACAATTGACAAAGCCTGTATTGAAATAAAGAAACAGAGGTTATGTTTGCTTTTAGAATCAAAGTCAAAGTATTAAATTTAGACTTTTAGTATGTAGAGCTATAATAAATTTGTAATACAATAATATCTTAATAAAAGTTTCACTAAAATGAGAAATTTTAAGAGGTAAAAAACTTTATTCTTAATTGATAGAGATATTATTTTTGATATAATAAATAATTTATAATAATTAAGTAAAAACTGAAATGTTCACATTCTTTTACAATAAGAACAAAGGTTCATAAAAAATAATTAGATTTTAAAATTTTTATTTTGTATATGAAACAAGTTAAGAAATTAAATTAATAATTTCAATTTCGGTTACAAACTTCCATTAATTAACGTGAAAGTGGTAATCCAGGTTAATGTATAGGATAATCTGTTTATGATATCGTCATCTAATTTTCGTAACGTGGAATAAATTTGAAATCAAGAGCCTTAAGAACTTTACCAATCTACAAGGTGGATGGCTAGTTGAACTCACAAGAGTCAAGACCAAGGCTAGCTATTAATTAATAAGCTCGTTAGAAGACAAATGGCCTTTCCTCCTTCGCATCCGACCAAAGGGCCATTCTTTCATGCATCAAAGTGGTCTCAATTCCCAAACAACGTAGATGTTACGGACTCTCAAGAAACTGTTCTTATGTATTAAATTCATAAACTGGTCACTAATTATCCAAACCTCGTATTATTGACGTTAAAACTGGGTATGCACGCGTAACAACACAAAATACTTAAGACACGCAGATACGTATGTATTTGGGTGTCAAATCCGTATATAGTTTTCTGAATTGGTCATTTCTCGTGATCTTGACTTGACTCTTTTTAAGGGATGAAAATTAAAAAGAGAAGGTTTGAACTTGGGAAGGGATTAGAGATTCTGGGGAAAAATATTGGTCAACTATGTTTTTTATCCAGACAAGCACTTGCACAGAAAATGCCAAATGATAATGTAGTTTAATTACATTGACATGGGTTTTATAGTTGGGGTTTTCAAGAATGACAGGCGCTTACCTTGAGATAGAAGGGATTGGTGGAAGATGATGAAAATTGAGAAACTCCCACAGACTTTAATTCTAGTTCCCAAACGCCAATATTTAGTGTTTGTTTAGTATCTGATTCAATATGTCCATTTCCTTAAACTAATCAACCCCATTACCAGCTACTGTTATAAAGAATCATATCTTAATCAAGTCCCATCTCGATTAAACAATTCAATCCCATGTGAATGGCACCTATTGCCTCGAATCTGGATTCTTGTGGGCACGTTTCTGCTTTCTTACAAGTCGATCTCCTCCAAGTTCAAGAATGTTGTTTCCCATTTTGCTTACTACATCCAAGACGCTTCAAGAGTGACCCTGGCACATGTGGACTAGCTAACTACTTAATTACATTTACATGGATTAAGACTTGCATTAAAGACTAAGCAAACGACAAAAGGGCGAGTCCACGTGATTGAGGGTTATCAATGAGGAATCTCGTTTCGTTTGTCATTTATCTACCTGCTGGATCCAATGTTAATTAACCTAGTTAGACGGAACACTATTTCAAAGTCCGATTTCACATTTGAGTTTGTCTTCATTGCTTCCGCAAAGCTTGACTTCTTGTGTTCTGGTTGTAGATTCAAGAAGAAACAACTTGGGGTGGACTCCTTTTTTAATAAACTAAAAATAAAGATCTGTAATATTTTCTTGTGTCACTATATCAAAAATCCAAACTAATATCATAATAAATATAAAAACAAATTGCAGCAAGCGTATTTCATCAATTTTCTTTTCAACTTTCTACTAATTTGCTGTACAATATTTACAATTGCAATCAAAATATTACAGCTTATTTTTGGGAACTGGTGTGACAGTTATTTATAATTATAATCTCACCAAGTGTAAATCTTTCAGTGTCTCACAACCACAATTTTGAATTCAGTGTGCTATTTAAAACTTTGATGATATATCCATAATCTGCTTTTCATGATGATTTCAGCTACAGTAATCTCTGGTCAGAACATCTTAGGCAAATGTCGGGAGATTATATAGATCACTAATAAGATTATATAGAACACCATCAGTCTCATTATAAAGATCACTAATAAGATCTTAGGCTCTTTTCCTATTTTGGAGAGATTGAGCTTTCAAATGTAATAATATATCAACGTTTTATAACTTATCTGCAGATTCCCCTGAACTTTATCTCAGACATAAGTATGGTAAATGTGAGGTTTCATATATAGATGTAAAGGGCGCTATTAGGGATGGCAGTGGATTTTTAACCCGATTAATATTCGCACTATCCGACCCAACGGATTTGGATATGGGTAGTAAATCGTAAAAACCGATGGATATGAATATGGATATGGGTTGAGTCATAAAAAATTGATATGGATATGGGTAGAGTAAAACTCGAACCATGGATACCCATATCCTACCCATTTTTTATTAACTCTATTTTTTCTATTTTTTCTTGAATATTTATGGTTAAATATAATAATATATTAAAGTTTTATAAGAAGAAACAACTTTAAAATCTCCACTTTACTCCTCAGTACTCACATTTTTCATCATATTTTATTTTCTTATATGATGATAACAATACAAATGATATGGAAATGGAGTTTTGAATGTTGTGGAGTTCACGCAAAGACAATTTGAAGCTTTAGTTATTTCAATCTTTGTTCCAGTTGTAAATTATAAAAAATGTATGTTGTCTTTGTACTAGACATTATGATTTTTATTATTTCAATTTTATGATTTTTTAATACATACAAATCAAAATCTTGACTTATTATTATTAAAATAATTTTGATTTGGAGCGTTTGCAAAATTCTACTCTTTATATTTTCTATTTAGAAGTTATATTTTTATGTGCTATACAACCCGATGGATATCCAAAAACTCGAACAACCCAATAGATTTGGATATGGATAGTAAATCGTAAAAACCGATGAATATGAATATGGATATGAGTTGAGTCATAAAAAATGGATATGAATATGAGTAGAGTAAAACTCGAACTAAACCCTACCCATTGCCATCCCTAGGCGCTATGCTCCTTGCTGAGATTGTGAGCTAGTTTATTTGACCTGTTAAAAATAGTAAAACGGCACCCTAACCTTGCAGATACAATAAAGAATACCATAACTGTATGTAGATGCAATCATGCAGCATGCCGTTCTCTTGTAGGATAGGATTATTAGGTGGAGCGATAGGAACATTTTAACTAAATTTTGAGTAAAATTAATTTAATAATTTGAATATTTACTAATTAATTACAAGTGAGTAAGAATTTTTTTTTTTTGTTATTAGAGGAAAGGAGGCGGCTTATTATATTGACTTTAATAGCTTCTATGAGTTCAAATTTTCAAATTCTTTATTAGTTTATTGTTAAATTTATACCCCATTTTCTGATCCAAATGTGGTATACAACCCAAATACTAGGTTGTTATTTTACCAAAAAAGAACAATTAGGTTGTTAATAAATTAACAGGATTGTTTGCCCAAACACAAGTTACCTAATTCATGATTGGCAACCTTGTTGTGTCTCTGATGTGATCATAGGTGTTGATAGAAATTTGTACTTTAAAAAGCTGTCATGTGTAGACAACAATTTATTGGTGGAACAAGAAGTACATTATTGTATGGTAAATTCTACAAACAACAATTGGAACTTGAGCTCGTTAATTAAAGTAAGTAGTCAGTCATCATATAATTATCCGAAAGATTGCATGGCTATTAACATATATCACTGTACGGACACAAAAATATATATCGAGACGTATAGCTTATGATGACTTTGAGGCAACGCATTACATATCTTCTGGAGTTATTAAATTGCCGCAGTTACTTATATATTCTTTATCTAACAGAAAGTGGCTTGGTTTTGAGTTTGATATGCTGATTAACAAATAGAAAACGGACCTAAAGAGTACTCGAGTACATATAATAGATTATAGTTGAGCTGCCGAGACATAAACAAGAAAAAAAAGGATTAATAAACAGAATCAATTACTGGATAATGTTGTTTCTGCTTGAAGCAAGAAAAATATTTGCGAGTGTCACATATGTTGGGACTAATTATTTAGACGCTTGGTAAGTATTCTTCCAATCTTGTTGGAGTGTATGTTAATAAAGTACCAAATCCTTACAAATCAAAAAGATCCACATCAAGGAATATAAAAGATTAAGCCTACCACAAAAGAAATTGTTTTAACTGTCTATCCTATTTCCTAAGTAAATAAATAATAATACATTGGAGTTATTTATTTAATGGCTCCAAATCACTTACCGTGAATTAAAGAATGTTTTCCCACAAGCAGGCCTTTCCCGTCAACGAGTAATATCTACAAAACAAATTAACTTCAAGTTTAGCTGAAGTTTGGTGAATTGTGGAAACCAGTACTATAGAAAACTATGGAATGGAGTGATCGATGGCTAAGATATTAACGACCTATGAAACTCGATTGGTTGTTTGGTACGTAATCCATATACTAATATACTATGATTTGACATTATATATGTGGTGTTATGAACACCGATTGAGAGGATTGGCAAATGACGTAAGGAGGTGTTCTCAGCCCATCTTAAAATGGGCTTAAACACCTAAAAAATTCACAGCTAAAGGAATCCAAATAGGAGGAAACAAAGAAGGGCAGAGGTGAGAATTGTGAGAGTTATTGTCGCCATTGCCGCTGGAGCAATACTGGTGAATCATAATCGTATTATCCTTTGGGGTTACCTCGAGCAATTTCTGTAGTCACTTGTTGATGTCAAGGAAAAGGAAAGTTTTGATCAACTGTAAACTAAACTCATTAAATATGTTTATAACAAAGTGGGATCTGGGACCTTAGATTCTCTAAAATGTTTTGGTTGTGAGTGGGGCTTAACGTAAGGGTATATGGAGTTGTAAACATACTAGACGCCGTATTGGTTGAGAAAACTTCTCCCAAGCATGTGCCAAAAGCTTTGTATATCTGCATCTGACTCAATTTGGAGGCTGGAGAGTAACATCACTACAATTTGGATAGTTATCCCTTATCACTTATAAAATTCTTTAATATTTTTATGTTTAGTCAATATGAGATACTTTAATACTCACTCTCAAGTGCAATTGGGACTAAACATTCAGTTGTCGTTTGACAATGAAACAACGGTAACTGGATCAGGCCGTTGAGACTGAACATCTAGATGAATAATTGGGAAATTAAGAATCCGAACTAAACCTACTCTGATACCATATTAGAATTTTTAATATAAAAAGAGTACAGAGTCCATTAACAAGAATTAAGCTTAGGTCAACCATTGTTAAAATGACTAGAACTAGTCATTTAGATATTTGACCATTACCAGTCATAAACCCTTTAACTGTTTAGTTAAAATGAGATACTCTACCAATATAGATGAAATCATAATCTTATTCAAAATTATTCAACTTATAAGTCAATATAAAAAATCTTTCAATAACTGCAAGAGATATAAAAAAATTGTGAAACCCTAATTTTTATTTTTGATAAATTTGATTTAAATGTCGAAACATATTCAAACATAATTTAGTTCTGACCATCCTTTTTATTTTTATATTTATAAATTTATTTGACGTATATAATAAATGATATATTTATCACTAATATCATTATTATTTTTTTTATTTTTAGGGTGAGTCACCTTAGATTGCATTAACGATTCCTTTATGCTATTGGTTATGATGGATTAACGATGTGTATCTTTCTCTGTGGCGCTTGGCGGTTTTTTTCCTGACCTAATCTTACCATTAAGTTCAATTATGAAATTGACAACACTAGGAAGCTGAGAAAGAAATAATTTTATGTATATATTAACAGTGAAAAGTACAACTTTTAATACAGAAGTTCATCAATCCAGTCCTACTCTAATGCCTATAAATTAGTATTTACTTCTATTAAATTAGTAACAAATTGTTGGACCCCGATTCGCATTAAGCTTGTGTAATTATTGTTGAGGCTTAGTTTGTTAATTTTCTTTTTGTTGAAATT
>JANVCQ010000231.1:36413086-36431098 GCA_025531925.1 Erythroxylum plowmanianum
TTGTCTCTTCCTTCCCTCTCATAAACGACTACAAGCTTGGTCTTCCACTTTGCTTTTCTTTCTTCTTGTTTTAATTAAGCTTAAAGGACCAAAATAGCCCTCCATGAAAGCCTTTAACTTTAAAAACATTAGTGATCTACCTAAAATGCCCTTACACCACCTTATTCCTTTAAATTCTAACAACTTATCAAGACTCTAATTTGAACTAACTCCCTTCATTTAATATCCATTAACTAAGCACTAAAAACCTCAAATTAATTGATAAAAGGAATTTAGGCAAACTAAACCTCAAAAATAATTTAAACAAGCTTATTTACTAAGAAAAAAGGAATCGGGGCCCAACAGCTTATATATATACTTGATGAGTAATGATTTATAGAGATGTTTTAGGTATATATATATTGATGTTTTGTTTCATATAAAGGCTAAATAATGGGTTAGGAGTTATTTTATGGATGATTATATATATATAAATGTTTTGTTTCATATAAATGCTAAATAATGGGTTAGGATTTTTTTATGGATGATTAATGTTGTATATAATGAGTAAGAAACTATGAGTTATGCTACACATATTTTTAAGATTGATTGGTTGTGAAAAGGATGTTTTAATGAGAATTACAAGTTGATGAATAGCTACATGAACATATCTTGTTTTTAGGTTAATGATCAAATTAGATCATGCTTTGTTGGTGAATGATATTAAGATGAAATGGGGTTGAAAATGAGGAGTAAATGAAGTAGAAAATGGTGATCTTTGTACAAATTATGTTAGGTATAAAATCTGGAAATTTTGAAAATGATTGGCTAGAAAATGTTCACTGAGTATGCTTCGGTCATTTAGCCATAATTTTTTTTCTAGTTATCCAAATCAGATTATTATTGATTTTGATTAAACTAGAGACATATAGATACGTTTTTTGTGAAGATATCAAATTTAAATTATGTCTCTAAAAATCTCAAAATCTGTCATGAAGTTGAAAAATTGGGTATGCTTTTGTGAAAGTTTGCCGCGACAAACTCCTTGCTTCACTGTGGCAAACTTGAAGGATTTAGCTAGGATTCCTCTTGGGTAAAGTTTACCACCACCAATTCTAGGTTTCTCTATGGCAAACTTGTGAAATCTTCCTGAGAATTCCTCTCGAGAGGAGTTCGTTGTGGCGAACTTCTGGCTTCACTGCGGCGAACCTTTCTCTGCACTAAACATATTTCAGTATTTTAGGCATATCTTGTTTTGTAGTTATCCAAATGGAATGATTTTTAATTTGGAGTAAACTAGAGACATAGCAATACAAACTTTATGAAGATATAAAATTCCAATACAGTCTCTAAAAATTTCAATTTAGCGGTGGAAGATGAGTATAGGGCACTGTCTCATAATAAAAGCAATCCAAAAATATTTAGCATATAACTTTGACAATACTGAACCAAATTGAATGATTTTGGTGTCATTAAAAATTTAAGAGATAGAAGGAAAATTATCAAAGAGAAAATGTTCCCAAATTACTCATTCTTATTGTCTAAATGATCAAGAACAGTAAACCCGAAAGTCAATTTTTAGGAAAAATCTGAAATGATTCAATGAATTATGAATTGGGATTTTAATGATTTTTATTGAGGTATAGACCATAAGTATACATGGTACTTATGTGAGTTGGTATTACAAATGTTTACGTGACAAGAATAATAGATAGATACTCGAGATTATCATGAACGTGCAGTGTGCATATTTTATATACATACATGTGCATTATAAAACAATTACAATTGTGCCAATTTGTAATATGTGTATGTTGCTTGTTATAGAGGAGCAATTGGAACGTCAACCTCCAGACATAGCCGAAACTTCTAGGCATTAGCTTTAGGAGCGACCAGTGAGTAACCTAGACGGTGTCACCCATACTTGTTTGCTTTATATTATGTTTGAATTATTGAATGAATGTGAATTGATTGTGTTGATTTCAGACAATGAAGGTCCGATGATTCTGGTGTATGAATAAGTTATTGAAGTGCTCCTTGTATGTGAATGTGATGAAATAAATGTTGCTTAATAATTCTGTTGAATGTCGGACTAAGTTCCGATGATAAATGTGATCTAAATATGAATGTGTAATCATGTGATTGACTAAGAATATGTTATGTAAAACATTCAATACACGAATGCATGTAAGATAAAGGAAGTTGTGACCAGAGTTACCCAGATAAAAAGCTTAAAGCTCATATTGTGATTAGAGCCTCAGCCTCGATTGTAAATGTACATGGTATCCACTAAAGGATATGGGACATAAATTGACACAGCTTGGTATCCATTAAGGGATATGAGCTGGTAAAAAGGCACTCAGTCACAACGACAATAACAAATGAAAGTGAGTCTCACGTGTATTGCATTTATACTTGACATGTGTATTATATATGAATGAAAGGATTATGATGATTGCTCTGAAAGTAAAATGTGACATTTTATAAATATGTAAAAAGATGTGAATAATATGTTACGTCTATTGATGTGATGCATGAATTGAGTGAATCATCAATGATGGTTATCTCATTGAGTTCGCAAAACTCATCAAAATTGCAACGTTAATTTTTCAGGACCGAGAGACGATATTAGCTACTGAGGGATGCTACAAGCAATGTAGACTTTTAATTTTGGGAACAAGAAGTAATGGCTCAAAGATCGGTCAGCTGGATATGGATAGATTAGATAGATTTTGTATATTTCATCTATCATGTAGCATTTTTTGTATTAGGCAATGATGTTGTATAAGTATGAATGTTGAAGGATACATTGTAGAAATTCGATTTCTACGAAATGAAAAGAGGAAACTTGGTTTTAAAATATTGGGACTTTCCTTATGATGTTTATAAGAGAACAAAGATAGATGATGCCATATTAAGCGAATGTTGTGATTGAACGTAACGCACCATTATCATAGGTTATATACTAGAATATCCGTAGGGCATTTCAGTGTGTACCCTAGGGTAAGGAGGCGCTACATCTAAGCTCACAAATAGAGATTTATAAATGCTTCTGGTAATTTTGTAATGTCAAATTCTATTTGTCAAAGAAACAAACTTAACCTAGGTATATTTTTTCACTTTTTTTACTTGTTAAAAATTAATCATCACTTTATGTTGTTTATAAAGCTACTTTTGTTGTCTTATGACTTACAGTTGCTTAGTAAAACCAATTTGAAAGTGGTGTTTCATAATTGCAAAGATTTGCATTTCAAATCCCAAGTCAATGTGTGAGTGTAACAGGGTGGGAAAGGAATTTGAGCACATTTGAATCATTTATTCCAAGAAAAGGAATAGATTGGAGCACAAAATATTGAATTTTGTTTAGTACAATTTAAAGCTTTAGAGAAGGTATACTATTATCATTATTAGGTTGGATGTAATTTCTTAATAATTTAATTTTATTGTTTATTAGAACTCTTAATAGAATAAGTGGTTCTGTAGATCCAATTTGCCTTAATAATATCATGTTTTTGGTGAATTGGGTTTATAAGAAACTAGGTTTAATATATGAAAGTGACTTGGAAGATAATATCGGATAGAAAAGTATTGACATATTATTTGGTGCAATGAATTTGAATGATGGTGATAATGAGGCTCCTCTCAATGATAAGGATTTTGTACCAAATGATAATTAAGGTCAATTCGATTTAAGCAGGTATTCGATTGAATGAAGTTTAGGTTTTTGTTTTTCTTCTTCTTTTAATTTCACTAATATTTTACATAAATGTTAAATTATATATATCCAATATACTTATACATATTTTTGCTTCAATTTTCACTTCTAGTTGGTTCTTCGGTACGAACTATTGTTATAAATTGTAATAATTAAAGAGTCATGAATATTTATTATTCTTTTTATTTGATGTTTTCATGTAATTATTATTTCTTATATGATGAAATTGCAACATTTTTATGTTTGTATGATGATTAAATAATCTTTTTCATATTAAATTTGGTTAATATTTATACATAAAATATGTGAAAAGTAACATTAATAAAAATAAATGGAATGTTGTTATTTTAAATTTCTATTATTATTGTTTTTTATACAGGGTTGATGTAAAATTATATATTATACAATACAATATATTGAGGAACTATTTTTCAATTTTAAAAAATTTAGAGACTATTTTATAAATTAAAAAATTGCTAAAAATGATACTTAATATTAACCAGTACTGGTATAATACTATACCAGAATCAAATTCAATATAAGTATCGATATGATATTCATAACATTAGTCTTATTGGATCAAAAGATATAATATAAAATCTTATACTTTTGAGATTTAAGGATAAGTTTGAAAGACAAAAGTCACATGGGACAGAAACATATGATGATACAAGAATTTTAGAGCCCAAATAGATTTCATCAACTATAGTTTTAATAAAATTTGATCTCTAGAATTTGCTTGGTCATCCAAATCACTTTCCCTAGTAGTCATATATCAATTGATTAGATATGTACTTTCTTCGTAAAGTACATAATGGGTCTCTTATATTGTCTTCCCTTGGGATGTTATCAACATTATAGAAAAAATGTTTCAAAACTTCTTATGGTTAGCTAGTAGTAGTTAAACTATAAGCAACAAAATAAGTTGGTCTGACGTTTGCTTGAGGTCTTGGTATTTTACCAATGAAAAACCTCAATTCTATTCTATTAATCAAAAGGCTATAGAGACTCGTCCAAAATCAACAAACATTGTGGGTTAAATGGGTGCATTCATACTGATCAAGGATCAAAACATCTAGGTTGCCAAGATTCCAACAAATGCCTCTTCCCTCATGAATCATTTGTTTAAGCTAAGATGGAGCATTAGAGACTCATGCAAATCCATTGTCAAGAATAGTAATAACACCTTATTCTTGTATGACAATTGGACCCCTAGATTGTGTGATTGAAGTCACTCCCCTAAAAGCTTCTATCCTCATCAATGTATCAGTTATTGAAGGATTGTAGTCCAACAACATTGATAGACTCAATCTTGCTCTAAACATTTATCAATCCTCCTTAGCTACACTTTAGATAGGTCAGTTGAAGACTCTATTTATTGAAAACTCACTCCCTCTAGTATATACACAAATAGATCTTGTTGTTCTCTCTTTAGCAACCCTTCTTATATTAGACCTTGGCACAAAATAGTGCAGATTAGCCATCACTCAGCTAAATCTTCAGTTAGACTATGTCAAGCTATCAAAAATTGGTTTCCAACTTCTAACAAAATAGCCAAATTCTCTCATTTTCCAAACTAGTGTATACTTTGTTTGTCTTCACTTTAAAGTTTTGAACATTTATTCTTTCAATGTTATTATAGCAAGAACCTATGGCAAGTTATTCTTTAACTATGCAATGTCAGCAATCCCCATGTATGTTCTCTGGACTAGCATTATTAATTGGAATCTAAATACAAAGATGAAGTTTGAAACAGATATTTAGATCTTCAAATTAGCTTTTAGCTACTTAGTCTTTGGTTTATGGGATTAAAGAAACTAAAGGATCTTCATTGATAATGTCATTACCAAAGAAAGCCTTTTACAAGCTATAAATGGCATAATTAGAGGACACGTCTTTGTCTACAAGATGAAACACTCATTTAGCTTACTAAGTGGAGAATCAATTAGCACTTTCTTGCTATAGATAAGATTATTAGAGTCCTTTTTGCACAAACCAATCTTTGATTTCTTGTAACACTTGATATTCATCCTTATTGGATGCTCTTGTATTCATTGAGAACATTATTGATTAGCCTTTTGTGGCACAAATATATTCATTATTTTGAAAAAATATATATCAAACCCCAACAAATACTTCTTTGAATAATAACAGGAGAACTTTATTATAGTGAAAAAAAAAGTCAACCATCATAACATGAAAAGAATTATGTTTGACAATTTAAACTGTATTAGTTAAAATGATGAAAAATCAAATGATGGTGACGAAGCTCAAGATAAGGAAACATTGTGATAAATTAAAACATTTAGAAAAATCAAAAGAAAAGTAGACTCCACTTTGCATTTGGTCGAATGTCATTCTAAATATTTCATTACATAACAAGCCTTATGAGTTATGATAAAACTTCTACTATCAAAATGCCCTGTCGTCCGAAAAAAATGATAATGATTTCTAGAAAAGAAGACATGGAACTCTTATCTCAAAAAAGAAAACGAAACAAATAGATATATGAAAAACAAAGGTTTAGGTAGACTTACCCTCGTGAAGACATGAAATTTTTAAAGGAAAACATTAAAAAGATAAGAAAAGGAGTGAGAGGAAGATCTATTAAGCATATGGCTAATAAGTTAGCTGCGCAACAATTTTAAGTTATGTCTTAATTAAGTTGTTAACAAAAAAAATAATTGCAAATTTAAGTTCTTTCATTAATTTTGATAAGAATTAAAAGATAATTTTTACTAGTAAATGTGATTTAATGTTATTCTGTTTCAAATTTTTAACAGTTATAATATTTTCAATAGTTTAAAACATAATTGCTGGAACGAAATTTGGTTACAGGATGAGATGGAATGATTTGCTAATTTGAATAGAGCACGAGCTGTTTTAAAGTGTATATTTTTGTTACACTAAATCTCAATCTTGAGATAGAGTAATTGCCAAAATCACTATCTGTACGTTCGTATTATATAGACTTTAACAGGATATAAGTTGTCTGTCTTAGTAATCACCAGTGTTTTGAAACTTGGATTGGACAACAAATCGGAGGCCTTATTGATCATCGATTTGACCGGTTCGACCGGTGGTTGTATATAAACTTTAACAGGATATAAGTTGTCTGTCTTAGTAATCACCAGTGTTTTGAAACTCGGATTGGACATCGAACCGGAGGCCTTATTGGTCACCAATTTGACCGATTCGATCGGTTCAACCACCGATCGAACCGGTGTGACATCATAATTATGCAATAATTATATTTAATTATATATAATATTAAAAAATATACAAAAATATACTAAATAATATTAAAAAATTTAAAAAAATAAAAAATTTATTGAATCAATGGTCGAACTAGTTGAATCGAACTGGTTCGACCGATCAATTGACCGGTTTTGACCGGTTTCTACTGGTTCAATTAAGAATCGATTTTTAGAAGTAAACCTGCAGGTCCGGTCTAACTTTTAAATCAGTGGTAATCACACCCTCACTTGTGTAAAACTTGGAGATTGAATGCATGTCCTTCCCCTGATTTCACTTGAGATTGTCGGTCTTTCCTCTGTGGTTTCAGGCAAGAAGATAGGCTTTCACTCACCTGCAACTACTTCCTTCTTTCTCCAGCTGTCTGAATTGATACAATAACTCCCACATCCTCCAAATCTACTTCTTGTCCATTTTTTATAGATGGGAAGAAGCTTAGACATAATAATGATGTACCCACATATTTCTCACACCCTCCCTCAAACACCACCACCAACCCGCCCCGCCGGTCATATCATAATTCAAATTATGAAAATGATATATAAGCTTGTTTTTTTTTTGTATAATTTTACATGTTAATTGTAAAACAAGAGTTATGATATGCAATTCAGTTATATTAGGGCCAAGTTACATGTTATAATATGTAATTCAACACAAAAACTGTTAGGAAAAATAGACACACAGAGCATGACCCAATCTTGTAGAATTCACGGTAGGTTGTGTGCGATGTGTGTCGTGCGTATGAGCGTACGAGAGAGAAAAAGAGGATACTCGTAGTTATACTCAATCACATGCAGATCTTAGCCCATGATCTAAACATAGATTCATTGGCAAAATCTCAAGAGTAGTAATTAATAATTTAAACTACAAACACACGTCTCTAAACATATTTAATTATCAGCTTTACATGTGATTAAAGCCTGCAATCACATCACAATTATATATCTGAGCTTCGATTACGTACAGAAAGTGCTTAAACATCGTAGCTTTAACTAGTCCAAGGAAAGGGATCTAAATGGTAATTGAGTAACACTTAACAGAGTTCGGGTAATTTCATTTTCGTACACTGAACGCATTGGAAGTATCGGTTCAAGGGACCCAGTTGGCCAACTCATTTACAAAGACTAATCACTTGTGCATCACAGAGATACGAGTCCATTCCTTTTTTTAATTATTGTTTGAAGAACATATCATAGCAGTTAGAGACCAAACTTGCAAGCCAAACCAGCCTCGGAGAGGACACGCCCGAGGCCGAAAGGCTAAAACATTGCTTTCTACTTACGTTATAATCTTAGCTATGCACTTTTTACACCCACCGCTTGATCTACAGTGGTAATCATGGCATCCTGATTGTGATCCAGTGGCGCCTTGGGGCATGATCTAACTGTTTGGACAAGATCACAAAATCCTGTGTCCAACTCAACTGGCAATAGATATATTAGCACCTAATCTCAAAGATTTTATTTCAGTTCAAGTGCTTAAGTTGTCAACAAAAGTTTTTATTAGTAAATCCACTCAAAGTAAAAAAAAATATATGAAAAAGAAATTTACATTAAGTTAGGTACCTCAAAAAGTCGCCACAACAATATGTAATTTAAGAAATAGAATCAGTGGTCTCCCACTCTCACTATCTCCTTTTATGCATTAGAAACTAGAAATGATATCCTTGATATAATAAAGCATCATGTAATGGATACGCAGCGACCTGAACTAACGCTGTAGTTGCATGTAAAAGCCTTGTGGGTCTCGTCTTATACCCACTTTGACCAATTAGTGTCTAAATGCTTAAATTACGGTAACAAGGCCAAAATCTTCTGACCGAGTAAACACAGGGATCTCTGATCAAGTCCTCCTCAGAAGGTCCTACCAGAAAACGTGGAGTAGAAGGCCATGTGCGCTATTAGAAAACCATATATGGAAACCAGTCTAAATTCAAAGGTAAAAATACTAGCCAACGATGAAAATATGCCTAGAGTGTCTCACGGAGAGATGTGCGGCGCTGCTGCATGGAATCCGCTCCCAACCCAAACACCCTGCAAAACTGTTTTCCAATTTACCGCCAAAGGGTCCTTTTAACAGTAAAAAAAGCAAGAAACTGTGGTGTGGGCAGCATTTATGACAAGGGGTCCCGCAAATGAATCGACGTCTGAGCTGTCATCCAACGCGTCCATGTTTCGTACATTACCCCTACAAAATGCTGCAATACTGTAAGTCCCGTATCTTGTTGAGAAATGGATTAGATCTTATACGGTATAGTCTAAATAATTATATTTTTAATTTTTTTAAAAATTAATATCACTAAAATTCTATAAAATGATTAACACATTAATCATAACAAAGTTTAAGTTGAAAAAATTTTGTAACCGTTGCATAAAAGATTAGGCAAGGAGGACTTCACTTTATTAGAGTTTAAGTCTATTTGTAATAAGTCTTAAACATTTTAGTAATTTAATTAAATTAAAATTAAAATTAAACTTTAATTATAAATTAGAGTTACAAGTAACTTTAGTTAAATACCAGTTATTCCTAAATAAAATCAAGTATCTCACATTGATCCTTATCTATTAAATATCTTATATTCAATCATAAAGTTTTTCAAACTTTATAATAAAGTTTAATTTGATTAAAATATCTTCGCTCTCTTGAACCTATTTTTTATGTGTGATCCATTATATTATCAAATATGTTGGCAATAAATATAAATTATAACCTTAAATCATATATAGGGTTAAATAAATTAAACTCATTTAATTTATCTTTAATTAAACAATCTATATTTATAAATTAAAACTAGCGTCTAACAATACATCAAGACTAACCAAACATCTAAGAATATCAAAATAGTTTTGACTAACTTTTCTATACATGATCTTTTTGTATATTCATTCATTTCATCATACAATGTTTTAATTAGATATTAAATATAGAATTAATGTCTACTTTATTTTGAATTAAATCATATTAGTTCTCCATCATTAGCTATTGATTCAATTAATGATATTTGTAACATATTTACAGAATGTCATTTCACCTTAATCAAGGATTTTCTAAATTAATACCCATCGAGAATAATGAAAAATTCTTCCTAATTACCTTAGGATGATGAATCATATTTTGATCACTCAACTACCTACATATAATTATTGCTAAATTCAATGATTATCGACTTAGTTAACCTTAACTAACATAAGTCATAAATAATATCAAAGCATAGTAATCCTTGTACAAGAAAAATTTTGAGATCATAAATCAAAAGATTACTTATAAATCATCACAATGAGAATTTTCATAGACATATAAGTAATGTTCCCAATAGATTTCTCACATAAGGTCACTTTAGTGAACTTGTTCTCTAACAAGCACTCACACGTTTGTTTAAGTACCTCCATACTTTAACTTATAGGGTCGGCTACTTCATTCAAAAGGAAAAACATAACATGTGCCAGTTTTATATTCTATTAATGTCCATTCTTAATAGAACAATAACTATGAATAATTTAAGAATAACACATAAATGTAATATGAATCTCATAATTATAATCTCATTGCAATGTATAATTATTCTATGGACTTTATCCTATACATCTAAATATATACCAGACAAAGAATATATTTAAATTATTTTGTTACTAAACTATAGTTAATTGATTGGTTGTAGGGAATAAATCAACAATCTCTCACTTACACTAAACCACTCATTTAAGTATGTTATAATATATAACCATATGACTATCATGCTACAGCTAGGATAATGATTTAATGAGAGAATTCTATAAGATTCTCTATAATGAGCACTTGCTTAAATCTTATAACTTGCATCTTAATTATGATCATAATTAAGAAAAAATTACCTAAATACATCCTTGGATCTTTGATGAGACCATAACTCCTTTTACATATCTAATGACTCTAATGTTTTCCAGTACATTATTGTTTTGAACAATACAAGGAACTATGCCAAGTTCACTGAAGAACTTATTAATCCAATTGCTCATTTCCACTAAATGAAAAATGTATTCCAACTTAATTAGCAACCATTGGTATGTTGGAACTTTTCTAATATTGAATGATATCGTTCTAAGTAAACCTTAAATAGGTGCTTCTAAAGTTAAAATATCCATATAACTTTAAACTCAAATATTAACTCGTACATAGAATATATATCCTCGATACTTCATAAGTATCAAATATCTTAAATACTAAACATCATTAATACATTATCTATGTACTTGGACTTAGAATAGATGAACAAATTCTAGTTTATCTCTATAGATATAGTTCCCATAATTAAGTTGTTACCTTTTCGTATCCAACAAGAGTTTTACTTGTCAACAATTGAAAATATGAATTATTGTTTTCTATGAGCAATATATCTCTACATAGTCCTACTTAAGAGGACAATTATACTCCCACTAACCTTCTTGCAGACATGATAAAATCATTATCTAAAACAAACTCTTTAAATTCATCATGTAAAATGAATTTTTCAATGTCTTGTATCCTTTTAACTATAGATCAAATGTATAAACAAAGGCATTAGTTCCAATTGGATATATTGTTATAAGATTTGAACTTTGCTAATTTCATCTTATTCCCACTACTTATCTAGGAGAACCATTCTCCTATAAGTGTTCATTGAAACAAACAATTTGTTCAATAAGTCTATAAGACTATATTCAACCTTTTGGATATCTCGTAACATTTTATTATCCAATTTAGTTCTAAGCTTAGTAAAGAATACATGTTTCAACTAAGCATCACATCCTTAACTCATTAACGTTGACTTTTTCAAAGACTTAGCATTTCATATAAAATCTTGCTAATTAATTTAATTGTAGCTATAGAAGTTAAGTCCTTGTATTAGGCATAACTATAGAAGAAATAATATTGTATCATACAATATCTATTATTGTATATTCCTCTAGAATTTTATTATGAATGTATTCACCAGAGAATCTCTAAAATTTTAAAAATTTCCACATCAATCTCATTGAAGTACTTTAACATTCTCAATGCTTAATTTCTACTTGGATTTAAATTATTTAAACTGTTTAAACTTTTCAAAATATTTAAATCAATATTTCATTTAACACTTATTACTATAAAATAAATTTGTTAGTAATCTAATGAAATACAGGTATCATCATTTTATGAATTGTTATTTCATCCAATATATCATATATATAAATTTAACAATTCAATATCATCATCTTCCTTTCATTAAAAGTTGATTTGGTTATCTTTCAACTTAACAAGTTTTATAAGTTTCATATGATTCATAATCAAAAGGATACATATATCCTTGTTTGTAACTTTATAATTCTCATTATGTTGATTTAACCAACATGGCATAAAAGAATAGTCTCGGTTGTTCAAATTTTTATTCTATCCATTTATGTTAAGCATAAGTCTCCTTTGATCCAACAAATACAAACTATTTGCATAAAAATGGATTAACTAATTTTACTCAATAATCTATTTCTTATTGTGCATTCAACACTATAATCATTTTAAATCTAAAGTCAGTATCATATATTCATAAGCATGAATTATAAATATACATGATCTCTATTATATTATGTATAGGCAAGAAAAGTCATGCAATCATTTCTTCTAATGATAACTATTAACATTCTATATCAAATTCCTTTAATTGTAGTCCACTATTGTGCTTTTAATAGGTTAAATTGAATGAAACAAATTTATCAGGGTAGTATACCTTTCAACTCTACTTCATACAACCACTTGCATCTTGCTATCATGATCTTAACATACATCTTACATTTTGTCATCAAAATTTATGAAACATTAGTCAACTCAAAATGTCAATACATTTTTGTCATCTATATGATTTTGACATATATTTTTAAAACTTTAATACCAAATTCTCAATAAAGATTAATAGCAAAATTACATAATGTACATACAAATTTTCCTATCAAACTTTAAGAACTCTTCTCAAACATAACCTTTTTCCAAGAAATTTGGTTCACTAAGTTAGTATCAAACTATACTAAATAAGATATATTTCACTCATAACAAAATATAAATATAAGAAAAGCAAGTAATTGATTATATACTATGCCTACCAAATGAGATTAGGACTTTAATCAAGTATTTGATTACTTTCACTATTTTATTTGAAATAATAGGCCTCATTACTATTCGGAAAGATTACTCTAATCTCTCTGGTATGCTAGGATCCTATTTAAGTGTAGTTAATAAGTCAAGAAACTTATTATTAATAAATAAATAAACAATTTCTAAATAAATAAAATAATGATCTCTAAATAGTTAAAATCATAAATTTAATTTATCTCAATCAAATTGAAATAAAAATTTAATTAAGAAACACTTATGTTAATTACTTAAGAAAATAATTTTCTTAATTTTAAAAAGTCTAATTAGTTAATTTCAATCTAATTGAAACTAATTAATTTTGATTTTAGAAACTACTTTTTAAAAATTAATTAAAAATCAATAAATTATTCATCTTAATCATATTAAGTAAAATAATTACTTTACTTTTGAAATTGAATTTTAATTTTTAGACAATTTTAAAATTTTTGTTTGGTAATATGTCTTGCAATACTTTATTCTAAATTAAAGATAACTTTATTTATCTTTGGATTACTTTAATCCAATAGACAAACGGACCTTATTCCAGAATAAGTTTATCTTTATTTCCAAACAACTCTTGTCCGCATTACAAAACACTCATTATTTTATTCCTATAATCAGTGATATGAATATCGGTACATACCGTATTGGACTAAAATCAGTACAAAATAAAGGGGTCGATATACTGAGTTTAAATATTGGTCGGTACCGACCCGTTTCAGATGGTATCGGTGGGTAAATCAAATATCGGTCAATACCAAAAATTTTAAAAAATATGAGGATTTTTTGAAAAATTTTCAAAAAATTTTAAAATCTCCCACCTTCCCTCCTACCTCTCCTTTCCTCCTTTTTCAAAGTTTTTTTAATTAGATATTTTATTTACTTCAACTTTTATAATTATTGTGAATTTTTAATTTTTGTTTTTAAAATAATAATAAATATTATTATTATTAATAATAATTATAAATTAAATAAAATTTAAAAATAAATTATTTTAATTTTAAATTATTTTAATATTTTATATAATATTTATTAATAAAGTATTAATAAATTTTTTAAATAAATAATTTAAAAATTATTATTTATAAACTAATATTTATTTTATTTTTGGTTTATTATTGTTTATGGGTGTCTAATGCTTAATGAAAATGTTTTATATATTATTTATAAGTTAAACAATTTCAATTCAATTCCAAATTGAATTACAGGGTTTTAAGATTTCTAATATGAACTTTTTAGATTTTTAGGTTTGTAATAAGAACTTTTCATATATTAGTATTCATATTTAAGATGTAAACATTTTGCTATTCAATTCAAAATTTATAATCAATAATAATCAAATTATAGAATTAAAGTTGACTTTGATATCATTGTTGAAAATTTGGCCAGGATCTAATCCTGCTGTGTAGCGAAATAATTATAAAATTTTTTGGTTTGTTTTTTGAAAGCCAATATCACTAAAATTTTTAAAAATGATTAACATATAAATCATAATAAAGTGTGAATCTTAATTTATACCTTAATCTTAATCTTCATTATTTTTCTTGTTGTATCTCTCGAATTACTTTCTAAGCGGGTTCATCTCAATCATTATAGCTACACAAATATCTGACATCTGATGATATCCACAAAATGAGTTGAAAAAACTCTACAATTATTATAAAGAGGGTTAGGCAAGGAGTGTTAGCTCTATTGGAATTTAAGCTTATTTATAATACATTTTAGATATTTTACTAATTTAATTAAAATTTAATTAACATTACAAATAATTCTAATTAAATATAAGTTATACTTAAATAAGATCCAATATCTCATATTGATCTTTAATTATTAAATATCTCATATTTAATTATAAGGTTTCTTAAACTTTACAATGAAATCTAACTTGATCAAAATATCTTTATTCTCTTTAACCCATTATTTATACGTGACTATTAGGTTTCTAAATATATTTACAATGGATTTAAATTAAAACCCTAAGTCATATTTAGGATTAGATAAATTAAACTCCTTTAATTTATCTTTAGTTCTCTAATTAAATAATTTATATTGTAAATTAATTTATCTTTAGTTCTCTAATTAAATAATTTATATTAGTAAATCAAAATTAACGTCTAAAATTACATAATGATCACTTCTTTAGTTCTCTAATTAAATAATTTATATTCGTAAATCAAAATTAACGTCTAACAATACATAATGATCACTAAAATATTTAGGAATATTAAAGTTGTTATGGCTAACTTTTATGTGTATAACTTTTTGTATAATTCAATCATTTCATCATACAATGTTCTAATTAAACATAAAGTATGAAATTAATATCTATTTTATTTTGAGTCTATATTAGTTCTCCACTATTAGCTATTTGATTCAATTAATGATTTTTGTAAACTAGTTACAAAACATTATTTCATTTTGATTAAGGATTTCTCAAATTAATACTAATTGAAAATAATGAAACATTTTCCCTAATTACTTTAAGGTGATGGATTCTATCTTAATCACTCATTCACCTCCATATAGTGACTACTGACTGACCTATCTTTGACTAAAACAGGTTATAAGTAATATCAAAATATAACAATTCTTAAATCCAAAGGGTGTGGTTGAGTGGAAGGGACTCATCCATCCTTAACCAAAGGTCAGGGGTTTGATCCTTGACTTTGGGTATGGAATAGCCTTAAATCCTTGGGCCAACTGTCCCACCCTGTGAGGTGTCTACAAACCAGCCAGAGGATTAGTCATTGGGTCCACCGGTGGATACCCTGGTCTAAGAAGAAAAAAAATAAAAATAAATAACAATTCTTATATAAGATAACTTTGGAGATCTCAAGTTAAATGATCACTTATATAATCATCTCAATGAGAATTTTAAACATATAAGTAATGTTCAAAATAAATTTCTCATATAAGGTCACTTCATTAAACTTATTCTCTAATAAATACCAACAAAATTTTTTTATCTCCATATAAGATTGACTGTTTTCTTTAAAAGGAAAAATGTAATGTCTATTGATTTTTTTAAATGTTTTATTAATGTTCAATCTTAACATTATAATAGCTAAGAATAATTTAGGGAATGTATATAAATGTAATATGAATTTCATAATTATAATCTCATCATAATTTTATTTGTATTGTATAATTATCCCACATGCTTTGTTATATATATCTAAATATATAAAAGATAAAAAAACCCTTTAAATTAGCGATTTAATGTAGGACATAAATTAATATATTTTTCTCAAAGGATACAATCTATGAACCTCCCACTGCCGTCCCAATTTGGCTGGAAAATAGCCATCATCCCGCCAAAACAAAAGCCTAACAGTTACATTAGTTTTCAAGTTCTTCTAATCGTCACCGCCTATCGATTTCTAACAGATGCATCTTTTACAATTATCGTCTCGCTGGTCATAAAATTCAATCATTGATAAGGTTATATTGCGTTTAAAGCTATCCATGTGGTACTTTGTTAGAATTAAGATCTTATTTGGTAAACAGCTTATCAACCATTTTTTAGCTAATTGAAATATTTTAGTTATTTGATCATGTCAAATAATATGCAACTTTTGTAAATTTTCGTAACGAGAGAATAACATTTACAAGGAAAATATTTTACCATCCTCATAATTATACATTGTTAGATTCCCATAAGCTGCATAAAACTTTCATGTAGTTATTGATAATAACTTTCTTTTTTTTTGCAATAATTATTGATCTTAGACTATGTTAAGTATCTATCGTTAATTTAAGATTGAGAGAGGAAAAAAAAAAGAAACACTCATTATTATTATTTTTATTATATTTATAAATTTAATTTTTATAAAATTAAATATCTAAAATTTAAAATCATATTTTTATAAGTTATTTCAGACATAAACAATTAATAATAACAACTAATTTTATCATACATTTTAATAAATAATTGATATTTTTTACTAGTCAAATTATAATCTACTGTCAATTACTTATTAATAAAATTAACTAACAATTAATGCACCTTAAGTGTTGATCTTCAAAAAGTAACTGTTCGTAATTGTGCGCATTGGTGTTGGGTGGCATTGGAAAGTCCACGTAAGAAATCGGTAACAGGGCGAATGTGTTTTCTGAGATGCCTGCACATGACGATAAGGCTGAGGTGGAGGTTAAGGGCCCCACATGGTACGTTTTCTAGGACAGTATGCTTTGAGTTGACATTGCTTTGATGTTCGAAACGTGTCACCGGCTTGACAATTAGGAAAGCTCAAATTGTTTTGAATGAGCGCCCGAAGGCGGCACACGCATACCGCATACTGTGTACATAACAAGTCCAAAAGGGTGCTTCCATGAGTCCGGCTTCTTCATGCGCGCCATTCCATGCCCGACCAATTAAATACTTCCACGTGATGTCCCTTGACCTTTTCCATATGACTAAATTTTGAAAAGAAAAAGTTGAGGTATACTGGTTTTTCTAAGTTTAGGGTGCGGTGGTTAATATATTCGGTAACAAATCACTAGACGAAATGACCTAAATAACCTATACGATCTTGAAAACAAGAAGGGTAAAGATGTAATAAAAAGAGATCACTTATAAGTCGGTGCAGAGATCAAAGGGACACATGAACATGCAAAGCGAAACCGGCGAAAAAGTAATAGAGGAAGCCGACGAGGGTGGTGTGTTGTCACGTGCGTACGTCATAATTCTATTAGGCAAAACCTCAACTTAATAACTAAGGGGGTGCTTGTTATGTAGGTATGAGAAATAAGGAATGGGAATGGAAAAAAAGTTAGAGGTTGGTAGGGAAGTATGATTGGAGAGGAATGGATTTGATTACCCATTATTGGGTATTACTCCATTCCCCTCATAATTGAGAGGAATGGGAGTCATTACTTTGTGTATTACTCACATTAATTACATGATTAATTAAAATCTAATTAGTTAATTAAAATATAATTAA